>CACSLI010000302.1:0-195432 GCA_902706615.1 Meloidogyne luci | reverse complement strand
ACAAACCGAACCGAAATTTTCGGTTAACCGAAACCGAACCGACAAACCGAACCGAAATTTTCGGTTAACCGAACCCGAACCGAAATTTTCGGTTAACCGAACCGAACCGGAAATAAACCTTTAACAGTTAATAAGTATTGTTGTTTGTGCTTCTTCTCCAAATGTGACCAAAGTTTTGACGTAGACTTATCTTTTGCAAATGCAAAAGTCTGAGAACAATGCTTGCAAGAGATAGAATCTTTATTCTGAGTAAAATAATTCCAAATTTCACTCATTAATATTATAATTAAATCTAAAAAATAGAAATTTAAATAGAAATGGGTATATAAAATTAATTAAATTATACGCGAGAAAACATTTAGAGAACCGAAAATCTTCGGGTTTTCGGTTCGGTTCGGTTTGGAACCGACAACCCTAGTTATTATTATAAAATTTTTTATTAAATTTATCAAGAAACACAAAATAATTGGGCATATGAAATTTAAAAAAACTTTAAATGCCTGGTAATCTCATTGTTCGTATTTTTATTTAAATATTTATGTAAATACTATAGTATTATACAATATATTTTTTGTATTTATATCAATGATCACAGTAAATTCGAATAAATTTTTTAACATTATGCGAAATATAAAGAAATAATTAATAAAACATAAGTGTTCAATTTGTCTAAAAGTTTTTTGCTTTGGTGTTGTTTTGGGATTCGAATGATCCAAAAACAGGGTATACAATTAACTGTGATTGGACACAATTTAGACTCTAAAACAAACATTAATTCGGTAGTTCCTCCTGAGAGCTTGTAGCTGATAGTCCAATTCTTCAATAAATTATTTTTATAATAGGGTTTTGTTGTTCGAAACAGATATACGCTTCGAAATAGCTTATAGACTTGTATTTTTAAATAATAAATTATACATATATTCGATTATTTCATTTTTTTATTAATTTGCTAATATGTATAATTTTAATAATTTTTAAATTAATTATCTCTGAAATAATAGTTATTCCGAGTCTTAGTAAATCTATAAATAATATAAAAACAAATATTTAATATGATAATATAATTTTATTGCTTTACGTGACTATCTTTTTTAATATTTAATGTTAGTTTGTTGTTGAAGTTTTTTATTTTAAATTATATTTTATAGTTTTTTTCAAAAAAATTGTGACATTGTTTGGTATAATTTGCCATTTATTAACAAATTTCTCAGTATTCATTTCAATAAATATTTCTATCAAATAACACGTTTATTTTACATTATATTTTATTTAAATGTAAATAAATCAATTAGATGCGACAATTTTCAAATTACTTTCATGGATTTAAATTGGAAAAAAAGCCTGAATTGATTGATAAAAACCTACAAAAAAGTAAAAGTCAACTTTAAATTAAATTGTACATTCATAAACATTCTATAAATTTATTTAACAATCAAATGTTTGATTAAGTATCTTTATCAAAAATTTTAGAAGTTTTCATCAAATATATTAAATGGTACATTAAAAACATAGTTTTACTTATTAATTAGAAGCATAAATACAATCTTTTTAATGTTACTTTAATAAACGAAAATATTCGATACAAGTTGAAAATAATAGGTTATAAATTAATAATGTTGGGATCTAAGAAAAGCATAAAAATAAAAAAAAGTTAAAAGTATAGAAGCAAAAGAAATAAACATGGAAAAATTAAGGAATATTAGATAAAATAAATATGAAAATTAATAGATTTGATAAAGAAGTTAGAAATGTATAAAATTAGGTAAAATAGAAGTGAATAAGACCTATACAATATAGATAGAACTTATGACTTTTTTATTATAAAATATTAGTCTTATTTAATAAATGAATTTAAATAAAAATTTTATTAGATAAATTTTCAAAGAGTTACTTTAAAGCTTAAAAATTTTTTAAAACCTTTTTAACACCAATATTAAACCTTATTTATAAACAAAATTACATTGTTATTTTTTAAAATAACGTTTTTTTACGCTTATTGTGTTCTATTTTTAAGTAAAACGTGTTTTAACATTTTCATTTTTAGATTTATTTAATAAAATAGGAGTTAAATAAAATAAAATTAACAAATTATTATCACATTTCTCAGAAAACTCTAAATAAATAATAAAGAAATTATATTCTTGTCTATTAGAGAATAAATATTAATACATAAAAGAAAATTATTAAAATATTTAGAATATGCTTTAAATAAAAGTGTGTGTGAGGTATTTACTAATTGAAAAAGATATCTAGAACTATTTTTGAATTAATTAATAACGGTTATTTAAATTTTACTCTTTTTATAGAACAAAACGATGATATGTATGAGTTCTGATGATCCTATAAATTTCCAGAATTTTCTAATAAATTATCTCAAGATGTAAATCTAGCAAGAAATCATAAATTGTGCTATTAATAAGTGTTCATGATGGTAATGTCAATATTTTTAATTTAAAGCTTAGTTATTTAAAATGTAATTTTTTAATGAAATTTATTTTAAATGTAGAATAAAAAGCCAAAATTTCATGTTCTATTTTTACATGCTAGATTATTAGTATTTTCATTCACACTGCCTATTTTTAATAAAATTTATCATTAAAAAATTAATAATAAATGAACTTAAACTAAGTATTCAATAAACAAACTCTATTTTTAAAATTGATCAGATTTTAGAAAATTATCTATACAATTTAAAACACAAATGCTTATTTTTTTGCTATTGAACTGAAAATTCATTAGTTAGAATTTTAATTTTAAATCAGTAAAAATTTCATTTCAACTAGTGTGCCGGTGAGAGTTTCACATTTTTATTTCATTATCTCATATCAGAAACCGAGTATTGTATATAAGTATTGTATATATAAAACCAAGTATATGTATAAACCAAGTATACTTTTTAAATATATTATTTATAAAAGTATTGTATATATAATAGTCTCAATTAATAAATAGTCCCAATTCGAAAAAGTATATAAACCAAGTATACTTTTTAAATCAGTTATGGCTTCGTCCGGATCTATTCGAAAACTGTTGTTTTTAACACTCGAAGAAACAGCTAATGCAGCAATCCAGGCTTTAATGCAGCAATCCAAGTTTTTTTGATGCAGCAATCCAAGTTTTAACTCCCGCACTTTTATTATGTTAATTTTTGTCTTCAAGTTTAAATATATTCCAAAAATATAAATATACTAACAATTTATATGTCTGATATTCTGAAAATACAAAATTTACATACATATAATGAATCTGACTAGTGCTAATGTGAATTTGTAAAGTCTCATTTGCGAATTTGTTATCTTTCAAATATATTTTTTCACTTAATATTTTTTAAGTAAATAAATATTATATATTTATAAACAAACTTTCAATGTAATAAAGGAATTGTTCAATAAATAGGTTAGCCATGTAATTCGTAATTTAGAATATTAATTTTTAAAAAGTTGGTTATGTACTAAAATATTTACTATAAATTTACTATAAAACATAACACAATTCATTATAGACCATATTCAAATCATATACATATGGTTTCGAATTCTTAAAAATAAACATTTTAAAAGGTTGTTGTTGATTATTATCAAATTAATTTTGCAATTAAGTTCAGAAAAAAATAATATTTATCTGAAAACTTCTTGCAAATGAACAAATCAATAATGCACACAACCTAACCAAACACACATCATACTCTTCTTTTTTTCAAGTATGTCCACTTAGTAATCATACAAAAAGAGAAAAAAGAAAAATTGAGAAAGAGAAAATAGTAGCGGAATATAGAAAAAAAGCAGGTGGCACAGCTTTTCGTCAAACTTTTCCTATCTCTACTAATTAAAATACCATTGCTCATTTACACTTCCGGTGATAAGATGATCTACAATTAATATTATAAGAATTTATAAACGCCGTTAAAATAATTGTAAATAAAAGGAAATAAAAAATATTTTAATCAATATTAAATTAAAATAATTTAGCAAAATATGAGCCGTCTTAGCGTCGCAAAAAGCGCCAAATATGAAACTTTAAGTTTACGCATGACGATAACTAAGTGAAACAAGAACAAAATAACCACCAAGAGAATAAAATAAATTAAAAACTAGATTAAAACTAGCTTAATAACAACCCACTAATTTAATAACAATATAGAAAAAAAGCTAATCAATATAAAAAATTAATTTAAAAATAAATATGTAAGAATATACTATCTATCTTCTGAAGAGTTGAACCTTTTCTCTATTATTTTATTATGCCCAAGAACTAACTTATAAAATACAGATTTATTTGGCATTATAAGAAATTAATTTTAGAATGTAAATATTCCAAATATACATCCCAATAAAGTTTTAATAATGGCATATTGTTTTAAAACTATTTTTAATATTTTTAAAGAATTTAGTTTTTAATATTTTTGTTGGTCAAGCTCTTTATCGACAGAAAAAGAAAAAGATAAGTATGATTGAGGATGAAATTGTAAAAAACTTGACCAATTTAAAAGAAGCAATGGGAAACAACTCGAATCAGTTACATTATTATTGTATACTAAAAGAACCCAAATTTGGATTTATTCTATTTAATAATTCTGTGCTAGACGTAAAGATTTTTTAGATAAATATAGAATTTACAAGTTATCATTCGAGCACCTTTTTAGGATAATTAGCTGGAAACTCTCAAAGCGAATGTACAAGAAGCCGAAGAAAATCATAATTATATAAAATCATAATATGTATAAAAGAAAATTAATTTATTTATTATATAAATGCTAATTTAATTGAATTAATTTTTATTTAATACATTGAATTTATTAGTAAAATTTAAATAAAAGCTAATCTAAAAATTGCGTTTATAAATAATAGATTTTATAAAAATTATATGTATGTTATAATAGTACATACCTAATTTTGAGATGTTTATGTGTTTTTAATTTTGACAAAATGTTCCAGTAGGAGAATATTATACATGTTGAAGATAAAAAAAAGTCAAATATTATAATAATGCCCAATTAAAAATATATCAAATTTCAAATTAAAAATCTTCCCAAGCATAAAATATAAATAATATCATAATCAAGTAAGGTGCAACACATTCTACATTTGTACAACAAAATGTTCCCAGTAAACACTTGATTTGTTGCTATTTTTTAAAATATCGCAGAAATTGTATAATCAAATCTTTATAAAAAAATCTCTGCAAAAAATCTCACGAGCAAATTTTTATTGCTACTTTAAACCAAATAAAATTTTATTCTAGTAACAACTATACTAAATATAAGTCAACAAGACATGTCAATAATTACAAGTCTATAAACTCATGACAACAACAAAAACTAATTATAAAACATCTCTTTAAAATAAAGTTATACTTTCCCACGGAAAGTAAATAACGGAAAGAATACCAAGACTCGAATGTGACTCCTCTTTCTATGTCTGCATTGAATTCTCCGACTAGCGACTGCAATTTCCAATACAACTCTGACGACTGCTTTTCGCTAGAATCTTCGACTCTCGGATTGTTTCCAATCAATCCTTTGACTACCTCACTAAACTGCTGACTGATCTGTTCAGATTGAGCCTTGAGAATTTTCTCCAATTTATCTGCTCTCATCTTGACTTGACTAGCTTGACTTCTTGAACCAATTACAAAATAACGACTTGAATGTTCGAATTCGACTGTTCGACTACGACTGCGACCGCGGTACTGTTATGTATCGACTTACGGTGTGCCTGAGATACTAACAGAAAGACTATCTAACTAACAAGGTTTATCTACAAGGTTACAATACAATAGAATAACGAGACTATTTGCTGGAGCGCAAGGACTAAGACTGACTGACTAACGGAATAGACTGACGACTAACAATAGACTAACTCGGTAACTCCCAGACTGGCTAAAGCCTCAGCCTTTTATACTAAGCACATACCCAACAAGAAATGTTTGAGAAAAATGAAAAAGTAGAAAATACTATTAATATAAGTAAATTAGTAAATGATAACCTGAAGTGCAAATAAGGAAAATTTTTCCAAATTTATCAGAATTGTGTAAAAATGAAAATATGACTACACAGCAAAAACAAAATCTACGAAAAATATTGCAAAAAATGATGAAGGCAGCAAATGTTTAAATGTTTAAAAGGTAATTTCTCTAATTATTGAAAAAAACTAAAGATATTTTATTTGCCCCAATTTAAGAAAATTGGCGAACTAAGAAATTTATTGTAATAATTGAGTTTTTATTTATGAAATCGTTAAAAATTGCTTTTATAATAAAATTGTATATCGTGGTCTTAAAATTTTCCAAAAGAAAAGCGAAATATTTAAAAACACAACTCAATCCCCACATAATTAACATTTTCATTAAAAAATTGTATAAGTTCCTAATAAGGAAATATATTTTTGCTAAGTTTGAAGAAAATAAATTACTAGAAAACAATATTTTATAAAAATTTGAATTTAACTACTTAAAAAATAAAAAGTTTTACTATAAATAATTTCTATTTTTTATTAAATGAAATTTCAACTTATTAATTTTAATTATGGTATAAAAATTTGAATTTTATTTATACTTTTTAATCATCTTCTGTTCAAGTTAATAATAACAATGAGAAGTCCGAACAAGCATTTATTCAAATGGTTTTAAAATTGCTGTTTTCTAAATAAAAATTTTAAAAGATGATTGACATTTACAAACACTTATGTATTATTAACATTCTTCGCAAAGCAAAATAATTGATTTTTTCATTATTTAGTATTGAATTAGTTTTATTTAATAATAAAATTGCAAATAGTATCTAAAAATAACTATTCTATATAAATATAGCAAATAACCACATAAAAACGATGTTTGAATGTGAAAATTTTATTGTGTATAAGTTAACAGATTTTTGTATTAAATAAATTAGTAGTGCTTAAAATTCAATCTAAAATAATGGATAAGCTCAATGATTTATAAATAATGTTAAAAAATTTTATTTTTACATATTTTTAGAAAATAAAAAGTCGAAAAATTAGATAACTGTATAATTTAATTTTAAAAAATATTAACATATTCATCAAAAGTTGAACCGATACATCACAAAACCAGAAGTTAACCAATATGTCGAAAGAACTAACATGATCGGTGTGTTCAGGTTTCATTCCTGAGTTCATAACGAACTTGCTACAATAATTGTCAGATTTATACTACTCTCGACTGTATAAAGCAAGTTTTATTTCATTTATAATAAATTTACGATATTATTATTGAAAAATAAATTGTTTGGTCAATAGTATTTGTAGGCATACATATAATAAATAATCATAGTTAATACAAAATAATGAAAGAATATATTGAAAAATAAATCATAATAAATTACAAAACCTCTATAAATAAGACTATTAATTGAATAACATATAATGATGCTTATTTTATATAAAAATATTAAATAGAAATTTTGATAAATAAATTAAATTTAGATCTCGTAAAAGCAGTTATTGGACGTATAGATTACGTTTAAGGTTCGATAACAACAAGTGAGTACACTTATCGCGTTTTTTGGACTTTCGCGTTTCGCGTGTCGCTTTTTTAAATTTACTTTCGCGTTTCACTTTTTAAATTTAATTTCGCCTTTCGCTTTTTAAAATCCGTTTCGACACACCCCTGTTATGGACCGTGTTCCAATAGCATATTCTTGCATATTCGGTACTTTAGTGCATGTTTGCATGTTCGTGCATATTTAGCCAAATTTTGCTTATTTTTGCCTAAATTTGTGGATATTTTGGCATTTTTTGATAAGTTTTGGTAAAAATCGGGCAAAATTTTCGAAATATTGGAATTTTTTGGGCAAAAAATTTTTAATAAAAATTTGTTTTCTTCTCTATATTATCTTTTTAATATTATATATTCACGAATTCACTTGTTTGAGGTAAAGTGCAAATTTTTTGGAAGCATTAATTTTAAGATTTTTTATGAATATATAAATTATAACATGTTTAATTATTAATATTAATTTTATTCAGAAATTAAAAATTTTATTTTAGTAAAGTTTTAGTAATGAGATTTATGATTCATTTATCATTCATTTATATTTTCATTCCAGAGTTTGAATCAGATAACAACTTTAAAGTTCTAGTTACTATCAAAATATGTTTAATACATACAATTAAATAATTGAATAAAAATGCCTAAGTTGATATTAATTTATTACAAATTAGAAGGCTAACTAAGATAGTGAATAATCTAGACAAATGAATTATTTTGTTAGATTTTCTAAGTAAACAAAAATAATTTTTATTTACTATATACAGTTTATTGGATATTCATAAATAAAAATTTTTTTAAATGAAAATTAAAAACATTTCATATGATTTTATTTAAATAAACTCTATATGAAAATAAATTTTATATAAATGTATAAAACTGATTAATATAACCATGTTTAATCTATTTTAAATTTTAATATCTATTTAAACTCAATCGTTCAAATACACCAACTGATCTTATTATTTCAGAAGCAACTTTAAAGTGCTGTAATTCTAATTGTAAACAAAATATATTAATTTATAAAATATAAACATTCAAAATACTTGGTTAATATTTTCTACTATATGTATTGTAATTATTTTGTGAAAATAAATTTTTAGACTGAGTTTTTTAAATTAATTTTGTAATAAAAAATAAATGTAAGAATATTGTCTATGATAATCAATAATGTTTTAAAAGTAAACATCTATATAGAAATGATGTGTTCATCTCGATCCCAAAACTATATGTTGTGATATAATTATACCAATGTTGAAAGAATATAAAAAAATGAAAAATAAAAATACCAATGTTTGAAAAAATAGTACTAGTTAATGAAGAAAATGATGAGATATTAATTAAAAGAGAGAATTAAAAAGGGGAAAAAATTAACTTCAATTACATACAAACAAAACTATAATTTTCAAAGCTATTAGTATTTCTTCATTTCACAAAGGCCATATTATATTAAAATGAAATTGAAATATTTCTATGGAATGTTAAATATTTCATAATGATTTTAATTAATATAAAATAATTTTTAAGTAATTAAATGTTTGTTTATATTAATTATTCAAAAGAAACATTAGATATAAATTCTAAAAGTTTTTAGATGCAATATAATTTTAATAAATCTTGACCTACCTGAGCGGATGGGGCATTTCCTGCTTCTTGAAACTCTTAGTGCTCTTAGCAGAAATGATTTTGTCAGTGGGACTCACTCAAATGGGAATCACTTCCCAAGTTAATTCTACTCGTAAAGTCCGATTATAGTAATAGCATATTATAGTAACAACCTATCATAGTAACAATTCGATATTAGAATTTTAATTTTAAATAATTTTAAACTACAAAAACATTACGTTGAAGTGTTTGAGAATTTGGATAAGGCTTTTTTTATATTCACGAATTCACTTGTTTGAGGTAAAGTGCAAATTTTTTGGAAGCATTAATTTTAAGATTTTTTATGAATATATAAATTATAACATGTTTAATTATTAATATTAATTTTATTCAGAAATTAAAAATTTTATTTTAGTAAAGTTTTAGTAATGAGATTTATGATTCATTTATCATTCATTTATATTTTCATTCCAGAGTTTGAATCAGATAACAACTTTAAAGTTCTAGTTACTATCAAAATATGTTTAATACATACAATTAAATAATTGAATAAAAATGCCTAAGTTGATATTAATTTATTACAAATTAGAAGGCTAACTAAGATAGTGAATAATCTAGACAAATGAATTATTTTGTTAGATTTTCTAAGTAAACAAAAATAATTTTTATTTACTATATACAGTTTATTGGATATTCATAAATAAAAATTTTTTTAAATGAAAATTAAAAACATTTCATATGATTTTATTTAAATAAACTCTATATGAAAATAAATTTTATATAAATGTATAAAACTGATTAATATAACCATGTTTAATCTATTTTAAATTTTAATATCTATTTAAACTCAATCGTTCAAATACACCAACTGATCTTATTATTTCAGAAGCAACTTTAAAGTGCTGTAATTCTAATTGTAAACAAAATATATTAATTTATAAAATATAAACATTCAAAATACTTGGTTAATATTTTCTACTATATGTATTGTAATTATTTTGTGAAAATAAATTTTTAGACTGAGTTTTTTAAATTAATTTTGTAATAAAAAATAAATGTAAGAATATTGTCTATGATAATCAATAATGTTTTAAAAGTAAACATCTATATAGAAATGATGTGTTCATCTCGATCCCAAAACTATATGTTGTGATATAATTATACCAATGTTGAAAGAATATAAAAAAATGAAAAATAAAAATACCAATGTTTGAAAAAATAGTACTAGTTAATGAAGAAAATGATGAGATATTAATTAAAAGAGAGAATTAAAAAGGGGAAAAAATTAACTTCAATTACATACAAACAAAACTATAATTTTCAAAGCTATTAGTATTTCTTCATTTCACAAAGGCCATATTATATTAAAATGAAATTGAAATATTTCTATGGAATGTTAAATATTTCATAATGATTTTAATTAATATAAAATAATTTTTAAGTAATTAAATGTTTGTTTATATTAATTATTCAAAAGAAACATTAGATATAAATTCTAAAAGTTTTTAGATGCAATATAATTTTAATAAATCTTGACCTACCTGAGCGGATGGGGCATTTCCTGCTTCTTGAAACTCTTAGTGCTCTTAGCAGAAATGATTTTGTCAGTGGGACTCACTCAAATGGGAATCACTTCCCAAGTTAATTCTACTCGTAAAGTCCGATTATAGTAATAGCATATTATAGTAACAACCTATCATAGTAACAATTCGATATTAGAATTTTAATTTTAAATAATTTTAAACTACAAAAACATTACGTTGAAGTGTTTGAGAATAAATGAAGGAGTTCGTAAAAATAAACAAAGAAAGTTTTAAATGATTTTGGTAATGCTTTAAGGAACGGAGTCGATAAATTTAAAATTAATATTATTATTTAATAAAAATGTGTAAAATATCATATATTTTATATTGATATTTGCCATTTAAGTGAATAGCAAACTGATCTGATAATACTAATTCTACTCAAATTTTAGAATATTAAAATAAAAATTTTATATTGCTTACATAATTGAATTTTATATTTTATTAGTAATTATATCTATAATTTTAATTTTATAATTAAAAAAATATATATATCTAAGTTTAAAAATGTATATATTTTTGTTTCATTCACTAAAGCTATAACTGTTAAATTACCTTTATATAAAGGTAATTTAAATATTTCAGAAAACAAAGAAACGAACATGATTTAATGAACAAAAAGATTTATAGATGATAAATGTACAAGATAGTAGTTAATATTAAAATAGTAATCAGGCTTCCATTACAAAAATACCTAAAAGAGCCCTAACATTTGAATAAGGCTCTTTTACATTTGGATAAGGCTTTTTAGATAGTCAATAAAAGCCCAGTTTTTTCATAACTTAGAAAAAAGTGGAAAAATCCGTGAAATTTCGTGAAGCAGATGATTTTCAAAATTCTTAGAAAAACATCATGAAAAATAGAAGATATCCGCGGTATACTTCATAAATATGCTTCACATTTAATGACATTAAGCATAACTAATTTATTAATGATAAAATATCAATTTAAAAATTATATATATAATTAATGTTTTCATTTAATAAATTAATCTTTAGATCTTATAATTAATTAAATTAAAATTATATTATACATATCAAATGTAAATAAGGTCTAAAAAATATTTTAACGATTTTTCCAATATTTTGTAATGAAAAATAACCTCGGAACATTGAAAAGATGCTATCCAATGCATTTTAGAGTTTAAACATCGTTAAATCATTCATTTGTTATAATATATGTTATCTATTTAAAATTAATCAAATAATTTATTGATGAGTTATTATAATCTAATCAATATTTCTCTAAAGATGTGTCATATATAACGAAATTATGCAATTAGAACGAATGAAGAAAACCGTATTAATATGTAGAACAATTTTATTAAAACATGTTTAGAAATAGAATTAAAAGAATATTAGAACAAGTTAGAACATAAGTCTAAAGACTTATGTTTTTCTTTTCTTGAGCTCAATTTTGCCTTTAAAGGCCAAATTTTCTTGAGCTCAATTTTGCCTTTAAAGGCCAAATTTTCTTACTAAGCTTTTAGTTTATAAGTTCGTTTTTCTGTCCAAAAATTATTCACATCTAAATTATTTAATTACCAAGTTGAGTGTTAAGAAAAAATTTTATTTAACTTTTCATTAAAATTCTTTGGTCTAGTGAAGATTCGCATCTAATGAAGAATAAATTTCCTCAAATGTGTTTATTTGCAAAAGTTTGACTTTAACAGTTTTAATCTGGTAAATGTCTATACGGAACACAATTATGCCAAATAAGAATTAAAAAATACAAGTTTCATGGTGATCGCATTGAAAAAATAAATTTAAATTATACATATTACTGAAGAACAAAAGCAAAATAATGATTAAATTATTATTTGAACTAGCTAACGGATTTCATTCAGCTGGAACTAACTAACAGACTTCATTCAGCAGGAAATTTATCAAAATTATATTAGTTAACCTTACAAAATTAATAATTTAGATAAATAATAATAAAAATAATCAAATAAATTAACTTTTAATTTAAACCTCGTTTTATAATTTGTATTTCCTACGAACTACCACTTCCCCAAATTGAAGAGACAGAGATAGGACTGAGGCCGAATTCTTAAATTATGAAAGTGATTTGTATTTGGTACCAGTCAACACAACGAAACAGTCGTTTAAATATAAGCAAAAATTTTCTAAATATTTAAAAATTCTTTAATAACAAAAATTAATATAACAGAAAATTGTTACAATTAAAAGATCTTAAATAAAAATTTCAATAAGGAAAATGTTATAGAAAATAAAAGATTTTGTTTATCGCCTAAACTACTAGTTAAGATAAGTAAAAGGTTAATTATTTAAAATTTTTTAAAATATAATTTTGAGAAATTGTTCTTTGCTATTTCAAAGCATAAAAGTATGAATATTTTAATAAATTTCTGATAAATAATTTGAAAAGAACAGTTTCTAAATTCAAAAAAATGATGAAAAAAAGAAAATGAATGAAAATAAAGAAGTCTACTTCCAAAAAAGGCAAAAAGATAAAAAACAAAAATTTAAAAACAACAGTAAAACATAAAAAGAAAATGAAATAACCCCCAAAATTGCAACTAATATTATTATGCAGCACTCGAATTTAAACAATCCCAATAAAATCAACGAAAATCACCACCAACTATATTTACTTTTTCTCCTCAATATTCTGAACAGCCATCTCCCAAAAATAAAATTTATAAGCATATTCGAAACTCCAAATCTAATAAAAACTTTATTAAAAATATGGTAAAAAGTTTGCACTAGAAAAACAAAACATCAAAATTAAACAATCCAATAAATTATCAAAATTTTATTTAAGATTTTACATTATATCATATATAGAAAAAGATAAAAGTCAAATTAGTATTCAACATTCTAGACAAAGTAAATAAATAATCAAATTATTTAAATAAATCAAAGTTCAAATGAAAAATGAATAAATAGAAAAGTATTTGGTTAAAATGAAAGCCAAAAAATAAATATGGTTTTAAATTTTTTGATTCAATAAAATGAAATTTGAAAAAATTTTAATAATGTTAAAAAATGTTTTAAAATGATTTCAGAATGTTTAATATGAAAGATAAGGAAAAATTTTTTACAAGAAGTTCCAATCAAAAAATTTCTATAAATTCTATAAATCTAATATGAGAAAGGAAAAATTGCCTTAAACTTGAAATTAAATAAATTAATACTGCATAGTATTTTACAGAAATAATAATATATGTTAACAAACCCTCGAAACTGAACTGTAACATTTGCAAGCTTATATTTGCGCATCATAAAATTATATTGTACTTTTATTTATTTTATAGATTTAATATTTAAAATATTTCATTTATATATTTTATTTTTTGTATAATTTCTTTAAATTTTTTTAGTTTCTCGAGTAATAGAATCATCTAAATGAATTAAAAAATGATAAGCTGATATTAAATAATAAAATCTGATAATAATGATAAAATAAAATTTTTAAAAAATTTATTTTTTTTCGTATATAAGATTATTTAAATTTATATTTCAGAAAAAAAGATGAAGGTTTGTTAAAAAAGATTTTATTAAAAATTTCATCATGTAAATCCTACAATAGTATTATGTTCATTTAAATATACAGGGTGCGCCATAAGTAACCGGACACTTTTAAATTCCTTATAACTTTTTTTATTGTCAATATTTTTAATCGATTTTTTGCTTATTTTTTAGCTTATTCAATTCATTATTATGGCTAGTCAACGTGATTCTATAATTTCTCTTTTTTTGAAAAAAAATTCAGTCCGCAAAATTTCATCTCTTTTGGATGTCCCAAAGAGCACTGTACAAGACACAATCAAAAAATTCTGGTGAAAATTTTTTGGGAGAAAATTTTTTTTAAATTAATTTAGTAATCATGGCACAACTAAGAACTTACAAAAAAGTGGAAGACCTCGTTCCATAAGCACTTCCAAGAATATCAAAATGATCAAAATGAGAGTGCATCGCAATTCTCGACTCTCCATGAGAAAAGTGGCTCGTGACACCGGAATAAGCGCAACAACCGTCAGACGAATAGCCAAAAATGAACTTGGGTTAAAACCCTACAAACTCCAAAAAGCACAACTTCTAACCGAAAAAACCAAAAAAGTTAGGCTCGAAAGATGCAAACTGCTCCTCCAGTGGCACGCATGTCCGGACATTCTCTTCACAGACGAAAAAATTTTTACAATAGAGGCCGTTCACAACCATCAAAATGATAGAATTTGGACTACAGAATCTCCTCTTTCCGATAAACTTATCACTCATTCCCAACATCCCCAATCTGTCATGGTTTGGGCCGGTATTTGCGCGTCAGGCAAAACACCCCTTATTTTCGTGGATCCTGGGGTAAAAATCAACAAAGACTATTACTTGCGAGAAATCTTGCAGCGTGTTGTAAAGCCTTGGGCCGAGAGCCATTTCGGTCGCAGAGTCTGGATTTTCCAACAGGACTCTGCTCCGGCACACAAGGCGAAAGAAGTTCAGGACTGGTGCAAGGCCAATTTTCCTGGGTTCATAAGCGCCCAGGAATGGCCGCCCTACTCCCCGGATTTAAACCCGATGGATTATTCTGTTTGGTCCATTTTGGAGTCCAGGGTCTGTGCTAAGCCACACAAAAGTTTGGAGTCTCTGCGACACTCACTCATCCGAGAGTGGGACTTAATTACACTCAAGGAGGTGCGTGCTATTTGCGAAAATTTTTCCTCGCGCCTCCGCCTCTGTATCAAAGCCAAGGGTGGGCATTTCGAAACTTCTTGATTATTTTTGTTCCTTATTTAATTCTCTATCATCTGATTGTATTTTGATTTTATTTGATTGCGTTTTAATAAAGTTATGAGAGAAAACAAGTGTCCGGTTACTTATGGCGCACCCTGTATATATGAATAAAGTCATCCATTTTGGCAACCCTAATTATAAACGTAAAAAATGTTACAATCAATAAAAGATTTTACTTTAACTAAATTTTCAATTACCCGATGATGAATTTCAACTATGGATCACGAGTTAAATTTATTTTTTCAGTTGTTCATTATTTTTAAATATAAGTACGAATGTAATGTCTTTACACAAAAAGGCATAATGTCATACACCAAATCATTTTATTTAATTCTTTATTTTGTTTAAATTGTCTTCGGAGGCAAAAAAATAATCTTCTCTAACACAAAAATTCTAACACAAATTTTAAAAACTGTATGATTTATATTTACAGGCTACAATGTTATTTATAAATAAAAAACAAAAAATAACATTATTAAATTTTATTAAACGTTTAATACATTTTTAATTTATTGATTTGTATTGCAAAATATAGTTTAAATACTTAAATTTCAATACATAAATTTATAAGTATTTTTATTAATATATGTGATTGATTATTATACATATATAATGTCTATATGAGTTATGAAATTAGTAAGTCTAATTCCATAATCTTATTTGATATAGATTATACATAAATATTTTATTTATATATTTGATGTATGTAAATATTTATTTCTAAATATGACACAACGGGCGTAAATAATAAACTCAACACCTGTGTCATTTCGTTTATTTTTACATTGCTCTGCAGTCAAGATCTTTCTTTAAATTCGCCTTTTTTAATAATATAATTTAAACTAAATCATTTTTTTCTAAAATTTGGCAATTACATTTGAGTTAATATCAAAAAACTTATGCAATTTTTAAAATTTCTATTAAAATAATAACGAAGCTATAATATTAAACATATTTGGTATTAGATAAGTAAAATTATATTAAAATGTAACTATTATGTCTTTCAGGCATTGAATTTGGTATTGAATTTGGAATTTTAATGAGTACAAAATTTTTGATATTTATTAAATACATTTTCTTGTAAATTTTTTCATAATCATACTCTTTCATCATATAATAGATTACATCTTTAACTGTACCACTTTCTATTTCAATATTAAATAAAAGCAACGCATCATTTCCTTATTGATACGTTCTTGTAATGAATCATCAATTAACTTTGTCTGATGACTATTTGTAAGTTCTTTTTTGACAGCTATCATTGAAGCATATTTTCTAGATAAACCGTACTTTTTTATTATGATTTTTCGGCTTCGTGTACATTCTCTTTGAGTTTCCAGATAATTACATAAAAAGGTGCTTAAATAAAAAATTAATATTTATCTAAAAAATCTTTATGCTATAGCACAGAATTATTAACTAAAGACAAATTTTGGGTTCTTTTAGTATTAAATAATAATGTAAATGTTTCAAGTTGTTTATCATAGCTTCGTTTAAACTGGTTTCAAATTTTATAATTTAATCCTAATCATGCTTTCTTTCTTTTTCTGACGATAAAAGGCTTGAATAAGACTTGCAGATTAATTGCCTTGGCAACCAACAAAAATTATTAAAAACTAAATTCTTTAGAAATATAAAAAGTTTTAAAACAATATCAAATTTTATAATATATGCTAATTTTTTATTTATTTATATTTCATCAAAGTAGCTGGAGAAAAATATGGTCGGCACAATCTGTACCCATCTATTTAAAATGTTTTTTTCCAAATAGTTCCTCTTCTTTTTTGCTGAATACTTTTATATTTTTCTTATATTTCCCAATCTTATTCTCTTCGCAAAAAGAAGCCATCTACTTTATTTTAATTTTTTGCACATCTTTTATTTTAAATATATCTACATTTCTTTTATGAGTTAGCATATCAAAACTTGTATAATGTTTTGATTGTATATACCTATATAATATGTGATAATTGTGAATAAGTAAGTGATTTAATTTATTTTTTTAAATATATTTTGATTGTTACTTCGCCCTTCATGGCAAGTTCTACCTCATTAAACTCTTCAAATTAATTGTTGTATGGATGTATATTTCGTGTTATTTATAAATTTCGAGGGAAAAATTTATATAAAATTATTTTAACTAAAGCTTCGAATTAACACCAAACTTATTTAAATATTTTACATTATTTTTTACAATAAATTGATATTTTTAAATAAACGATATTAATTTTAAATTCTCAACAATCATGTCAGTTAAAAATAGTTTATAATAATATTAGAACTATTTTATTTCAATAAATCTATTTTTTGTTAAGTTTTCTGCCAGCAAAAATTGCTATTAATAAATATGTATTCCAACGCGTGTGTGAATAAGTAAGTGATATTTTATTTAGTAAGTGATATTTTTATTTTACGTTAGACTTACTCCAATCTTAGGAGGATCAACGTCAACAAACAACAGAGGGAAACACTCTTTAACTGTATCCTGAAAATTGTTAAATATTATTTATAAAATAAACAAATTAAATGTTACCCGAATTAGCCCAATATATCTCAATCTACAGTCGACCACCCCTCCTTTTTCGGGGTGGCACTGATCCATATGCAATTGGACCATTTTCTTAATGTGACTCCCCTTAAAATTAAATCTCTATAAGACAACCTTCAAAGTGGATTTTCTCGATGGATACTTCGTCGCACGTCGGGCACTTGTACAGATTCTTACCTTCAAGATGCCCGTAAACGTGCTTGATGTATTGTTTACCAACACGCCCCTCGAACATATGGCAACGGATATGTCTGTTCCGTATTTTTCTTAAATACATCTACCTACCAACGGTACGATCCATTTGAATACGGTATCTATATTCCGCTTTTTGCAAAGCGGACATCCTCTTCCTTTTACCGAACATCTTCATTATTAGATATAGAAACTGAATATTGATAATAAAAAATTCAATATAATAAAAATTTCAATATATTTGTAGGAAAGATAAAAAATATAAAAATTATTTACACTTATGAAAATCTTTATTTATATGAAAATATATATTTTAAATATCTTATATTTTAATATATTGTATACATTTAAATATATTTTATTAAAAACATTCGGGTAGAGTAATAAATGTACTCTTAAAGTAAAAATTAGAGTATTTCGTTTGAGAAAACATAAAAAAGACGTAGAAATAATAAATTTTTTAAAAGAAAGAAATTTATAATGATACAATACTGATGACAAGTTATCTAAGTTACACTTTATGTTATAATTAGACATTTTACTGGTGATCCAGAACAATTAAAAAATGTTAATGAGATCATTTGTAATTCATTTGCAGATGTTTACGATTTTTACCACATTGTAAATTATTCAACAATGGTACGTCGACCAAGCAGCCCGTATTGAATGGGATCGTTTAAATTATATAAAATTGCATCAAAAAAATTTGTAAAGAATCATTTAATTATATTAAAATCTTTTAAAAAAACGAAAGAAAAAGAATGGTACGTCGACCAAGCAGCCTTCAAGTTAAAAACAAATTAATTTGTCTTCAAATTTTACGGGTGGGCCAATAAATTTGCATGAAAGTTTTATGGATGCAATGACAATTTTTAATGCAAATTAAAAAATTCAGTTTGAAAATTTTAATTTCATTTATTTTGTTAAACATTTTAATATTATATAAAAAATTTTTTCTAATAAATATAAAATGAATATACCTATAAGTTTAATTTTCTACAATAATATTTCTAACTCTTAGTTAGCTTAGAAATATATTCCCAATAAACCGATGAGCATGAGACACAGTTAGTAAAGTTTTCTGATGGAGAATAGTAGGAAAATCAAAATTGTATACCATCGATATACCATCGATATCGTTGTGGAAAATTTAATAATAGATCCTGATTATTCTAATTATAATAACAGGGGCCTATACAAATTAAAATCTACATTATACATCTACAGCCTACATCTACAAATTATAAATGCATATGTATAGAATGTAGATTATAGCCGATACAAATTAAACAAAATTTGTAGATATAGATGTCGCCAGAATTATGTAGATTTTCGTCAGAATTATGTAGACAACAAAAGGTTTTAACTATGACAGAACGTGAGATATTCTTTAAATATAATCACGTAACTAATTAAGAATTAAGTAATTATCACATCAAAGCTTATAAAAGGAAACATTTACAAAATAATAAATCTATTGATGACTCGTCCAATTCTGATGCACTTATGTAAATTCTATAGAAAATAATAGAAAATAAAAAAATTATATAAAGTCAATAATGAAGAAAAACGTAAAACTAAGCAAGATTTAATTGAAATAATAGTTATTATAAATAATAAATAGTAAAAATTTAATTATTTTAAATTCCAGCAAAAAATTGACACTGGTCAATGTACATAAATAAATTTATAAGATGTATCCAATAAAGGAAACTGTTGAAATATTAAAAACGAAATCATTTTCAGGACTTAATCAACGAAATCTGTAAATGGAGATTGTGCACTCTCAATAGTTAACATAATAACTATTGAGAGTTACGGTAGTTACATTTTTTCTCTTTGATTGAAATTACAGAAGGATGAAACTGAGCCACCAATCTCTAAATTCCGCTTTAAAGTAAAAAAAGGATAAATTATTGAGTACATGGAAAAAAGTTATGACACCTCTGACTGATTCGACCCGCCTCTGATAAATAGTGTAGCATAAATAAATAATTATATATTAATAATAAATTATAGATATACATAATCGGTCGTACCGATAAATATTATTTATATAAAATAAATTTTTAAATTTAAATAGAAATTTCATTTTAAAGATAAAGTATTGCTCTACAGATCATTTAATTATCAACCTAATTTTATCCGATTTTGAACTAACTTCTTTTCATTTGTAACTATTAGGGTGTAACATAAATAATTAGCCACCCTTAAACCATGTACATTGTAAACTTTATATCTCAAACCACCAAATAGTATTGTTCCCATATAGATAGGTCCAGCAAAGAATCTGGTCTCGTGGCCTCTCTGGGCATTTTCGCGCAGGGGCTATCCTAAAACAGCATAATGTTAGACCCCATTTCGCAAATGCGACCCTATAAAAAATCAGCCAGCTGTTTTCCGGGCGAATTTTTTATATCATTGTATTCATCAGATTCTTCTCTATCAGAATCTATTTAAATTTTCATTCATACTCATCAATTTTGCAGAGAAAAATCAAAAAGAATTTGCCTTGTTTCAAAAAAACAAGTTTTAGTATTTCATCTCTAACTAATGCCAACTTAATCCTAGGATTCTGATTTTTTGCCAGAAAATAGGCAACTATCTTATGATCATAGAAAAATATAAAACGAAGTCTAAAAACTTAGTTAAATCTTAATAAATATTTATTTCACTTTATTCCATTCATTCATTTATACGTATAAAACGTGACATTCAGATAAAAATACAATGAAATGTAATTTAATTTAAATCAAAAGTTTTGTATAAGGTCTGGAGACAATAAAATGGAATTTGACTTTGATAAAATATTGTTTAGGTTAATATTGTTTAGGAGCTTTGGAAACAATTCGATTGACGATTTTTGTAATTCTATTGGAAGTTTTCTGTAAATGTTTGGGATGTCTATAAAAAATGAGTTTTTCCGAATGGTGCTTGAACAAAAGGGTATAAATAAATTATGCGGATTACCTCTTGTAGTGGTGGGGAGAATGCTATATGTATTATCGTGTTTTAGATTAATTTTACCTAAAATAATATTATGGAAAAGGATAAGATTTGATTTTAAGCGTCTATGCGATAGAGATTCAAGTTTGAATAGGTTAAGGAGTTCCTTGTAATTAGGTAATGTTGGACTGTTATTGTGTTTCACAGAACGTAAGTATATTATTTTTAAGAATTTATGTTGAACATTTTCTAAAGCGTTTATGTCTTTATTTAAATAAGGGTTAATTATAGGAGATCCAAATTCAAGGATAGGTAAGACATATATTTTGAATAGAGTAATTAGGAATTGAGTGTTATTAGTTTTAAGAGATCTGATAAGGGTGTAATAAATTCTAGTTGCTTTATTTGTAGTGATTTTAATGTGAGAATCCCATTTTAGGTTGGATGTAAAATAAATGCCAAGATCACGAATAGGTTCGTTGGGTGGAATAATTGGTATATTAATGTTTTGTAGAGTATATTGGTGGAAGGGATTTTTAGTTCCTATGTGGAATGAACTACATTTGCTGACAGCGATTTTAAGGCCATTTATTTCGCAGTATTTTGTGAATGTTTGGATAAATGTTTGGAGTGGAGAGTAATGATTTTTATTTAAGAAGTCAAAGCAGGTATAGGCCTTTAAATCGTCAGCAAATAGTTTGGGTGTAACATTATCTGTTTTACAGATATCTATTATATCAAAAATATATGAGATGAATAAAATTGGGCCAAGGATGGATCCTTGAGGAACTCCGCTTGTTATAGGATATTCATTAGAATTTTTAGATTCGACAAGAACGGTAAAAGTTCGATTTAACAAATAGTCCTCAATCCAATTTAGTAAGGCACCAGTGATACCTAGATGATAGAGTTTTTTCAGAAGGCGATCGTGGGGAACTGTATCAAAAGCTTTTGCCAGGTCAAAGAATATGACGTCAACGCATTTCTTATTTTCTATAGCTAATGTGTAGTCGTTATAGGTTTCTAGGAGTTGAGTTATAACTGAATGGTTTTTACGAAAACCATGTTGACAAGTGGGAAGGTAATTGTTAGTTTCAAGAAATAGAGTTAATTTATTAGAGATAATTCGTTCTAGAATTTTAGAAGTTGAGCATAGAAGAGAGATAGGTCGAAAATCTTTAGGTTCATTAGGGTTACTATTTTAGGAATAGGTCGGATTATTGATTTTTTCTAAATGGTTGGAATTTTACTTGTCATAATTGACATATTAAATATAATTGTTAATGGAGTGGTTAATGAGATTGCTGTATTTTTTTAAAAAATGTTAGGGATTCCGTCCGGGGATATGTTATTAACATTGTCAAGTTGGTTTATGATGCTGTAGATTTCATCTGGATTGATATCAATAAAAGATAAATTATTTTTGTTAAAAGCTTTTATGTCAGAGGAGTCAAAGTTAGAAGAGTTAAAAACAGATTGGAATTGTTTGGCGAGACATTCGGCTTTATCTTTGTCTGAAATGGTAAATTGATCGTTAATGTTGAAGATTGGGATTTTGGTTTTTTTGGATTTAAGGAAGGCCCCTATATACTGAAATCTAGATCTTCGATCATTGAATTTCGAGATTTCTCTGTTTTTAAAGAACCGAGAAATTTCTTTGTCGATTTTTTGTTGTGTGAGAATGTATTTTTCACGGATAGCAGGTTTATTAATATTTTTCCATAAAAGATTTTTATATGAGATCATTTTTTGAATATGCTTTGGGAATTTAGCAAAATCTTTATTGATCTTTTTTAGTGGTATAAAGTTATGGATTATTTGATGAATGATTTTTAAAAATAAGGTGTATTGGGAATCTACATCGGTGCAATTTAAAAATAAAGTATTCCAGTTTAAAGCTATTAGAATATAGCTTTTTTTTCTGTTCTATTTAGAACAGAAAAAATGCTTAAAGCACTGTTGAGCGCCAGCGGGCTGTTCTCATTAATCTTCTTGGAACAACTCATTCTAATATGGTCCTAATGCGTCTATGCGTAAACGTTTCTTTGGACGAGATGATTTCTTTTTTGAAAAAGTAGGAATAAAGTTTGGAGGGCCAATCTTGGAATAACAAGTCTTATTTATATTTTCGGTATTCATCTGTCCAATTGTTTTGGGACGAATTTCCTTTTGTCTTTTGAATTCAAAACCATTTCCTTTTTGCTGCTCAATATTATTGGCTGCTTTCTCTAACAAATTCTTCAGTCCTGATTTACCCTCATTTACAAGAGATTCTTTAAGGTCTTTCCCTTCCAATACGTTACTCAAGACACGATTGCCTGATTCCAACCCTTGGCGGCCAATGGCTGTGCCAATGTCTTTTCCAATTGGTATCAAATACCTTAACAAACTTCGAAAAACAGATCCTAAACCGCTACCTCTTTGGAAGGGAACACCACGAAAAACGTTATAACCACCCCATTGGTCATGAAATTCGGTCAACGACGACCAATCAACATAGAGAGGATTAAAGTCAGTATGCATTGTAATGTACAAAATTTGCTCTTTCAATTATTAATATTAAAAGCTTTAGTAGCAATAAACTGCGAGACAAATCTATCAGCATTTACTCTGCTTAATATTAAAATAATATTTTCGATAGAAAAACCTGAACAACGCATAAACAAGAAAAATATTGCGTATTTACCACAAGTGTGCCCCCTGGCTGCTGTATTTGAATATTATTATAGGAAACTTTAGTAAAATTTGATAAATATTTTTTAATATAAAAGCTAAATGGAGGCCAGAATCCTAGCGAGTCAAAGTAATCAGCACTAGAGGGAGAGGAGCAAAATATAGCTAGCCAATGAGAGCCTGGGAGCATTGAAGGGTCAGTATTAACAACCATACAAAAGGGAAAAGTAGATATTGATAGAGGAATCCTATCAGATGCAAAACAGCCAATATAAAACCTTTTTGTAATAGCATTCCTTCTCAGGATTTTGTCAATTTGTATCGTATTCATTAAAAGTAGGCAGATTTTTTAAAGTGGAGAGTTAAAGTACAAGTTCCTATTGGAATGGCATAAGTACCCCACCGGCCGTGCGTATTTCAATGAGTATTTCGGCAATTTCTTTTACAAGTAATTTATGGTACTGTACAGAAAGAAATTGTTCCTCAATAATTTCATCCTGCTTGCCGCGAATTGTCACAATACGAAGTACAGGAGCTGTAACATCCCCAATCACCATTGGTTCAATTAATCCTGGGGCATAAACATGAAAACTAGAGACACCTCCACTCATATCTGGCATGAATTTTGCAATAGTTGATTCATTCAATACAGTTTTATCAAATCCTAGAATATAAGATAATTGTTCTGTAATCTCAACTTTCTTTACATATTTTCTACCTACAAATAGAGAAAAACGATTTTTATATGAATGAAAATCAAAGGCGCAAGCAATTCCTGGTTTACGATAAACCTGCAGCCATGGTTCAAACCCAGTTTCAGATAATAATTTTTTAGTATTTTCATCAAGACTCGAGTTAAAATAACTTAACAGCCCCTCATAAATTTCATTCTCTGACTTGAGATGCTCGTCTTGTATTTCAGTTGCATTTAATTCTATTCTCTTCTTCTCTTTTTGTCTATTATACACTTCTTTTGATTTTGTTTTAAGTTCCTTTAATTGTTTCTTGTATTCCATTTCAGTAACCCGTAAATTTTCCGCAAATGTTTCACACCCTTCACTTAAAGACCTATCTAAGCTTTCCTTAAGTTGCTGGGGATTAGTCAGATTTCCAGAGGGAACAGCTACTCTAACAACCTCACCACTTTGCCAAGTTACAGTCACAAATTGATCAATACTAGTCCCTATTGAAGGCCATGAGTGGGGGTAGACCATAACAGTCAAGCCAACATACCACTCCGAATTAAATTGTAGTTTACGAGGAAGACGGACTCTAAATGAGTTTGTCCTGTTTCCATCAACATTTGTGTTTGAAGGAAGGATGATATAGAACGAAGTCATTTTAACAGAACGGTTAAGAAATTGAGAGAATATTTATATCATTTCCAGGTTATGGCACTAGCAGGAATCCACCTGTTATGTTCGTCACCGTATCCTTTAAATTTTACAAAAATCTGATCCTCTCTATTATGTCTTCGCTTATCCAAAACTTTTTCCACAATATAGATACTTTCTTTTAATCTTTTTCTGACTAGAACTAAATCATTCCCATAAAACCATCTACGAATTAAAGCTCCTCCCCTATCGCGAATTCTATATGTGGGGGGCTGATGTGGAACCAATCGGACTTTAGCAACAATAAATATTTCATTTGTAAAGTTTGCAAATATCCCTTTTTGAACACTTGCTTATTCTTTTCCACTCTTACAGGGTCGCCTACATTAAAGCTATTCTCTTTCCACCGTGTCGGTCCATGTTGCTCAAGTGCCTTTTCTTTTAAAAATTTTCGCAATAATTCAGCATTCTCATAATTAACATCTACAGGACGCATCCCAATACTTGAATTGAAGGAATTGTTTATAGAATTAACAATATCTTGAATAATATCCACCAGGGTTGCCGCCCGAAACCCGAAACCCGATACCCGAAACCCGGCCTTTTTTTGTACCCGAAACCCGATAACCGAATTGAAAATTTTCCAACCCGAAACCCGAAACCCGTACCCGATATTTTTTCCAACCCGAAACCCGTGACCCGAAATTGGTTAAAACCCGAAATTTATACCCGAAAACTTAGCCTTACCCGATTTTTTAAAATAAATTTATAGAAAGAGAAGGAAGGAAAAGGGAAAGAAATATTTATAATTTCTTTAATTTTTCATTATGTTGATCGGTGGTTGAGTGTGTAAGACGACTGCCTCGATATTTTCTGGGGATGGGTTCGAGTCCAGGGCTGGAAATAAGGCCTAAAAAATTTTTTTTTCAAAAATAAATGCCTTTAAACTTTGATTTTTATTTTAGATTTTTAAATTTATTTTTTTAATATTTTAAGCTTGAAAGAGCATTAAAAATTTTAATTTAGTCATGAATTTTGCAAAATTTTCGCCTGCGGCGCATAAAATTAAGAGTTCTAGGTTCATGATCAATTAAATTAAATAAAAATTTTTGCCTGCGGTTCTGACAATTGAATTCTTTCACCTAAGACCTTAAAAAATTCTCAAAATTTTCGCCTCCGGCGGTGAAAAAGCTAGAAATCTAGCTTAAGGATCATCAAAATTCTCAAAATTTTCGCCTGCGGCGCAAAAAATGGAAGAAATTACCAAGATATCCCTCTTAATCCCCAAATCCCACAATGTTTTAATCTCTTCAAATTTGCTTCTCTCTATATCACCCAAAATCCTATTATGCAATATAGCTTGCCTCCTTACAATTTAGTTCACCAATAGCCGAACACCCGAAAATAACCCGAATTTTTCGCCAAACCCGAAACCCGTACCCGAAATTTTTGCCAACCCGAAACCCGATACCCGAATTGAAAATTTTCCAACCCGAAACCCGAAACCCGTACCCGATATTTTTGCCTACCCGAAACCCGTGACCCGAAATGAAAACGCTCCAACCCGATACCCGAAACCCGTACCCGAAAATTTTTTGTACCCGCGGCAACCCTGATATCCACCCATTTTAATGTTTTATTTTCCGTAAAATAGCGGTATAATCGCTCTTTAATGCTACGATTTGCTCGTTCGGCCATACCTGCATGCCATATAGGAGAAGTAATCATAGAGAAATGTTCCATATTTAATGATTTGAAATATTTCTGTACTGGTGCTGCTAAATTCTAGGGTGCCGGAAAATTGGGCTCTGGAAAATTGGGCTCCAAGATTTTTCGGAAATTTGGGCTCCAACTTTTCGGAAAATTGGGCTCCAGCGGTAATTTGGGCTCTGCGTGAAAAAATCGGAATATTGGGCTCTAAAATTTTGGGCTCCGGAGGAATTTTGGGCTCTGAGGAAAAAAGTCAAATTATGCAAACCTACGGAGCGAAGCCGAGTTCTGGGTTCGGAACCTACGGCCAGTTGGTCTGGGTGAGTACTTGGCCCTATTCCTTTAAAGTATACTCAAATTTGTTCAAATTGGTCGTCCGATTCAGTGGAATTTGATAAAGAAATCCTATTCCTTCCAAGAACAGTTGGGCGTACACGCAAAATCTACCGATTTCGAAGACTCATCTCTAATTCTTGCATAATTTGACTTTTTTCCTCAGAGCCCAAAATTCCTCCGGAGCCCAAAATTTTAGAGCCCAATATTCCGATTTTTTCACGCAGAGCCCAAATTACCGCTGGAGCCCAATTTTCCGAAAAGTTGGAGCCCAAATTTCCGAAAAATCTTGGAGCCCAATTTTCCAGAGCCCAATTTTCCGGACACCAAATTCTAGTCCTTGATCAGTCAAAAGTTTCCAAGGGACAATTTTTACTCTAGCAAATAGCTTCTTAAAGGCATTAATCATATTCCCGCTATGTTTACTTTTGACAGGTTCAGCAAATATTTGACGGCTAAGTGTATCTATACAGACTAAGAGATAGTTAAACCCCCTATTTTGACTGCTTATACGATTAAAAACACTGAGATCAGCCTGCCATTCAGTATGCAACCCCGGAGCAAGTGTTGGCATTCGCTTAAATTTTCTCACAACTCTTCTATGGAGAGTATAGACATTTTGCCCTGCAATTTCGAACTTACCACACGATGAACTACTACAAGCGTTAACCTTAAGTTGTCTTAACAAAGCCGTTAGCTTTAATAAATTATTTAAGATCATAAATTATAGGTAATTATTTAATATTTTGTATTTTGCTCTTCAAATAATTATTTTTATAAAATAATAATGTTATAATTTTATCCGCCAAATCTTACATAGGTAGATTATTTATGTTTCTGTAATTTCCATATAATTTGTCTTTTTATTTCTCAGTCGTACGTTTTTTGTCATTTTTTATGTCATTTCTTTATGTCGTTGTTTTTTGTCAAAATTTATTTCATCAACCACAGAAAGGATGAAGATAAATAACTGAGGACTGACTAAAAATCGGCTCCTTGTTTACTTTAAAACTTTCTTATAGTTTGTACAAAAATTGTTAAAACAGTTAAATCAAAAGTTTTACTAACATTTTTGACTAAAATAATCTTAATACAGTAATTTTTGATAATTTTTTAAAGAATAATATTTTTACGTTTAATGTTGACGATTTTTCCGAAAAATTACTTAAATAAAATGTTAATTGTATAACATTATTTTCAATTTCACTCTTTATTAAATTAAAATTTTCAATACTATATTATAAATTTTTATAGGTTAATAAGTCCATAAGTTTCACCCATGGTAATTACTTTAAACTTACTAAATTTTAAACATGTTGTTCGGACTTTGAGATCACATAAGTTCTATTGAATAATGAGTGTTTTAATACATAAGTGAGAATTATTTAAGGTATGAATACTGTAAAGGAGAGAAATATTACTAAATAAAAATTTCGAACAAAAGTGAATATTCCTTATTTTATAGGCGACTTTTATTTAAAATAGTTTAATTTTATCATTATTCTTTTTCTTTTTTACTTTACTTAAGTCAAACACATGTTGTTTAATTTTGACGCTGACAATTTCAATCTCACCTTAGTAATCTTGTCTTTAAAATATAAATACATTCATGATAATAAAATTTAAATCAATGTTTATTTAATTATTTTAAAAATATTTTATATAGTTAGAATTATATTCTATTTAATTCATAAAAACACATTTATTTAATTTAATAATTTGTTATTTTTACGTTTTACCACTGTTTTCTGGTTAATACTGAAGAATTATTTTTATGCAATATTTTAATATATTCTTTATATTAATTCATTTTTTACAAGATTATTTCAATTTTTTGAATATTTTTCTAGTATTTTTTAAATCCGGCTATTATTTAATCGTGTAATTTATTCCATTGAGAGTTGAAGTAAGAAATCAATATTACATATAAAATTAATTACTTGTTATTTCTAGAATTGATTAAATTTAGAATTCTGAGAAAATTGCTTTTAAAGTCTCTATTAAAAATTCGCCCGCATCGATGCATTTATGCTTATTTATTCAAAATAATACATAATGTGGAGTAAGTTGTTATCTTAACATTTATGTCAAACTATTATTTAATTTACATAAACTTTACCTGAAGATAAAGCTAAAAATTTGTTTTTGATTGTTTTTTTGTTTTTTTGATGTTCTGGATTATTTATTTAATTTTTATTTAATTGTTATTAACTTTTTCAATCGGATATTTATGACAACTAAAGACATGATTTTCGAAATGGGGGTCAGGGGGAAAAAAGCCGGAAATTGGCAATAGGTTATCGACCATGCTCTACACGATGGTGCAAAAAAAATACAAAATTTTCACATACAGTTCAAGATGTTCCCTTGTTAGTATCAACTTTTTTTAAACTGGGCTTGCCCTTATTTTTCTTTTTTTCTCTTTAACATTTTTTATTATCAATTAATTGAAATCTTTTGTTCTTTAAATCTATTTGTTGTTTTAACAAATATATTTCGTTTTTAGAAATACCTATAATTTATGATCTTAAATAATTTATTAAAGCTAACGGCTTTGTTAAGACAACTTAAGGTTAACGCTTGTAGTAGTTCATCGTGTGGTAGGTTTGAAATTTTCGCGCTTACTTTACTTTCAAATTAAGGTCCTTCCGATGCAAAACGTGAAAGATATTCTTCACATTCAACTGGGGGCATTCTTGATGACAAGATCTCAGAGAAATGGTGAACTTAACACAGTTACAGAATTAATAAAAATATTTACTAAAATAAAAAATTAAATTATTAAATATTATATTTTAATATTATATCTTCTCAAGAAAATTTTCAACAATAATTAGATATCGAGATATGAGAGAATTAAAATTTCGTGTTGAAGTCCTAGAAAATGAAAAAATTTTTAGATCGATAAAATTATCATAACATAAATATATCTAAAAATCTATTTAAATATATGTAAATATAATTTTTTATTTTTATAAAATAAATTTTTAGTTCTTCACGGCAAACCCGAAATTTACCAGACGGTCAAAAAATAATTTCTTCATGACAAAAGCCGAATGTATATAATATGTATATTGAGTTAAATTAGAAAATGTAAAAATTTAGAAAATATTCTAATTATTTTTACTTAAATGTAAAATAATATTCAATATAAGAAATTAATATTTAATTAATTAACAAAAAATTAAAATAAGTCATTTAAATATTTATTTTTTATATAGGCATATTTATACATAATTTTATTGAAATATTTGTATGTACATCAAATTTTGTTTGTTATCTTAATTGTTTTAAAAATAGTTATCTTAATTCTTTTAGGTCCGAAAAAAGTAGAGATACAAATGGAATTCTACGATTGTGTACGCAGGTATCATTTAGAAAAGCAAAAGATAAGTGAAGATATTGGATAAAACTCTATTTGAAAAAAATGAAAAAATAAAATAAATGTTCATTGGGGAACAGTTGTACCTTAAAATATGTAAACAGACGTAAATAAAATTTTGTCATTTTTAAAATCAATTTACTAGCTCAAATAATTAAAGTAAAAGTTCAATAATTAAATTAATTAAGTATATTTTTATTAATTAATTAGAGGTTATTATAAAATATATTCAATAGGCATTTCATTAAATATTTTTGAACCGTACTTAAAGAAAATTAATATTAATTTGTTAAATATTATTTAATTCTTGAATATTTCCAATTAAAATTGTAAATTTAACTCCTTTAGCATTTCTTAAAGCAAAGAATTTTTGAGCAAAAGAATCTTCTCCATTCTTTTTAAAAAGAAAATATTTTAAAAAATTAGGTTTAAATTTCTATTTCACCTGTAGCGGTTATGTGAAACCGTTACAAAGAAATTTATTTAAAAAATATAAAAGTTTTTTATATTTTTATTTATTTATTTTTCCAACAAAAACAAAGGAGAAAACAATATTTTTTAAATTAAAAAGCTTATTTTTAATAAAAAGTGGAATTAAAAACTAAGTGAAAAGTAACTGAAGTGAATAATAATAATTTTTAAATTGTTTTTAGAGAAAGGAGGAAGTAAGCCTAACGGGAAGGAAAAGAGATAAGATCATTACAATAGTGTGGGAAAGTTAATAAATATAATAATTATATTTTTACGTGGCTCTGTCCACGACATTCCCGGGGCCAAAAGTCCCAAAAAATTTAATTTCCAAAAGTTTCCTTTATTTACTGTATCCCTCCCATCCTTCCTTTGTGTTTTGATGCCAACGGTTGGAATTTTTGTTGTCTTTTCCATTTGGCTTATAAGGTTCAAAGCGTTTGGAGTATGAATTTTTATGTTGTTTAATATTTGAAGGGTTCTCAGTTTCATTGCGCGCTTTAATTATTGCGACTTCTGCTTTTCTTGTAATTTGCGCATTGGCTTTATATTGGCTGTGAAGTAATAGTGCTTGCTTTGTTACTTCTGCGCCGAGCTTTAGAAGGCCTTCTACCTTCTCTATTTCGTGATGCGATAGACCCGTATTGTCGAGTTTAAATTGCCTGCCTTCATACTCTTCTTTCTCATTACTTTTAGCGACAATTGGTTTTTCTGCTCGCGTAATTTTTCCAGTTTCGGGATCAACATTTCCCGCTTCTTTTTGGCTTTCTAACGCTGCTAGCTGCAATGATTGTACTGCGCGAAGAAGAGGAGGCAGCTTTCGAGCTTTTCGTTTGCAATCCTCGATAAATTCGTTGCGCGTTTTAAAGTTTGCTGCTGGGCCATATTCTTTTACCTGCACGGCGCTGGGTTGGCCTTTAGCACTTTTTGAAACCCACCACTTTTCTAATTCTTGGTTCGTTTCTGGCGCTGCTGATGAAACAATTTCGGCTTCTTATGGTGGTGGGGCAGGACCGTAATAAATTGTTGTTGACTTTTCTGAATTAGTCGGCGAGGAAGCAGGCGAAATAAATCAAAACTTGCTCCCGCTATGCATGAGTAACAGCCAATTAATGCGCTTGGGCTTATTTCACATTTGACTCGGTCATGTGTTGCAATTAGCTGATAGTTTCCCATGGATATTTGCAATTCAATGGAAGCATGCGGTAACGAGGCGTATAAGCGGTTTTTCTCGTTTTTGAGTGCGAAGTTTTGGGAAATAATAGGTAGGACTTTAGCTGGATTTTCCAAAAATAATTTATCCAATCGTCCGTCTTTACATTGGCATGTAACTGTAGGATCGGTAACCGAGCATTTACACGCGTCTGCGTCTAGTTGGCATCCGCTGAATGACTCTGCCTCTCCTTGCGTGGCGCAATATAATTTGGAATTAACATGGTCTGCGATCATTACTTTATCTCCATCGGTTAAAAAGCGCGTGGCGAGAATTGGCGTAGGCGCTTTAGTAATGGCGTTAATCGCTAATTTTATACCATTAGTTTCTGTTAAAATCCCATTGTATAGCCTGATTTTATCTATTTGGGTCGTTCCTTTGTTGTCTGTCCTTTTTATCGCCAGCTCTATTGCGTATTGCCAGGCGGGACAGTTAAAGAATTCATAAATCTTTTTAGAACTTTCTACAGCGTGCAAGCGGTAAAAAATGCAGGAGGTCGTTGGAAATCCGCATCCACACATTAGAAAGCTGCAGCTGTCGATACAAAAGGTATTACCTGGTAAGTCGTTTACCGCGTTTAATTCAGGTATTTTCGAATCTAGTTTCGTGTTTGCGCATGTATTACCAGTACAACTACCTTGCTTAGGCATCGTTTGCTAGAGTACGTTTTTATTTCGTGGCTGCCTGAAAAATATTCAGAAGATTTTTGGCACTCCACTACTATGTCCTCTATTGTTATATCCACAATCCCCATTGGCAGTTTATTTGATCCCCTTATTAGTAGTTGCGCGATTCGATGACTAGGGGTAAGCGTTAAAATGGTTTCGTGGCTAACATGGCATTTAGTTTGATTATTTTCCAGTTTAGTGCAATCTTCTTCATTCGCGGAAAAAGAAGCGAATTGGGATGCGCCGTTAGCTACATTTATTATAGCCAATATTACAACTATTTTATTTATAGTTGTTCCTCGGGCCCCGAATTTTTTTCGAAAAGGAATAAATGGTTTAAATTCCCGTTGTTTTTCAATTTTAATTTCCGCTAGTTCAATGTCGTTTTTTGCATTGTTTTTCTGCTGCTCTTTATTTTTGAGCCTAGCTTCAATTATTTTTCTTATAATTAAATAGGGAATTTTTATTATTAATTTTAAAAGAATTTTAAGAATGCGCAGTGTTATTTTTAGACACCAGACCAATTCAGCAATTGTAAGGCAAATTTTATTTAATAGAAGACAGAATTTGAATAAGCAAGTGCATAATATTGCAATTAGTATTCCTCCTATTATTGCTGCGTAAATTGGCCAGCATTCAGGATTTGCTAATAATTCTGTGCATATATAGCAATCTATTATTTTACAAATATTAACGCTTGAACATTTTACAACAATTTTATTTATTGGGTTGCTTTTTGTCGTCCATAGCTGCATAGAGCATGTATGCTCGTTTAATAAGATGTCTTTAGGGAGAGTGACTAGTTTAGGTGATTCTACTCCCTCGAAACTAAAACAATAGGGTTCTTCGAAACTAAAACAATAGGGGAAACAATAGGGACTTTTGTCCAATTTTCAGTAAAGGTTGATATTCTGGAAAGGGTTCGCTCTAGCTTTGAATTAGCATTTTTTATTTTTTGAACCCAATGTGTCCAATTTTCAATCTCCTCATTCTGATTTGGCCTCTCATCCATTATCGTTTTAGCTTCTGCGATTGCACGAATGAGAGTTGCTTTTGCGGGTCCTAAGCTCTGGCGTATAGGTCCGCTCATTTTTTCGCGTTTGGCTATTTTTGCGCTTGCGAAGATTTGTTTGGTTCAGATTTCTGGCTTTTGCGTTTTGCGTTTAGCCGTTGCACCACTTTTGTAGCGGTTATGTGAAACCGTTACAAAGAAATTTATTTAAAAAATATAAAAGTTTTTTATATTTTTATTTATTTATTTTTCCAACAAAAACAAAGGAGAAAACAATATTTTTTAAATTAAAAAGCTTATTTTTAATAAAAAGTGGAATTAAAAACTAAGTGAAAAGTAACTGAAGTGAATAATAATAATTTTTAAATTGTTTTTAGAGAAAGGAGGAAGTAAGCCTAACGGGAAGGAAAAGAGATAAGATCATTACAATAGTGTGGGAAAGTTAATAAATATAATAATTATATTTTTACGTGGCTCTGTCCACGACATCACCTTCAATTGACCACAAAAGAAAGTCATCATATTTGTCTTTTGCTCTTTTAATTTCAATTACAGAACCCTGAAAGAATTTAAAATAAATTATTTAATTTAAAAATTAAATAAACAATGCTTAAAATCCTGTCAAAATATTTTCAATCTATTTTTCTGTATTTGTTAAGGGAAGGGGCTTGATTGAAGGTTCTTAAACAACTTGTTCTTTCTTTAAATAAAATAAAAAACATTCTGGCAAAATATTTATTTAATTTACCCAAAACATGCATAATAACACTAGCATTTCCCTTAAATTTTGGATTTCCTGCATCTTCAGCAAAAACAACAAATTCAATCAAAGTAATTTGATCTAGTGGCTGAAGTAAAAGGAAAAAATAATAAATTATTCATTGTTGATACTACGTATAAAATGCATAAACAATTAACCAATAAGTTAGTAGATTAATCATTCAAGAGTATTTCATAATTGAAATTAAATAAAAAATAACAATAAATTGTAAACATTAAAATTTTATATACATACATATACATTACTGTATAGATGGTCTATCTTCTATAATGTTCGGTGATAGATATAATTAATTACCCGAATTTGATATAGGATGAAACAGAAAAATTAAGTTTATCATCATTAGAGCTGGATGTTGATATAATTTCAGGAGACCTAAAAATTTGAACATTAATGTAATCAATAATAACACCATACGATTACAGACTACTTTAAAAGCTTACATTAACAGTGATGGTGGTAATACAGACGTTAATATTACTGAAATTAAAACAAAGGTTACCATTTGGAAAAAGGCAACCACAGTTTTATTATTATTTTTATTAATTACAGAACTTCTGCTGGGCCCGAGAAAAACAAAAAAAGAAGATTTAGATGATATTTTGAATGATTTATTAGAAGAAAATGACGTTATAGTGGATATGAGCAATAATAATTTACAAAATGCTGAGGTTCAATTATTTAGTAAAAATATAGATAATAATATTAATAGCACAAAGACACATGCTAGCGTGGTATCTCGACCACAAGCACAAATCTCGGCTGATAATAAACAAATCGTTCATATTTTGAACAAATTTTAGAAAGTTTGATAGCCACTAGACCAATGTCTTCCTCTACATCAGCAACAGCAACAAATTCTCTCCAATCAACGCCTTTACCTCGATATCACAGACAACAGCAACACCTATTTCAACAGCTCCGCCAATTGCCACTATTGTCCCATAACAACTACAACCTCCATTCGAACAAGAAAACTCATTTCCTCAGCAACAATCGTCAGTAGGGCCGACCAGAATTACACACAGAAACAGAAGTCTTGTTTTGCCTGTGGAAAAATTGGTCATTTAACATGATCTTGCCATAGTTTATTGCAATTAAAATGTCGTCAGAATGCTTCCCATTCTTCAACGACATACTTAACTACATAATCTACCAAAAAGTTTTATCATGAACTATTCTATCATTCTTTTTTCATTTTTGATATGAATAAAATTTTTTATTGGGGAATTCAGATAATATGAAGATGCAACCATAATTAATATAAATTAAGCTAAAATGTTATACTAAAAATTACAAACGTTCAAATGTTGTAAATCAATTTAAGACCTGTTTATTTAACCAATTTAAAACCTGTTTATAACATAATATACAAAATTATTGGTGCAGCTTTACAAAAAAGAATAAAAATGTTTTAAATAAAGCGATAAAAATTTTTTAAATTTCTCGCCTAAATAAAATAATTAAAATTAGAAATAGAGGTGTTGATATTGATTGTGAGATGAAGAGCATGAACAGGAAAAAAATTAATAAGAGATTTATTATTTATTAGGAGGATAGGTTATAAGAATAAAAATGTTTTAAATAAAGCGAATAAAAATTTTTTAAATTTCTCGCCTAAATAAAATAATTAAAATTAGAAATAGAGGTGTGAGAATTTAATTTTTTTCTTCATCTCAATTGATTGTGAGATGAAGAACATGAACAGGAAAAAAATTAATAAGAGATTTATTATTTATTAGGAGGATAGGTTATTAGAATAAAAATGTTTTAAATAAAGCGAATAAAAATTTTTTAAATTTCTCGCCTAAATAAAATAATTAAAATTAGAAAAAGAGGTGTTGATATTGATTGTGAGATGAAGAGCATGACCAGGAAAAAAATAATAAGAGATTTATTATTTATTAGGAGGATAGGTTATCAGAATATAACTTTTTTAAATAAAGCTGTCGTGGACAGAGCCACGTAAAAATATAATTATTATATTTATTAACTTTCCCACACTATTGTAATGATCTTATCTCTTTTCCTTCCCGTTAGGCTTACTTCCTCCTTTCTCTAAAAACAATTTAAAAATTATTATTATTCACTTCAGTTACTTTTCACTTAGTTTTTAATTCCACTTTTTATTAAAAATAAGCTTTTTAATTTAAAAAATATTGTCTTCTCCTTTGTTTTTGTTGGAAAAATAAATAAATAAAAATATAAAAAACTTTTATATTTTTTAAATAAATTTCTTTGTAACGGTTTCACATAACCGCTACAAAAGTGGTGCAACGGCTAAACGCAAAACGCAAAAGCCAGAAATCTGAACCAAACAAATCTTCGCAAGCGCAAAAATAGCCAAACGCGAAAAAATGAGCGGACCTATACGCCAGAGCTTAGGACCCGCAAAAGCAACTCTCATTCGTGCAATCGCAGAAGCTAAAACGATAATGGATGAGAGGCCAAATCAGAATGAGGAGATTGAAAATTGGACACATTGGGTTCAAAAACTAAAAAATGCTAATTCAAAGCTAGAGCGAACCCTTTCCAGAATATCAACCGTTACTGAAAATTGGACAAAAGTAATCGTCAAATCACCGCCAGAGCAAGCAGAGAGAGAAAATACACTCTATGAGGCAGTAGCAGGAGGAGAAGAAGGTCTTTTGGTAAAAATAGAAGAGGCGAACGAACTAGCGGTTGACCTAGGCACCTCCATAGAAATTGGAGAGAATGCCATAAGGCAAAAAAGCATTGACTCTGACCGCGCATCCTCTATTCGCCAAGCGACGCCAAACAGACATTCACAAATACGTTTGCCCAAAAACTCATTACCTGAGTTTTATGGTGATTTAAACCTTTGGCCATCATTTTGGGACAACTATCGCTCTGCCATTCACGAAAACGCGCTTTTAACCGATATAGATAGATTCAATTATCTTAACGGTTGCGTTAAAGGCGAAGCTAAAAAATTAATTCAAAATTAGGTATTTTATAACTGAAGCAAATTACCATATTGCTATAAACAAACTTCGCGAGCGATATGGGGACGAAGAGCGCATTAAAGCAAATTTACGCGCAGAATTAAGAGCTTTACCTCCAGCCAATAAATTCATAAATTCATGCATTTTTTGCAATGATGAGTCACATAGAAGCACGTCGTGCCAAAAATACTCAACAGGAGAATCACGCCAAAAAAGACTCGCAATATTGAAAAAATGCATTTGGTGCTTTAAAGACGCAAATCATAATATTTGTCTTGCAAAATATAAATGCAAATTATGCGACGGGACTCATAAAGATATAGTTTGCAAAAAATTCGCTATTGAAAAAGAAACAAGCGAAACAGTCCAATAACACTCTCTTGCAACGCAAGCCCAGGCGCAAAAAGATATTCTTTTAATGACACGCCAAATCACTGTTCTAGCAGGAAATGGAAAGGTTATAAAAGGCATTAAAGCATTCATCGACCCAGGTTCCTCTAGATCATTTATTAAAAAAGAATTGGCGAGCAAACTAGCTATTGATTTAAAAGAAGCGCCAGAAATAACAATTAATGCACAAGGGATGTTTAATCACGCAACTTCATTTGCTAGTAAAAGCGTGCAATTAAAGCTGGGACTTCGAAAAAATTGGCGGCAAAGATTAGAATTTAAAGAATTTCGATTTTGCACTGCCGAAAAAATTACCGGTAAAATAGCTACAGCAAAGCTAACCGACCGCGAAATACATTTATTACGCAAAAGACCAAAAATAAACATTCCTACAGAAAACTACGAAGCAGAAATATTAATAGGAATGGACCATTTCTGGGAATTAGTCACAAGAATAGAGCACTTACCCAGAGGAATATGTTTAGTTGAGACACTTTTAGGTCCTATAGTTTGCGGTAAAATAAACATAAAAAACGCAAACGCTATTAATTGCTACGGTAGTGAAAATGTCTTAACATATGGACTTTTCGAAAACTTAACGGATCAACAAAAACTTTACGGCCTGGAGGGCATTGGCATCACAGATTCGCCAACTGAAAATGAGGACGAAAGCGCGCAAAACTTATTCGATAAAACAATTACAAAAAACGGAAATAGTTATTGCGTTGCCTACCTCGACGCCCAAACGCGCCGCCGTTACCTACAAACAAAAATCTATGCTTAAGCCGCTTAAATTCTACATTGCGCAAATTAAAAAGCATAGAAGATCCGCCAAATTTATTAGAAATGTACGATAAAACATTTACAGAACAATTAAACGAAAAAATAATTGAGGAAATACCTGAAGTAGAACAGGAAACAGAAAACCTATGCCACTGCATACCCCATCAAGCGGTTTATCGGCAAGATAAGAAAAAATTGCGCATAGTTTTTGATTGTTCAGCTCATATTAAAGGTCACCCCTCCTTAAACGACACGCTATATCGCGGCCCAGTATTACTGCCAAAGGTTGCAGCCGTTCTCTTACGCTGGCGCCAAGCAAAAATAGTAATAGCCTGCGATATTAAAGCTGCATTTTTAATGTTAGAACTGCACAAAGAAGACAGAGATCTAACACGTTTTCTTTGGTTAAGAGATTTAAATAAACCGCCTACGCAAGCCAATATAAAAATATTGCGATTTCGGCGAGTACTCTTTGGAGCAGTTTCATCTCCCTTTTTGCTAGGAGCTACTGTAATACACCACTTAAGAAATTCGGCAATCGCGAAAAAATATCCTAGTATTGCTAAAGAAGTGGAAGAATCTATTTATATGGACAATATATTACTTACAGCCAACTCCGAAGAAGAAGGCAGAAATAAAGTTAAAATTATTCGCGAAATTTTCCTAGATGCAAATATGGAATTACGTGAATTTTTGGACAATAATGAAAGTGTTCTGAGCGAATTAGAGGAAACCGCTAAAATTGCACCTCACAAAAAATTCCTCGGAATAAGCTGGAACAACGGGGAAGATAAAATTAAATTTTCATTCCCTAAAGCAAATGCTGTAGACTGGACTATGCGAAAAATTCTCCGTGTCCTAAACAGTATCTTTGACTCACTTGGATTGCTTTATCCCGCCTCACTCAAAGCGCGCATATTCTTCCAATTACTCTGGGAATTAAAATTGAAATGGGACACACCCCTACCAGAAGAGAAACAATTGGAATGAACAGCAATAGCCATAGAGTGGGAAGACGCGGTTATAGAGCTACCCCGCTCACTAAGCATAAGGCAAAATCATTCTTCACAAATACACATTTTTTGCGACGCTTCTATAGCTTGTTACGCAACAGCCGTATACCTACAGACAACAAGCGATAAAGAAAGCAACTTTATTAAAAAAGAAATGGGATTAGAAAAAGCAAAAACAATACTTTGGACCGACAGCGAAATAGCGCTTAGCTGGATTGCATCAAACGAAAGACAACCAGTATTTATTGCCAATCGCTTAAAGGAAATTCGAAATCATAACATTTCTTTTAGACATGTCGGTACCGCTTCTAATCCTGCAGACCTAGCCACGCGCGTCATTAAAGCTAAAGAACTAGCCATCGCAAAAAATTGGTGGCATGGTCCTAGTTGGCTCAAAAACGAAAAAGAGTGGCCACAAAAAATCATTACCCCTCCCAAAGACGAAGGGGAAGAATTTATTGCACAATTCGCACTTCCCAAAGTAGAAGAAAGGAAGCGACCAGAGATCGATCCTGCTCGCTTTAGCAGTTGGGAAAAAATGTTAATGTGCATTATGTTTATTCTTCGCTTCTTAAAATCACTTTTAGCATTAAAAGCTCATTCTTATAAAAATAAGCTATTAGAAAAATTCTCAATCAATTAAGAATTTAATGCTTTAGATTATAAAATTGCAGAAATATTTGCATTAAAAGAAGCTCAAAATAGAAGCATGCTTACCTCCAATGAAAAAATTAAAAAAGAATACTCGCTTTTTGAAGATTCAAATGGATTATGGCGTTCTAAAAGCAGACTGCAATGGAGCTCCCTACCGCGCGACTCTATTGAACCCATATTCTTGCCAAAGGAGGATAAATTAACGCAACTAATAGTTTTTTTCATTCCGGAGTACGCATTTTCATTCCGGAGTACAATTAACTCACTACTCCCTTATTCAAAAATTTTGCGGAATTACAAAGCGAAGCATACGCAAAATACTAGGGAAATGTCTGGACTGTAAAAGAGGCAAACTATTACCGTACACGCTCCCGCCATTTCCTCCTTATCCAATCGAGCGCATGCAAAAATCACCAGTATTCGCGAACATTGGATTGGATTATCAACATTGGATTGGATTATTAATAACTTGCTTAGCGACTAGAGCAGTATGGCTAGATAGCGTTTTAGATTTATCTGCAAAAACATTTCTAAACGCGTTACGCCGGTTCATAGCAAAACGAGGCCGACCTAGCTATATATTATCTGATAACGCAACTAACTTTCATCTAACAGCGAAAACATTAGATGAAATCTGGGGAAAAATTATTAACTCATCCGAAACAATGAATTTCGCTGCAAAAGAAAAAATAAATTGGAAATTCATTGTACCGTTATCTTGCTGGGAAGGAGGCGCTTATGAAAGATTATGCGGATTAGCAAAAAACGCATTTAAACGCGCAATTGGTAAAAGAATCCTCCAGCTAGACGAAATGAATACAGTCATTTCGGAGGTCGAAGGTATATTAAACTCCCGACCTTTAGTTCCTATGGATGATAACCCAAACTCTGTACGCACGCTAAGACCATTCGACTTCCTTTTGGAAAGCGGAGAACCCGGACTCCCCCCAATAAAAGATAATGAAGAGGAAGAATGGAAACCAGACTTAAGCGCGCCAGAAAAATTATTAACAACATATAAAAATTCTCTTCGTATTCAAAATAAATTCTGGAATACTTGGCAACACGAATATTTAAATTTTCTTAAAGAACGCCGACAACAACGCCATAAAATGAAAGGAAACGACATTATTCCTAGAATTGGAGAGGTAGTTTTACTAACAGATGAGAACACCCCCAGGGCAAGTTGGCGCTTAGGAAGAATTTCGGAATTACCACCCGGAGATCCGACATCTATTCGCTCTGCCAAAGTATTAATGCCGAACGGAAAAATTTTAAAAAGAGCTCTAGCGCACCTAGTCCCGCTTGAAATTGGTGGGGGTGAAGAATCAATTCCCCAACCAAAGGAAACGCCAATAGAGCCAACGAAAATCGAAGAGCGAACAAAAATTAAAAGAGATGCGAAAGAAAAAGCCTTGCAAAAAATTAACGCAAATGCATACTGTTTAAAAGCAATACCTTTCTTAATAATATGCCTGAAATTAATCGCTTGTGCTAACGCAACAAATTTGCGCACACCGCTTTTACCTTATGAATGTGAAGCGGAAGGGCAATTATTACATACAGAAAGCAATTGCAATTCAAAAGGCATTTTAATTTATTCAAAAACCGGAAAAGACCCTACAGAATTATGCTATAAAATAAAATCCTGCGGCGAAAAATTTCTGACACCAGTATCAGGGGGCTGGAGCTGCTTAGACAATTGCGGTAAATGTCCCGACTGGGCAGCCGGATGCTCGCATACAAACAATTACGTAATATACGAGCAGGCAAAATTAAATAATATAGCTTCTCATGAACAAATTGAATCAGACAACGATATTTCTATTCTTATTCCTACAATTGAATTATTTAATGGAAATATTCATTATGTACAACAATTTCAAATACGCACCATAGACGTATTCGATAATGATGAAGTCTGTATTGGTAAGGGAGCAACCATAGGAACCCCACATTACTGTTCAATACACGACTGTCTAACATCCGGAACACGCTTTTGCTATTACCCACACCGCGAAACCACGCTTTTTATTTCAAAGGACGTTGAAATTCCTATAAAAGCATGGGGGTATAAACGCATACATATAAAAGGAACTAATAAAAAAGCGATAAGTAAATGCGCAAACTGCCAACTTATTTGCGAAACAACAGGGATTAAGGCAATTTTTGAAGAAACTAAATTCTCAAAAATGGAAATATGCTGCCAACCTTATTGTTTTAGTTTTGAGGGAGTAGAATCACCTAAATTAGTCACTCTCCCTAAAGATATTTTATCAAACGAGCACACCTGCTCAATGCAGCTATGGACGACAAAAAGCAACCCAATAAATAAAATTGTTGTAAAATGTCCAAGCGTTAATATTTGCGAACTAATAAATTGCTACATATGCACAGAATTATTAGCGAATCCTGAATGCTGGCCAATTTACGCAGCAATAATAGGAGGAATATTAATTGCAATAATATTTACGTGTTTATTCAAATTATGCCTTTTATTAAATAAAATATTTATTACAATTGCTGAATTGGTCAGGTGTATAAAAACAACACTGCGCATTCTAAAAATCGCTAGGCTCAAAAATAAAGAGCAGCAGAAAAACAATGCAAAAAACGACATCGAACTAGCGGAAATTAAAATTGAAAAACAAAGGGAATTTAAACCATTCATTCCCTTTCGAAAAAAATTCGGGGCCCGAGGAACAACTATAAATAAAATAGTTGTAATATTGGCTATAATAAATGTAGCTAACGGCGCATCCCAATTCGCTTCTTTTTCCGCGAATGAAGAAGATTGCACTAAACTGGAAAATAATCAAACTAAATGCCATGTTAGCCACGAAACCATTTTAACGCTTACCCCTAGTCATCGAATCGCGCAACTACTAATAAGGGGATCAAATAAACTGCCAATGGGGATTGTGGATATAACAATAGAGGACATAGTAGTGGAGTGCCAATAATCTTCTGAATATTTTTCAGGCAGCCACGAAGTAAAAACGTACTCTAGCAAACGATGCCCTAAGCAAGGTAGTTGTACTGGCAATACATGCGCAAACACAAAGCTAGATTCAAAAATACCTGAATTAAACGCAGTCAATGAGTTACCAGGTAACACCTTTTGTATCGACAGCTGCAGCTTTCTAATGTGTGGATGCGGATTTCCAACGACCTCCTGCATTTTTTACCGCTTGCACGCTGTAGTAAGGTCTAAAAAGATTTATGAATTCTTTAACTGTCCCGCCTGGCAATACGCAATAGAGCTGGCGATAAAAAGGACAGACAACAAAGGAACGACCCAAATAGATAAAATCAGGCTATACAATGGGATTTTAACAGAAACTAGCGGTCTAAAATTGGCGATAAACGCAATTACAAAAGCGCCTACGCCAATTCTCGCCACGCGCTTTTTGACCGATGGTGATAAAGTAATGATTGCGAACCATCTTAATTCTAAATTATATTGTGCTACTCAAGGAGAGGCAGAGTCATTCCGAGGATGCCAACTAGACGCAGACGCCTGCAAATGCTCAGTTACCGACCCTACGGTAACCTGCCAATGTAAAGACGGACGTTTGGATAAACAATTTCTTGAAAATCCAGCTAGAGTCCTACCTATCATTTCTCAAAACTTTGCGCTCAAAAACGAGAAAGCCCGCTTATACGCCTCGTTACCGCATGCTTCCATCGAATTGCAAGTATCCATGGAAAATTATCAGCTAATTGCCACACATGACAGAGTCAAATGTGAAATAAGCCCAAGCGCATTAATTGGCTGTTATTCATGCATTGCGGGAGCAAGTTTTGAGTTAAATTGCACTTCTAGTTTTGGAAACGGAGACTTGAAAAGCTGGAAATGCAATGCTCAAGAAGGTTACGAAGGCTTCGGGAAGTAAAGGAAATGCCAAATTAATAAAAAATGTTTTTGCAAAAAATTAAATTTTTTGGGACCTCTGGGCCCGGGAATGTCGTGGACAGAGCCACGTAAAAACATAAAAATATATTTATTAACCATAATTTACATTCCCACGATCTTATCTCCTTCTTCCCACTAAACAGTTATTATTATTCACCTTCTTCACTTAAGCTTTTATTCACTTCACTTCAGTTTTTAATTTTTTATTGGACTTTTGCTACTTATAATTTTTTATATAAAAAATATTTGTTTGTGCTTTAAAAATAAATAAAATTGTTTTCTCCTGTTAAATTAAAATTTAAATAAATTTGTGGGAGTTAAAGTCAATAGCTCCTACAAAACTTATGATTTTTTTCATTTTTTTAAATTTCCTTTCTGTGTTCAAATAAATATTGATATTAGATTACATAGTATATTATCAAGCCTCGAGCATAACTTTTGGCCTATAATTGGTTTGTGTCCACACATTCTTTATATATGCTTATTCTTTCCTTTCAACTGGTTCACTCTTAGCTAATTGTATTAATCAGCTTACCACTTTATTATTATATTGCTTCACATTAGCAAAATTTAGCCTTCCTTACTTTAATAGTTTTATATTTGTGAAAGAAATAAAATTTGATTAAAAAGGGTTTTTTGTTTTAATATTAGAGAAATCCGACCAATTTCTCTACAGTCCTACCCAGAATATCTATTCCCAGATATTCTCTACAGTCCTACCCAGATATAGGTCCCATCTGAATATGACCGTACCTCTTTTCCTTTGGATAGACTCCTCTGCTGTTTTAGGGTGGTTAACCGGAAAAAACCCTACCAATGAAATTTTCGTTTCCAATTGCCTAAACCACATCAGAAAAATTCCTGATTTATTGGTACAACATGTTTCGGGCCTCGACAATCCGGCCGACATTTGCTCCCGTGGATTAATAAATTCCCAACTACTGCAACAACAAAAAGTTTGGTGGAATGGTCCCCTTTGGCTTACAACTGAATCCTGGCCTCAAACCGATATTAGGCCTTTCCTTTCCAATGATCCTCCAAAAGTACCTTCTCCAAACATTGCCATGACCTTCCACACACAGACCGAATTGAATACCCGAACAATAGACCCTTCGTTATTTTCCAGACTCCCGAAATTATTACGAATTTTTGCCTTTTCCCTCCGTTTCATATACAAATTACGTCCAAAAGCCACAATTTTCCCTCAACAATTCAATATTGACTACAACAAAACATTTCCTGCATATTTTGAAATTTACCTGGCAAAAACCCTATTAATTAAACAAGTGCAACAAATATTACCTCCACCCGATAAAGACAATGAATCATTGGGCCTATTTCTCGACAACGATGGAATTTTAAGGGCCAAAGGCAGACTAAACTACAGTAACCTTCCTGATGATACAATTGAGCCAATTTATCTTCCATCCCATTCCCCACTTACTAAATTAATTGTCTATGAATATCACCTATTGAATCACCATTCCAGTCCGCTTTTAACCCTCTCTATGATTAGAAGAAAATATTGGCTACCCAAAGGGAGAAAAATCGTTTCCCAAGTTATTTATAAATCCTGTTTGCCTTGCCGTCGGTTCGTGGCCAAAACATTTGACCCACCACCCTTCCCGCCAGTACCTTCCGAAAGAGTGGAATTATTGCGCCCTTTCCTTTCTGTGGGGCTTGATTACTGCGGGCCTTTACGAATATTTGACCCAAACCAAACTGGGAGAAAAAGGAAGCCACTCACCAAAAAATATTGGATAGTCCTATGGGTTTGCCTTTCTTCCCATGCCCTTTCTCTTGATTTAGTCCCTGACCTAACCAATCAATCATTCCCTTTCCGACGCTTTGTTGCTAAATGTGGACTACCTAAAAAATTATTTTCCGACAACGCACCAACATTTACTTCTTTCCAAAAAGCTTTAGAGCCGCAATTCGGCATAAAGAATATTAAATGGGACTTAAGAGCACCACTGGCAGCATGGAAATCCGGGCACTACGAACGTTTAGTGGCCCTAATAAAATACCACCTCAGACGCTCCCTCTCTATTGGAGCTATTCCGAAACTGTTTTCCCTTTATCACATAACAACAGTAATTGCTGAAATCGAAACGATAATTAATTCCCGGCCTATTGCATATGATTCATCGAATCCTGCCGATCCCCGTCCCTTACGACCGATAGACTTTTTAAAACCTCTTGATCACGAGCATTCCCAGCTAGTGAATTGTCGCCTATCCGTGAATATGCCAAAATACATATAATAAAACATTACTTTTGATTTGTAATAGACAAAAAAATTTCAGTTACAAAAAAGCGGGATTACTCGGGTTGCGATTAATGTCTTCAGTTTTAATCAAAATTCCATGCCAAATAGACGTGCCAGGGTGTCCCAAATTACACAAAGGTTTGTTCTTTTCTTCATTACAAAATTCTTTACGTCTCTTTTCACATTGTATTGTAATATTATTCTTTTAAATTTGATTTATTATAAGTAATGAAACGTCAAATCGAGAGGAATCGATAGAAATATGGAGTAATCAAAAACCCATGGAAAAACATTTTAATCATGGTATTTAATTTGGAAGTATTTAAACTGTTCCGAAACTGCACGTGCATCGTCAAATGACTTGAACAAAGCAAGTCATGGAATTAGCCTTAATAATTAATAAGAAACAAATTTATTCACCTTTATTCCTTCACGAAGCCGGTATGGAATTGCTGCAATAATCCCATTTCTTGTATTATTACCGATCAGCTGGCTAGGATAACAAATTAACAATCTAAATATTTTATTAAAAGAGATAATTATATTTATTTACTCGTCGCAAAGGTAAGAGTATGGTCTATCGAAGATCAAAACATAAGAACCGTGTTCCTTTTGTCCTTTTAACTCTGAACTTCCTTAAACTCCTCGAAGGAAGTTACGCTATTATGTGTTTCGACTGTATTTATTAATTTGTTATTAAATAATGGCGGCTCAAATAATTAATTTGTAAGTTATTGAAATATAAAAAATGTTAAATAACTGACTAATCATTTTTTATAAAATATTTAAAACATATTTTTAAACATTCATTAATTTTTGTTAAATGTATTTCTAATTAGTTAATCATATTGTCATAAAACTATTTTTATAAAAAATATTAGTTTAATTGATTCATAATAAGTGTGTACATATAATTTAATTTGGCCGGCCAAGTTAAATTCGGCCGTCCAATTACATTTAAACTGTGAATTACTTTCTCTCTTACTTCCTCTAAATCTCCCGATATCTACCCTAATCCATCGATATCCCTCTTAATCGTTTAAAATCCACTTATATCCCTGGATATCCACCGTTATCCAACTTGATCCATCGATGTAACATACAAGACCTCTGATGTTTGCTTTAATTGCTACAAATCAACCGATAGCACTCTTAATCCTTTTTAATATAAATCCACGGGGACTGAATTGAGGTATATACAAGGGGGACTGAATCGTGCGGACTCATTTATGGGGGTGCGGAATTGAGGTGTACCGATCAAGGTTGCTAGTTAGTCAGTGTTATTTCATAGTCAAGCGGACTAAGCTAGTTCAGCGCATAGTCCTGATAAAGTACGTCTTGTTGTCAAGTCTTTCTGTTAGTATCGGAAACACAGAAAGTATTGTTCCACCTAGCTCGTGAGATAATCGAATGGTATGTTTTTGTATCGAAATTTTTCCTGCATTTACCATAGTTATATCCAAAATATTTCCTATTTTCAATTAAAATTTTTAATAGTATGTATTATTCAATTTAATCTTTTAATTTATTTCCTTCAAGTATTAGATATGGATATTTCAATTATAATGTTATTTAAAATATTTATTCTGTTGAATATTATGGTAATTATTTTGAATATTACTTTGTCTGAGCAAAAAAAATAATTTTTTAAAGGATTTTTACAAAATTTTTAAATTTATAGCCAGTGCTTTGAAGCACATACCAAAATTCACACTCATACATACATGACTACGAGTTCAGGAAAAAAATTTACTTCACAAACACTGTTAGTATCCATTGGTTAGGCATTATAATTGTGGATTAGGTCGTCAGTTTCAAACCGAAACGACCAGAAGATTTTCGGTTCATTAATTAGTTGAAATTTTTGTGAAACCGACAACCGTTACCTTATTAATAAATCGCGGTAGGGAGGTAATAATTACATGCAATGAAATTTAATCATTTTAAATTCCTGTTTGTTCATTTACTTTCAATGTATGGAAGTTACTAATTAATACTACTAAAAATTAAACATTATAGCCTCAATATGGAAGCTTTTTTGAAGTGGTAATTAGCTCAATAATCACATATGTACATAGTAGAGTAGCACGAGGTCGAGGTTTTTTGAAAAAGCCGAGGCCGAGGATCAGGGTTGGGGTCATAAGGGCGCGGGGCCATTAGGGCGCCAGCACTAGAAACTGACACTTAGGCGAAACCGAAATTTATGAAAATTTTCTCAAATTTCTTTAACATCATTGACTACCTCCTCCAGAAATTTCAGAATTTTTCATCGAATATTTCTGAAGTTATAGTCGATAAACCGCGAAAAATTAGGGTTTTTTCGGAAAATCAACATTTTTGGCCACAATTTCCGAATTTCTTGATCAAAAACTCTGAAATTTTTGGAGAACGTAATTAAAGGCATGAAAGTTATTATTGCAAAATTTTATCTTTTTTGATAAGCAACTCACTGTTTTATAAGCTCGCGCCCTAATGGCCCCGCGCCCTAATGGCCAAGTCCCGAGGATCACCGAGGCTGGAAAAGCCGAGATCGAGGTCGAGGGGCAAATTTTGACCCGAGACCGAGGGACCGAGGATAATCGATGTTTATAAAAATTTGTATCTTTTCAAAATCTACTTAAATTTGATAAAATTTTTTAAATAATCACTAAATGATTACAAATTAATATGAAAGAGATGACCCAATATAGATAGGGAAGTTCAAATCCTTGATCAAATAATTTCAAGGCTTTGATCAGCTTTTTTAAACACTGTATATGAAATTTGGTTAACATGAAACTGAACTGGCAATCCGAAACGAAATTTTCGATTAAAATCCAACCATTTCTGGGGAAATGGTTGGATTAAGGGGTCTCATAATTTCATTTTGGTGGATATAGAAGAATTAAATTAGATAAAGTTGGATAGGGATAGCCTGATTTCTTCCTTTTTCAGCGCCGCAGGCAAAAATTTTAAGAATTTTGGAAAGTCAATGAGCCAGATTTTTTTCATTTCTTGCAAAAAAGTCAATTCTTAGGGGTGTATATTTACCCTCGGTCTTCGGCGAGGTTCTGGACGAGGACCGAGACGAGGTTCCGGGGCCCGAGGTCAGCAAAATCGAGGTCGATGTTGAAAAATCGCCGAGGACCTCGGCGAGGCCTTGACCTCGGCCTCGACCTGTTGCTACTCTAGTACATAGTACATATACGAATTAAAAATTTTAGCCACATGTTTTAGATTTCATGTTTGGCCGATCCTGTCCCTGGAGCCTGGGCAGAATGTGAGTGGTATGAAAAGGAATGTTTTATTACAAAACGGGAAGGAACAAAAGGTATGTTACCACTTGTAAAGAAGGGGGGTGGGGTGTGGGGATGGTTTTTCTTAATATAAGCTGTTGTTAAATCAAATTAAAACAAATACATGTTTTTTGAAAAATCTTAAGATTTGTTAACCAATCTTCTATTCTAACAATATGATACCCGTTCAATTTTAGATATACCGTTAAATTTTAGTTATCATTCTAAGATATTCTAAAGTTAGATGTCTTTTCTATTCATATTTTGAAGGAATATACATATAGAGTATGCTAAGAAATTTTTAGATAAAACGATTTTAAATTTAGGATACTCCTCATTTTTAAAACTTTATGTTCACGCCCAAGGGGATTTAAACTTCCTGTTTTAGTGATTTTTTGTGGATAAAAAATACAATAAAAAGTAAAAGTTCAAGTGTATAATTAAAGATAGATTCCGAGGTGGCTGTGGAAAATGTGATCCAAATAAGCATTGTTATGATTGCAAAGGACAAGACTGTAATACAGTAGATAAATTCAACGAAGCATTCTATTGTTATATAAGAGATAGTAATGACGGGACTATAAAGCTTGGAAATGTATGCGGAACCAAAATTTGTTACATTTACATTGATGCTAAAGGTAAAATAAGTAATATTTATTGAAGAAGCATTTAGGTTCTTGATACTTGTCTGTCAATAAAATCGAAAATATTTTTAAAAATCTTCCAAATCTAAAATCGAAATCAAAAAGGAAATTAAAAATTTGAAAAACTTATTTACTTAGACGCTTATTTGTTAGAGTTCGGAAATTAAAAAACTCTGGACTCGGAAATTGAACTCTATATTAAAAGAGTGCCGGAATCATTTTTCCTTACTTTCTTGGATTGGCTAGGAATGGTCAATTTTCTTTAGTGATTGATGATTGCTGATTTTTGCTAATAACATAAAAATATTCCTTTTACCGATTTTCTATAGCCGTAACTTAATTTTTAATTATTTTATTTCTGTTTATGTAAAGAAGTCAGCAAAACTTAAAAATGGAAAAATAACCATTCGAACAATACAAGGAAAAATATAATTCCTGCACTCCTTTCATATAGTGCCAAATTGCGAGTACCATATCATTTATTCATTGCTCAAAGTTTAACTTTATTACATTTAGTATAAAGCTTAAACACTGCTGATATCTATTATATACATATAAAATCTTAATTTGACACACTTAAAGCCTTGCTCAGGTTACTCATTTCAAAATCACAGGCGAAATACGTGAATATTCTAAAAAACAGCTCTGCTTCTTAGCCATTTATTTTAACAAAATATAATTTTTTATACCAAGGTAGTCAGAATGTGGGTTGCGGAAAATGCCCTTTAGTGGATTCAGAATGTGTTGAATGCAAAACAAAAAATTGCAATACAAAAGAAGCATTCGACAAAGCATTGTTTTGCCTGAATAAACGAAAAGAGGAACATAATATTGGAATATATTGTGTTCAAGAATGTTTTGTTTATAGACATGGGAATGGAAAATGTATGGAAACTTTTTAATAATTAAAATTCAAAAATAAATTTTTAGTAGAACAAGGTTGTGGTAAATGTCCATCCAACACAGAAAAAGTTTGCAAAACTTGTAAAACTAAATATTGTAATGAAGAAAAGATAGTCCCGGAATTATGTTGGGAAAACAACGGCAAAACATGTACAAAAGAATATAGAGCAAAATGTTTTACTGAGAGAATGCAAGATAATAAAAGTTTGTACTAGATATACTTATTTGAATCTAGCCATAAACATGAGATTGATTGAGAGAGGATATTGATCAAGTAAATATGTAGAATAAAGTACAGGATTTTCAGGGATCCTGTCATAAAATCACGGCTCTTTTTCAACTTGTGGGATTTTTGGGACTAATAATTTGGGATCTCATGACGTTTGATTGATGTATTTATGGTCGAATATTACAATAAAAATTTTGCCTCTAAAGTAGATATCATATCTTAAGTAAACAAGGGTTGCGGTAAATGTGATTCTACTACGTGCAAAGACTGTACTGGAAATCTGTGCAATGCTGGAGATGCTTTTACATATTATTGCTTGGATAATGATGGAAGAAGTTTAAAAGAATGCGAAAACCCAGAATGTTTTATTTCTAAAGGTACAAATTGTTATTTTAACCACAAGGAAAGGATTTATTGTTAAGTTCGGTGAGGGAAATTTATCGACCGTCTGATTAAGATATATCAATTAAATTTTTGTATTGAGTTAATAAAATAGAAAAATTTAAAGCCCCGTGGAGATTGGCTTCGTAAATCTATTTTTATTCTACTTTTTTAGATCTTTATCTCAATTCAGATTCAACCGCTGGATGCGGAACCTGCGATAAAAGGAAAACTGAAGGTTCATGCGTTGATTGTAAAGATTTAAAATGTAACTCAAAAGATTTGTTGACTAAAACAATTTTTTGTTATGAAAAACTGAAAAATGGAAATGTAAAAGAAGGGAAAAGGCCATGCTTGTTGAAGAAATGTTTTATATCCTATGACAATAAAATTGGTAATTTTATATAGGAAATATTATTGTATTACAAGGCCGATATATGTATAAAGGGCGGATTTTTATGCAAATCCATATATTTTTTCCAAACTTGATATTATGTATAATGACAAAAAACACAGTTTCAGCTTGTTTTGAAAATTTTAGAATTGGCATATCTTTGCATATTTCGGCATAAATGCATATTTTAAAACATATTTTGATGTTTTTGGGGAAAATATCAATAAAATTGCCCATGACTCGGTAAAAAGTCGGACTATTAAGCGGTACTTCTGCCGCCACTTCGCTACGTTCGATGATACGGAAACAGCGAAGTTCGAAGAGTACGAAAAGCATGCCAGTTTTTCCAGCAAAGGTTTAGTTGTTCATAACACCGGGGAAAGTTGTTCCGTGAACGTGTGAACTAACAACGGGGGGGGTCATTGTTCCGACAACAAAGGAAGTTGGTCCGACAACGGGAAAACACGGGGAAAGGGGAGATTTAAGATCTACATAGAAGTAAGGCAATGTCAGCGCGCCGGTAACTGTCATCCATGTTAAAACGTAGTAAGCGAAGCGTTTGTAATTCTTCGAAATATTAATCTTTTAGTTGAACAAGGCTGTGGAGATACCCCCAAAGAAATTAAGAATATTCAATTTGCCGTATGTGAAAAACCATTGTGCAATACAAAAGAATTATTTGACAAAACTTTGTTTTGTTTAAATAAAGTAATAACAGAGGATAAATTCAAAAAGGCAATTAAACAATGTAATCAGGAATGTTATGTATTTAGAGATATGAATGGAAATTGTATGCAATAAATTAAAGTTTAAAAATGTTATAATTATTATTAAGTGGAGCAAGGCTGTGGAAATTGCAAAGGAAAAGATTCTAATTATTGTTATGCTTGTAAAAAGAATTATTGCAACGAAGAAAAAAATGTTTATAAAAAATGTAGACTTGATAACAATAAACAATCTAATTATTGCGGTATTAAACATGGAGAAGATTGTTACATTGAGATTAGAGAAAATAATATAGGTAGGGATTTTAACGAAAATTTAAATTTTTTTCAATTTCCATTTATATTCCAGCTGTAAGGGGCTGTGGGAAGTGTCCTAGTCCAGCTTGTGTAACATGCACCACAAATATGTGCAACCTTAACTTTGATTTTAGAACCCTTTGTAGATCAAAGAATGGTAATGAGAAATGCAAAGAAACAAGTTGTTACATTGCCTCCGTTGATGAAGGTGGAAAAGGTAAAATTCAAAAATATACCTCGTATAAGTAAGCATAACAAATTAATAGTAGAGTTTCATTCTGATCAGTTCCCACAAAAAGCCTAAATTAATTATAGATTTCAGATTTATTTAAAGTAAAAATAGTTCAGCCATATAGACTTAATACTGGTTCATTAAGTAACACAGGAATTTTAATATATTGAATCCTCCATATTAAGGTTGTCGGATAGTTGGAAATCTTCGGATATCCGGATCCGATATCCGAACCGAAATTTTCGGATATCCGGATCCGGATCCGGTATCCGAACCGAAATTTTCGGATATCCGGATCCGGTATCCGAACCGAAATTTTCGGATATCCGGATCCGGATCCGGTATCCGAACCGAAATTTTCGGATATCCGGATCCGGTATCCGAACCGAAATTTTCGGATATCCGGATCCGGAACCGAAATTTTTATTATCAAAATTTTCGCCTGCGGCGCTGTAAATTTGAGTCCCAATGGATGATATGGAGGGATTAAGATCAATTATGCATGTATTTGTGGAATTAACAGAGGTAATAGTCGACATCGGGTACATTGATGGATTAAGAGCTTGAGGTTGGTAATTGTGAGAGATATAGTAGCATTTAGTGATTAATCTCCTATATCCCCTCTAATCCCATCCTTGATCTCTCCATGACATCCAATACATTAACCTTTCCCTAAAGTTGTAAACAAGTGCCGCATGTGAGTCTTTACAAATGTTTACAACTCTTTCCCTTCTAGCGCCGCAGGCGAAAATTTTGAGAATTATGGAGGTCCTTAAGTAAGATTTCTTTCAATTTTCAGCGCCGCAGGCGAAAATTTTTAGAATTATGGAGGTCCTTAAGTCAGATTTCTTTCATTTTTCAGCGCCGCAGGCGAAATTTTTTGAAGTTTGAAGGTCAAAGGGTTAGGATTTCGTCCATTTTTCCTAATTCTAGGATCCGAACCGAAAATTTCGGATATCCGGATCCGGATCCGATATCCGAACCGAAAATTTCGGATATCCGGATCCGGATCCGATATCCGAACCGAAAGTTTCGGATATCCGGATCCGGATCCGGTATCCGAACCGAAAATTTCCGGATATCCGGCCTTTTTTCGGATCCGGATATCCGGATCCGACAACCTTACTCCATATATCGAGTGAAAACAGAAGGTTGTTTAAGTTGTTCCGAATATGGTCAAGTTCTAGCTCAAAGCCGCTAGAGCTAGACATTTCTTCCTCTGAAAAAGTGACTTAACTTTGGCCTCAAATATTCGAGCTTCGACAAAGATAAATATATTTTTAGCATTTGATTACGGTTGTGGTAAATGTGATGTCACGCACCCTAAAAATAAGTGTGTAGACTGTGATACTGGTCCATTATGTAACACTGAGGAATTTATCAAAAACTCAAAGTTTTGTTTATGGAAAACAGAAAATTAGAGATCGGAATTTCGTTCCGTACCGTATTCCGTACCGTAATACCGTATAATACCGATACCGATAAATACCGATAAAATTTAAAATTTTACCGTTCCGTAGAACGGTACGGAATACCGAAAAATACCGATACCGATAAATACCGATAAAAATTTATCGGTATTCCGTACCGTATTTTAAAAAAATTAATTTATTTAAAAATAATTATTTTTATATATAAATTTGAGGGATAAAGAGGTATATCAGTGAGTTGCATGGATTAAGATTGATTTGGAAGGATATCTAAGGATTTAGAGAGATATGATGGATTTTCAGTATTAAGAGGATGGATTTTCATGATGGATTTTCAGTGGATTTTCAGTATTAAGGATTTTTCATGGATTTTCAGTATTAAGGATTCTTACAATTTTAAAAATAAAATGTGTAAATCAAAAAAGTTCATTTCTTAGGAGTGTAAGTTTTTAAAAGCTCAAAAAAGTCAAGACCAAGACTACACCCCAAAACCAAAACCAAAAAAGCCCAAGAGTCTTGGACGCTATATGGGCAGCCTACTGGGTATGAATCAGATTTAAAATATTAATTTGATAGGTATTAAGCAAATATTTGAAAAATTCTACTAAATTTAACTAGATTTTGAAATGTTATAAAATTTTTTTAAACCTCGGTTATCCTCGGTCCTCGACCTCGGCCTCGGGTCAAAATTAGCCCCTCGACCTCGATCTCGGCTTTTCCTGCCTCGGTGATCCTCGGTCTCGGTTTTTTCAAAAAACCTCGACCTCGTGCTACTCTAGTTCTGTAGTGATAAGTGGGATTCGTATATCGGATGTTTAATGTGGATATAAGTGGATTTAGAGGGCAAGTGAATTAGCATCCTCTAAAGATCTTCTAAATCTATTTAATTACTCCAAAACCCCTCTATAACCCTCAATTATACTCAAAATTTCAAATCCTCAGACGAAAATTTTGAAAAAGATGTGAGTCCAGGAAGCAAAATTTCTTCCTTTTTAGCGCCGCAGGCGAAAATTTTGAAAATTATCAAAGTCCACTAAGACTTTTTTCCTTAAAATAAAATAAAACCTCAAAAATTTTTATCGGTCGGTATTATCGGTATTCAGATTTTTCCGTTCCGTAGAACGGTACGGAATACCGAAAAATACCGATACCGAAAAATACCGATCAACTTCAAAATTTTACCGTACCGTATTCCGTACCGTATTACCGATACGGAATACCGATAAATACCGAAAAATACGGCCGTAGTACGGTACGGTCCGATCTCTACAGAAAATATGCCTAAACCTGTTGGCATGAAGAGAGTTTGTAAAGATTCATGTTTTGTATTGAGGGACAAAAATGGAAAAGGTTTGAGGATGAAAATAGGGAAGAACTTATGAGGATTTTCTATTAATCCGCCCAAATATCTTGGTATTAAGCTTAATCCCACGATATCCCTGTTAATCCTATAAATACGCTTAATCACTTCTAATTACCGACTTTCGACAATTCTGATTTCCGACTTGATGTTTTATTACTTCCGATTTCTGACACCTCTGACTGTTCCGCCCACCTCTAATTGGAACTAAATTGGAACTAAATATTACAAGTGGGGCTGAACCGATTGGACTGAAACGTGAGAACTGGTTTGAACTGCTCCGTGACATTGGGCAGTGATGACCAGTTGGCATAATATTCGTATTCGTAAAATCCTAATAAGTATTGTGATACAGATAAAAAATATATACCGTAAAAACTGTATTAATTACCCTGGGTAATTATTGTTTCGATCTCTCGCTGGAGGGGGTAATAAAAGCAGGTGGGGTAATTATTTGAGGGAGGGCACTTATTATTTCGACCTATAAATTTTTTATTTTATCATAGAGATATGAACAGTAATATACAATATGTTACCGAATGTAGAGATAAATATTTAATTTTTACAGTTATTTTATATTCCCTTAATATATTCACATATTTTGCACCCCAAGATGGTGCAATAACACCAATGCTTCCATCCTGGGAAATATAAAGACGATGAGCATGTATACAACTTGATTTCTATTTAGGGAATATACTCTACATTCTCTAAATATCTTTTATATAATGTGCCTAAAAGTGGTGTCATACCAACAATAATTCCGTTTTGGGATATATAAAATCTCCTAGTCAATCGCAAATTATGAGTTAGAGGCTCCCCTCTTGACTCAAATCCCTCTTGACTCAAACAGATCTCCCGATATATTCCCCAAATCCTTTTAATCTCCCGATTCTTTTCTACCTATATTATCCTTAAAATTTATAACGATTTTTTAACAATTTCTTTTAATTAGTGTATGAAAAAATAGGGGGCAATTATTTGAGGGAGGGCAATTATTGTTTAGATCTCCCTCTACATGGGGTATTTAATACAGGTGGGGTAATTAATTCAGGGAGGGACATTAATACAGTTTTTACGGTATACAGATATAATTACCCAGAGGCAATTTTTGCTAAAATCCTTTCTGTATTCTGGTTGTCCGCAACTGTATATGCGCAAATCTTTGTCTACCTCACTCTTAACCAAAATTTCAAGTTAAACAAGACTGTGGCAAATGTTCAAATACACCAGATTGTTTAGAATGCAACACAAAATATTGCAATAAAGAAAGACTTGTTCCAAAACAATGTTGGGGTAACAATGGGACTATATGTAAAACATCGTTTGAAACACCTTGTTTTGTGGAGAGAATGAAGAATAACACAGGCATTAACTAAATAAATTTAAAAAGAAATTTTCTCTTCAGAAAACAGAGGATGTGGAAAGTGTAATTCTACATCGTGTAGAGAATGTCAAGATAATCGTTGTAATAATTGGACGGATACTTATTATTGTAAAAGCATTGAAGGAATTAATGGAATTAAAGAATGTCAGAAAAATGACTGTTACATTTTAAAGTTCAATAATAACGGTAAATGTCTTAAAAAATATTTCCGACCTCTTATATGGTGTAACTTAAATTCAAGGTTTAAGATTCCATAATTTAAGGAAGTTGTTCTGAACGAAGGTCCATTCATTTTTAGTGATCCAGGAACAAATTAAATTCAGATTCTTAATAATAATAAATCTTTTTCAAACTAATAACAATTTCAGTTACAAAAGTCGATGAGTACCATTACAATTGTGGAAAATGCCCATTATCTCTCCCTCATTTCAATGATTCGTCCCTCCATAACAAAGTACAAATACCAATTTCCACATTACCCTGTGTAGAATGCAATAACAGCCCTTTGTGTAATACTGAAATGTTTTTCGAAAAACAAGTGTTTTGCTTGGAGAAGTTGGCAAATGAAACAAAAATAATAAAAGGATCAAAAGTTTGCCATGATTCATGCTTTGTGTCAAGAAATTTTACAACTGGGAATGGTAGGGTTTAAAATTTAAATTCAACTTCCTTATAAAATAAGCTCAATATTAGATAGACCATATTATACATAAAACATCATCTTTAATGAGGGAGGCCATTTTTGGAGAAGCTGACTAACCGATACTGTAATACTTTATGGCCAAGTCCCTCCCTATTGAGAAAGCGATATATCCAGTTTAAGGTACTCCTCTTTATAAAATTCGATTTTTATCTCGAAGTATTATGGTGAGTCAGTCTTCTTAGAGTATGTATGTTATTAAGTGTTTCCCCAAAATGTGTATCTCATAGCGATGTTGACTATATGAGAATTAATTAGTTATATTCTTATAGTAACACAAGGATGTGGAAATTGTTCAATAGAAAATAAAACTGAATGTATGACATGTACAAAAGGACATTATTGTAACACAGAAGATAAAGTTCATAAACATTGCTGGACAGATAAAAATAAAATTTGCAAAACAAAATTTAACGATGCTTGCTATACATGGAGAACTCCAACAAATGAGGGTTTTAAAGCAAATTAAATAAAATTCTCAAAAATTTTTTAAAGTTAAAAAAGGATGTGGAAAGTGCCCTTTCCATACATGTGAAGAATGTGATGGTCATCGTTGCAATATTGAAACTAAACCACCTTTCTATTGCTTTGGATTTATGGGAGGTTATAATAAATGTAACAAATCTGATTGTTATATTGCTAAGATTGAAGTTAAGAATGAAGGTGTGTTTTTTATACTTATAGATTTTGAGACTTCAGTTAGTTCAATATTTTACGAATCGGGTCTGTTTTGAAGTTGAAAAAAATTTGGGTTTCGGCTCACGGATTGTATGATTTTGGCTCGGGCCAGGGATTATTTTGAAAGATTGAGGATTAGGAGTGATTTGAAGAGATACAGAGGATCAAACCCAGAACTAATAGCGACAATTTTAATATGGGGTCTAATCTATATATTAAAAGCTGTTACCAAATTAACACTCAATAAGTATAGCACCTTAACATGATGAGGCTATCAAAAGAGACGTAGGTTAGGTACCAGTTCGATACATGGCTAATTATATTCTCACTATTTCAATTTAAATCCTCATATTAAGACGAGAGGATTGACCAATTCCACTATGATTGTGGAACATGTCCATCAGGCATTCTCAATCTTTCTCCATACATCATAACTAAAGATACAACACTCCAAAACAAAATAAAGAAAATAAATATGAGTAACGTTCAATGCGCCCAATGTAAAGATAAACCAGCTTGTAATGCAGATACATTTTTTGAAAGTCAATTGTTTTGTTGGGAAAAGGATTTTAAGAAATGGACAGCGACTAAAGGAAAGAGAGTTTGTACGAAAGGATTATGCTTTGTTGGGATTAATAGAGGAGAAAAGGGTAAATTACAAATTTTTAGTATTTGTTGCCGATTCTTGAAAATTAACAAGAAAATGTTAAATATCTTTCCATTTTCTCTTTTATCCTTTTTCCAAGCTTTTCTTCTAGTAATGAAGCCTTTGTCGAAGAAGATCGGTTTTTACTAGTGATCGGACCCTATTGTATTAAAGCCGTATTTTTCAGTAGTTATCGGTATTACAGTCGGAATACCGTACGGTAAAATTTTTAATTCCATCGGTATTTTAGGTATTAACGATATTACGTTAAGTACCAAATTCTATACTGGTTTTTACATTAGACGGAAAATCTGGTGGACAAGAAGATTATATCTAGGGATACAGGATAACTGACACATACCAATTTTATTTCATTAATTCTCAAATTAACATTCATAACTATGTTAAGTGCAAGGCTGTGGCAAATGTTCGGATCAAAAAAGTCTATCAAAATGCTTTAATTGTTCACAACCACTTTGTAATGATAAAACAAAACTATCTCAGATTAAATGTTATCAACTTACTACTAACCAACGGCCAAATGAGAGAAAAACTAAGACATGCCATCCCTCCTATGACAGTTGTTACATTGCTAGGGACATCTTCTGGAGGAGTAGGAAAATTTTAAATATATATCTCATCTAGTCGATTTTTCAGGCTTTTCCTATCATTTTTGATTTGAAAATTAATTTTAAGCTGAGCAAAACTGCGGTGAATGCCCTCTCAAATTCAAAAATTGTATCAAGTGTAATCATACTGATTTGTGTAATGAAGACTCCTTACTTCCCCTATCAGCAACAACGGCTGGAGCAAATGCAATTAGTCTGGTATCTTCCACAACCACCTCAGAATCGACTAAAAAGGAATCAACTAATTTTATTAAAGGCACAACACATCGTTTTCCTCCAAGATCAACTGCTCAAATAAATAAGCACGAAAATAATATGTTAGCTTTGACTCTAATAACTTTGATTATTTACTTTATTTTTTATTAAAATTTTTATAATTCGATTGATATTTTAATATTTATTAAATATATGTATTAATTATTCGGCTTTACTGTAGTGTAACGTTGTTAAAAGTCATTTTTTCTTCATACGGCTAGTTAAACCAGATGTTTTTGATTTAACTCTATTATCTTTGATAATTTACTATACTACTTACCGATATCCCCAATATCAATTCAAATCCTCCTTAATCCATCCGAATCAAGTGGTATCCCTCCAGATATTCCGATATCTTCCAATTCCTCCTTAATCACAGTAAATCTCTTGACATCTTCTATCCCATCAACTGTAGCAATATAGGTCTTAAACACTTTCGATCCCTTGATGTAACGCATAAATTCCCCTATATACTTTTAAGATGCAACATTTATTCCTCTTACAGCGCCTCCTCTTACAGCGCCCCTCTTACAGCGCCTCATGCGAAGATTTTTAGAATTTTGGAAGGCCAGAACCCACCCAGGATTGGTTGATTTCTTCCATCTTCGGCGTCGCTACGATAATTTTGAAAATTTTTGAATTAAGAGTCAGCAAAAACTTTTTTCTCTACAAATTTTATTAGCAAAATTATAAAAAAAAATTTATTCTGCAATGACTTTTTATGTGATTTTAGATTTGTTATTAAAACTTAGATTCGGCTACACCTTAATCCCTTTTAACTCTAATTACCGGAGCGGTCGACTGGGAGACTCACTAAGAATAACCAAACAAGAGAAAAAATTGAAAATGCCAAAAAGTAATTCACAAATCGAAGTAGTAGAAGTAGATATATCTCATTTATTTCATTTTTAAGTGCATTTAAAAATTGTTTTACTATTTAAATCTAAAAATTCAATTTAATTTGATAATATATTTTAAATTATTTGACTTAATTGATTATTATTTTTAAAATTATAATATATCTTGAAATAGGGTTTCGTATTTCATATTTAAATTTTACATACAATTGAATATTTATATTTACAAATAAAAACACGTTAATAGGGAAATTAAGAAAAAATTAGAAAACTGATTGAAATTCGGATGAATATTGTTTAAATCTATAAAAGTTAACAAATACTGATATAAATACATGTTTCATTTCGATTTTGTATTAATAATTATAATTTTTACACTTAATGTTTGAATTACATTTTATATCTAATTAATAGAATTAATAGAACTATTTTATAATAGAAATAAATTTATAACTATTTTATACTTAATAGAACAATTTAAAGAACTATTTTATATCTATTAGGTTAATTTTATTGTTTGATAGATTATAAAATTATTTATTTCATTTAGGAGGTTTATGCTTTATTTTTCTATAAAACAGAAGCCTGGCTATTAGATTCTACAATTTATCATTTATTGCCAGTTCCTCATACACACTTCTCCACTCAAGCCTGGAGACAATATTTCAATAAATTTATTTTGTTATTTTATTTTAAAATATCTAAAAAATACTTAAAAAATTATTTCAAAAAACTATCACAGGAATAATGAGTAACAGAAAATCATAAATTTATTTCCTCCATTTATTTTTTAAAACAATAATTTAATTTAAAATTTCATCATATTATTATTTTTTGCCAATATTATTTATAATAATATTAATTAGTATAAATCAACAATAAAATTTTTAAACATTTTTTAAATTCATTTATTATTTCTTATTATTCTTTTACTATTTCTTATAATAATAGCATTTTTAGTTTGCTATGGATTTTTAAGATACTATTTCAATAGAGCTATGAATTTTTATTTTGAATAAAATTGATAAACCGGATGATAAAATTGGTTATGGCAAATATTACTTTTAAAATATATTATATATTTTAAAAACATAGTGAATAGATTTCCTTGAAATCTGATATAATATTATTTTTATTTATTATTTTATTATTATAAAACTTTCGCAAATATTTCATCATGCAGTTTAATATATTTCAGTTAAATTAAAATGAATAAATAATATAGATAAATTTATAATCCATGACAACTTTGTTGATTAAAAAGAGGAGACTATCATCCGATGCTATCAGTTACTATGTAATCTAATATCAATATTTATTTGAACACAGAAAAGAAATTTAAAAAAATGAAAAAAATCATAAGTTTTAAATCTTTTAGATTTTTAAAACCAAAATGAATATTTTTATAAGCTTTTTTAAGTAATTACATAAATATGAAATTTTTTTTCATTATTTTTAAAATAATTTCATAATTTTTCATAATTTTCAACCTAACAACATATTCTTTCATCATAGAATAGATTAAATCTTTAACTTACTTTCTATTTCATTATTTTTTTCTATTTCCTAATTACCTTTCTATTTCCTAACTTTCTATTTCCTAATTAATACGTTTTTTGAGTGAATCTTTAATTGACTTTGTTCGATGACTAAGTTCTTTTTTGGCAGCTATCACAAAAGCATTCTTTTATGACTTTCAGCATAGAATTATTAACTAAAGCCAAATTTAGGGCTCTCTTAGTAACAATAATAATGTTTTCTTTACAAAATATTTTTAAATTATATATTTTGTCAATTTAGTTAATGACGAATTTTTATATTTTTTGGTCTAAAAAATTAATATGATATTCGGAATTATATTTACTTTAATTGATATGTAAAATTTTACGTTTATTATACTTTTATTATACAACTTTAAAATTAAAAATTTTTTGAAGATTATCAATTATTGTAGCAAATTATTTTGTACAAATATGATATTATTGTCATTTCATAACTGGAAATAGTTTTTTCAGTTTTTTATGTATTGGTAATTTTATAGTTCGTGCCCTGATTATCTTCCTTTTGCAGCACAATTTATTTTTGTTTATTTTGTTCTTATTCAAAATTTTAATATCATCATCTTGAATTTTTGTTAAATAATTTAACATGTAAAACCCTTTTTTGAATACGTTATTTTTGTTAATATACATTCATTTAAAACTAAAGTATGCGCAGCTTTTAACAACATTATTCGATTTCATTTAAATATAAATATTTGTATTATTAGCTTCTTTTCAATAAATTTTAAAGGTTCTGTTAAACACAACGATAATAAAATGTCAATAACTCTGGTTTTTTAAGAATATATAAAGCCCTCATTTCCTCACTCTCCAAACCATTTTACTATAAAAGCCCTCATTTCCCCGCTCCCCAAGTCATTTTACTATAAAAGCCCCCTTTCTTCACACCCCAGATCAGTTTAATATAAAAGCCGTGTGACAAACAATTTCCTTCCATTCACAAATTATATATAGGATTTTTTACTCTCAAAAAATAGGCTTTTTCTTGTCGACACGAATTTTTATTTTGGAAAGAATAAATTTAGAAAAATTATCTGATCTTTTATTTTTGAGAATTTATCCGGGAAATTCTCTATTTTTTATTGTTCCTTACTAAATTTAGATTTAGTACAGAAGGTGAAAGTGTAAATATATTGTAGGCGGATTATATAATTTATTCCTTTTTCACAATTGGTGCCACGACCCGGGAGAGTTGATCAAAAAATTATTTATTTTTTAAATAATAAATAAGTCGTTTAAAATTATAAAAGTCATAAAATTATAAAAATTATAAAATATCTAAAAATTGGAACTTATAGCATTTAATTTTAAAAGAGTTGATCAATAATCTCTATATTATTAATATACATATTTTCATTATGTTTTTAGTAAAGCCAATATAAATTATATTTAATATATGTATATAATATAATTTTTATTGTTGTAGAATGTTGTATCAATTTATTAATATATACATAGAATATAATTAGTAAATGCCTTAGCATTGAGTGTGGGAAAGCCATTAAACTTTAAACGTTTAAAAACTAAGGAATGCAAATATACAAGACTAAGCCTAATGTTAAAAATTAATGAAAATATTTATTAAAGATGATTACTATTACTACTATTAGAGAACATGCGTCTAAACATATTTATTTATTTGACAAAGTACATAAATATTTTAACTTGAGAATATTAAAAATTATTCATTATTATTATATTTTTCATAGTAATTATATTTTTTATAAAATTTTAATTTTATGTTTTATAATTATTATTATTTTTATAATAAAAAACTAGACCCTTATAATAAATATATTTAATTTATAAAAAATAAATATTTATAACTTTAAGAAAAAATAACATTTCAATACAATTTCACTGTCTCAACATTACACTGAATATTATACTAATATCTTTAATATATTTTATAAATAAAATAATAATAATAAATTTTATTTAATAAAAAACAAATTTATATAAAATAAAATCAACAATTTATTTCAAAGTGATATATACTCTAAATAAAATAGGAAAATGTTGCTGATTGCCCTTTGCAATGTAATCCGCCTATCGATTATATTATTGGATTGTTGGGCAATTTTTCACTTTTTAAATATATGTTTCGCAAGTTGAAAATTGAAAAACTTGAAAATTAAAAATTGCACATTATGTATATTAATTAACTGGGTTAATAATTAAAACTGAATACATTTTGATTTACGACATCCCCATCGTCAAACAAACACTACTACGTAATAATATACCTATTTTCTTTTAATAATATGAACATAGTTGATATTTATATATTTTAAATTTTTAAAATAAATTATTATAAATATGACGAAATATATATAAAAAGCTTGTTTATTTTCTAGAATTTATAAAAAAAATTCTAAGCTGCTGCATATAAATCATGAAAAAGTACATGAATTATATGCAGTACATGATTTATATGCAGCAAGTACAATCTCTTTATTAAAAAATAAATATCGTTTATTTATAAATTAATGTACACAAAACAAACATTTACAAAATAAAGTAATAAATATTTAATTATTTAAAAAATATTTTTTAGTTATTTTAATTGTATAAATTTAAGAATTTGAATACCTCAACTAATTAAATGAGAGAATGCTCAAAAAATGATTCCAAGAGAAAATACTGTGCAAAATTAAGAACAGCATGATAAAAAGATGGTTCATTTACATATTAAGAAGCGTCACGATGAAAAAGGAGCTGTAGTTTATCTTAATGATTGAAATTGATCTTTAATAATTCTTATCTTAATAATTAATAAATGTCCAGGAACGAGAATGTAAATTATTAGAAAAAATTATTCTTGAAATAATTTTACATAATATTAAATCCAGTATATTTATTATTGTCTTTATAAATATCTTAGTTTAGATTATTCTAAGTGAAACAACCTAAACCAGGGCTTCGATTTCTGCGGATTTTTCCTCATTTTGTGGTTTTTTGATAGAGCGATGAGGATTATTTTTAAAAATGCATTTTTGTGGTCTTTTGAAGATTATGAGGATTTTTTGTATTTTCTTGTAGTTTTTAGGATAAAATGTCATTTTTGGCTTCTTGACCTTCTAAGCGCCGAAAAAGGAAGATTTTTGGCTTAAGGATCCTCCAAAATCCGCAAAATTTTCGCCTGCGGCGCTGAAAATGGGACCGAGTTTAGCTCCCGAAAAATTGAAAAACCATAGGGGGGACCAAGCACTTTTTGGGGTGAAAATTTCGAAAATGCAAATTATACCTCATTCGAAAGAGCTCGTCGAGCTGAGTCGAAAGACACCAAAATCAACGAAATCCGACTTGAATGGACCGAAATATAGACCCCTAAATATCGAAGATCCAAAGGGGCTCGGTCCAGATCATCCAGATCCGGCTTTCCTGAAATTGGGAGTGGTACCGTTCGACTCAGCTCGCGGAGACAAATCGAATGACATATGTCTCGTCCCGAACTTTTACCTCCGGTGAACTACACTACAGCCTTTGAATTAATTAAAATAAGCTAATTTTTATCTATTGAAAAAAATTATTTTAATTTCAAATCTTAAAAATTCAAAGCTAAAATTATTAAAAACTGAATAGATTAAAAGCAAATTATTCTAACTTTATGAACAACTTGATTATTTTTAAATAAGGCTTATTTAAATTTTTAATAAATTTTAATAAATATTCGATAAATTTTAATCTGATAGAAAATTTATTGGGGCCTAAGTGTGAACAATTGACAAATTATTTTTGTGTTAAATAGAATTAAATCTTAAAAGATTATTTGAATAATGATATAAAATAATTCAAAGCATGACAAGTGAATCGATGACACGAAAGATTAACTAAAAATATAAAATTATGTTATATTTTAATGAAAAATTAATGCATTAAATCATAATTCATAATTCAACCAACTACCAAGAACAACAAATTCAGATGAGTCCTGGCATAACGCGATTGCAAGCATCTTGGTTCCAATTCAACCGTATATAGAAATCATCAATTTGTTCCAATTGACATCTGTAAGGCATATTTGGATGAAGAAATCGTAAAAAAGCTCAAATTAATAATAAATGTAAAAATAAAATAATTGAAGTTATGACTTTGAATAAAGCGAAAATTAATGAAATATTTGAAAGTAAAAAATGTAATTGATATTTTAAATGAAAAAAGCAGATTAATGAATTAAATAAAAAATCAATATGCTGTGCATTTTTTAATTATTCACAAAAAACGGTAAGTTTATAAAAATATACGAGATAATATTGCAAGGATTTTACGTGTTTTTTAACAAATCTTTTAAAATCTAAGTAACAGACGTCAAAATGGATCTCATCAGATATTAAAGTTGAGCGCAACCTTCAACCTATAATAAAATTAAATTTAAATAAATAAATATTTATAAAATGGTAATACTTTTTATTATAATATTATTGTTATTTTTTAAAAACACAACAGAAACATACCATGACAGAATTAATTGCTTTCATTATTAAAAAAATAAAAAAGTGTATTTATTTATTTTAATATTAGATGATGCTAAAATAAATCAAAATTTCACAATTACAGCTTAAATTTTAAATATTTTATCCACACAAATTTGATTTAAAAGAAAATTGCAAAACTATCATTGTGCCTTAGAAATATTAACATAAAAGAAGAGTTAATAATCACGAGCTTGGTTAAATTTCTAAAATACAGGGTGGGGCAAAAGTTCGGCGACAAATTTTATTTTGTCCTTTCTTAAAATTTTATTTTAAATTTTGCTTTTTGTTTATTTTTCCCATATTCTATGATTCGTGCTCTACACATTTTATCTTGAAAATTTTTTTCTATCTCATAAAGAAAAAATTTTACAGAATGTCAAATAATCGCGATTTTATTATTTCTTTGCATTTTAAAAATCTTCGTCAATGTGACAACGCTAGACGGCTCGATATCTGCCGTATGTTAGTTTCCAAAACAATAAAATGATATCAGGAGCTTGGAAATACTCAAGACCACCCTCCTAGTTTCTGGCCAGTAACCGCAGTTACGCCTGAAAATATGAACGTGGTCAGATGCCGAATTCGCCGTTTTTCTGAGCAATCGATGCGAAAAATGGCCTCAGAGCTCAGAATGAGCTCGACGAGCCTCCGAAGATTGTCAGAGTGAAGCTTAGACTTCGGAGCTACAATAAAGCATCAGCTGCTTCAGAATTGTCGAAAGATTAAACGCCTGGTCGCAGCTGGTCGCCTCAACAGAGTGCTTTTCACCTACGAGAAGAATTTTACGATCCAACTGCACCACAATAGTCAAAAAGCACAAGAGCATTCTGGTGAAAACCATTTCTCGCTTCAGCAGGATTGGGCACCCACGCATTGAGCCAAAACAACAATTCAGCTCTGCGAGGAGCTGTTTCCTGTCTTTTGGGGGAAAGATATCTGGCCTTCAAACTCCCCGGATTTAAATCAGTGAATTATTCTATTTGGGAATTTCTGGAGCAATAAAGTATGCCAAATCCGATACGCCACATCGGATGAACTGAAAATTGTTTTGGAGCGGGCTGGAACGAAATAACCGATGAACAATGCGCGACCATTGGAATAGCTTCCGTAGGCGTTTGCATGCGTGTATTTCAGTCAAGGGCGGTCCTTTTGAGCAATTACTTTAAATAGATGATTATTATATTGTAAGGCCGAGATCATCCTAAAAACACGTGAAGAGCAATGTCGCTCTAGTTAACGGAAGTTCGCAGGAAGGTGCAAAGAATATTACAAACAGCCATTCCCAGAGAGTTATTAGCCACCCATTATCTAAGCTTAACATCGCCACTAACTTATCCTTGGGAAAGCAATAAGGAAGTAGGCTGGTGCATATAAGCTCTAACGGAATAGGCTAAGGAGATCACTTCTTCATTCATTCAACAGAGTTGCCGGCCGGCTTATCCATCGTGTAAAGGGAGAGACGTCTCCCCTTATATTCCCCCACTGCGATTCACCTATTTCTATACTCTGCGGAGTTCACACATGATTGCAAGCATGCGCGACTCTGCCTATAACAACAATTAACGAGGCACTGGGTAACGGGACCAACCGCTTTACTGGTAGCACCGGATGGTTCCTCACCTTTTGCCGAATAATTTGAGTTAGATTAGGTCGCGGAATTTTTAAAGATGGATTTTTATATTTTTTATTGTGCATTTGATGAATGAATAATTTTATTGAATAATATTTTTTCGCGCTCAAAATCCATGTCCCCCATTTTGATAATAAATTAAATTTTGAATGAAGATTTTAGAATATATAAGGGGGTTATTTTAAAAGTGATCTATCCTCTGCGGAGGCCAATAATATTAAATTTGTTTTTAAAAGGAAACAAAAAAACTAAATAAGAGAATTATAATAATAAAATAGAAAATATAAACTTCAGCAAATTATTTTATCTCAGTAACCCCCACTTAATAAATTAATTTTTGAATGAAGAATATTAGAAACTATAAGGGAATAATTTATGTATCTAACCTCTGAGGAGGACATTCAATTAAATCATTTTAGGAACAAATGAGAAAAATCGGGAAAATTGGCATGTCCAAGAAAATTCATTCAGAAATGACCCGTCAGTACATTTAACACTAAAAACTCTTATGCATCTTTATGAGAAATCTTTATTCATTGTTATTTTTATATTTTTATTATATTTTCTTCCATTTAACCTTTTACAAATTTTCTCGTATAACTTTTGCTAATTATTTTAATAAACATCTTTTTTTTATTTTAATAAACCTCTTTTTTTGTTTTGTCTTAGAACCTCTTTTGAGAAGGATGGTGATTTTTATGATGGAAACAACGTATTCATTATGATTTGAAAGAATTAGCAAATTTAGTTGAGTAAAACTTTAAAAAAATAATTTAATGACATACATAGGTTTCATAAAGTTAAAAAAATTTTTTTTCGGATGAAATAAAATAAATTTTTGAGTCGTCAAAAAAACGAAATCAAAAAAAAGATAACACTACAAAAATAAAGCAAACTGAAATGAGTCATAACCTGTGGGTTTCTAAAAAATCACTAATAAAGAAAAAAAGGTTAGCGACCTTAAGAAGAGGTTTGAGCGACCTTAAGAGGTCGCTCAAAAAAAACAATAGTTTTCAAAACTTGGATATGTTCTATAAATAGAACAAGAAAATTTGTTTGTTTTTAATCTTCCTATCTAAGAAAACGTTTATATGAAATTTTCACAAAACAATTTTTTTGTTTATATTTCTCAATCTTTTATCTCAAAAAAAATTCTTAACAACTATAAGAAAACGTGACAGTCTACACAGAAACTTGAGACAACAGGCAGAAAGACTTTCTAAAATTTTTCCCGTTCTCTTGTGGAATTTGCTGTTCATCAATACACACCAAATTAAATCACTTTTGTATTCAGAAAATCTTCATCCTTATTCCCAAATAAGAAGGTATAATTAATTTATAGAGATTTCAGATCAGAACTTCCCTGCGGGGCTAAAAAAAATTTTTTTTGTGCATTAGTTGCATATTTATAACGACATATTTATAACGATTTATTCCACAAAAATTTTTTAATGTTAAAAATTTCACTAATATGTGCAGTTAATCACAATACATCTTTTCTTTGCATCAACACTATTTAAACATTTTTAAGACTTTCAAATAGGTTTCCAAAATCAAATATGAACTACTATGTATAAAAAATGTTGGTAATTCCAATGATTGTCCCCCCCCCCCCCATTTTTTTCCTTCCTTAAGAATGAACAAAGAAAGGATTAATCTATGAATCGATTAACATTGGTATATAACATTAGAATGTTTTGAAAACATCACATTCTTAGTTAAAATTAAAAATATGGAACAAATGAAAAATTTTAAATCTTCGCATCTTCATGAAAAACTACGATTAAGCGACAACGATTTCGATGCATGGCTTGAAGAACTTGGACTTCTTCATGGGAAACGTACATGCGGTAAATAATTCTATTCCTAAGCTACCCGAAAATTATTCTCATTTTACTGTAAACCATTCTAAAAATTATGTTAATCCCGAAAATCCAGATGTTCATACTCAAAATATTGAGTCATTGTGGTCCACTTATAAACGTAAGTTTCGCCCTCAAGCCGGTAATAATTGTAACACATATCACACATATTTTCCTGAATTTCTTTGGCGTAAGCGTTTTGGTGATATTTCAAATGTATTTTATAATTTTTGGTATCATGTTTCATTATTTTATCCTTGTGAACGTAATGAATAAAGAACTAATCCTTTCTTTGTTAATGCCTCTTATTTTGAGAGGAATGTCTGATTTGAATTTGCCACAGGGAACTTGAGTGAAATTGAGGAAGGAAGAAAAATTGACCATTATGTCATTCTTAAGGAAGGAAAAAAATGGGGGGGGGGGTACAATCCTTGGAATTACCAAAATGTTTTTAAATATAAGATTGGCATCGATTATTTTGAGAACTTCCGTTAACTAGAGCGACATTGCTCTTCACGTGTTTTTAGGATGATCTCGGCCTTACAATATAATAATCATCTATTTAAAGTAATTGCTCAAAAGGACCGCCCTTGACTGAAATACACGCATGCAAACGCCTACGGAAGCTATTCCAATGGTCGCGCATTGTTCATCGGTTATTTCGTTCCAGCCCGCTCCAAAACAATTTTCAGTTCATCCGATGTGGCGTATCGGATTTGGCATACTTTATTGCTCCAGAAATTCCCAAATAGAATAATTCACTGATTTAAATCCGGGGAGTTTGAAGGCCAGATATCTTTCCCCCAAAAGACAGGAAACAGCTCCTCGCAGAGCTGAATTGTTGTTTTGGCTCAATGCGTGGGTGCCCAATCCTGCTGAAGCGAGAAATGGTTTTCACCAGAATGCTCTTGTGCTTTTTGACTATTGTGGTGCAGTTGGATCGTAAAATTCTTCTCGTAGGTGAAAAGCACTCTGTTGAGGCGACCAGCTGCGACCAGGCGTTTAATCTTTCGACAATTCTGAAGCAGCTGATGCTTTATTGTAGCTCCGAAGTCTAAGCTTCACTCTGACAATCTTCGGAGGCTCGTCGAGCTCATTCTGAGCTCTGAGGCCATTTTTCGCATCGATTGCTCAGAAAAACGGCGAATTCGGCATCTGACCACGTTCATATTTTCAGGCGTAACTGCGGTTACTGGCCAGAAACTAGGAGGGTGGTCTTGAGTATTTCCAAGCTCCTGATATCATTTTATTGTTTTGGAAACTAACATACGGCAGATATCGAGCCGTCTAGCGTTGTCACATTGACGAAGATTTTTAAAATGCAAAGAAATAATAAAATCGCGATTATTTGACATTCTGTAAAATTTTTTCTTTATGAGATAGAAAAAAATTTTCAAGATAAAATGTGTAGAGCACGAATCATAGAATATGGGAAAAATAAACAAAAAGCAAAATTTAAAATAAAATTTTAAGAAAGGACAAAATAAAATTTGTCGCCGAACTTTTGCCCCACCCTGTAACGCTAGACGGCTCTCACACTTGTAAATATCACCCCTTTTCATTTCAAAATTTATGCAACGACCAATTATATTGATTTAGCTAAAACATATGTTTTTACCGAACTTAGGATTAAGAAAGAAGATAAAGATGGGAAACTTGTCGATATAGGAAAAGACGACTTATAGGCCACACACTTTGGAAAAATTGTCGCATGCATATTAATGGGACACAAGTTTTTGAAGGGAACTTCCTCATGGCATACAAAAGTATTTTTGACTATGAACTAACTTACCCACAAAGTGTGAAGAACTCTTATCTTTCTGTGGCGGGATATTATGATGATGGGGCTACACAGACATACCCAGGAGTTGATTCTAATGGATATGGAGTTAAATCAAGGAAAAGATTATTCTTAGACGAAGATGGCAATCCGCGTACTGCACAATTTATGGCCAAATTGGATGTTGATATTTGTAATCAACCAAGATATTTAGTAAATCAATGTGAAGTTGATATTTAACTACTACCCAATGAATCAAGTTTCCTACTTAGTGCTCCCTGGGACACTACCCCAAAATACCATCTAGAAATTTTCGCTTGTAAATTATATGTAAAACAGATTGAGTTGATGGACAGCCTAGGCTTTGATATTGCAAAGAAACTTGAAATAAAGCCTGCAAGATACCCGATGAGAAAAACATCTCTGAAATCCCTATTCATCAGTGAAAATAGAACAGACTTTAATGCTAACATATGGACGGATCATGTGCCTCGAAGAATTATATTGGGAATGGTTGCTAAAAGATTTTGTAGGACGGCAAAAAACAACACCTTTTTATTTTCAACATTTTAATTTGAGAGATATTTCCATAAATGCTGGGGGAGTCACCTTTCCTGCAGCCCCTTATTCCCTCGATTTTCCAAAAGGAAACTATGCTAGAATTTATCATGACATGCAAGAAGCAATAGGGTACGCGGGATCACTAGAAAGTAACGGTATATCAATGTTTCGGTATGCATATGCAGGATATTGCTTCTTCGTATTTAACCTCACAAATAGTCAGGAAGATAATGGGCCAGAGATGTTTGATTTAATTAAGAATGGTACCACTAGTATAAGGATGACCTTCAATGAACCTGTTCCAGCTGGTGGGATTGTACTTGTAGCCATGGGTGAAATCGATTCTTTGCTTATGTTAGATAGGAACAGAACTATTTCCACAGATATTTCAGTATAAATACCCCCAATTTTACTCATTTTTTCAATCTCCCACTCATTTTAAAATGTGTCACATTACTATTAAAATTGAATTTTGCTTCATTTGTTTCATTTTATTTTTCTTTCTGTATAAATTCACACAGCAATATTCTATGTCTAATAAGGATGAAAATCTAGAATATAGAGAAAAATTAAGAGAGCGAATAGGCTATTATGCTAACACTATTCCACCTAAACCAAATAAAATTATTAATTCCTCTACATCAAACTTCCCAATAATTCCTGAAAGAGTACAAAACTCAATTGGGCTAGCATCTAAATTTAACCCTGAGAAAAATATTACAATTTTGGATTTTTGGTCAATGGAACACGTGGAAAATGTCCAATTTCCTTCCCCTTGCAACGAATTTCCTTCATCAGAAACATCAATCACTCAAACTATTTATTGCTTTACATTAATTGTGCTCTGGCTTCTATTGCTAGCAACAGCATTGACCTATCAGCTGAGAAAATTTATAAGAATTAAAAACAACAACAAAGACATTGAACTTGGAGAAATACAAAGAAAAGACTCAACAATCCCCTTCCTAGACGAAAATGGACACTTTACAAATCGAGAAAATTTTATTACACAACAGAATAACTAGAAGATATTTTATTGGATGCTTCGCCGCAGATAAAATCCCAAAAGAATTTCGAGAATATCCTTGCTCATTGGTCGTCAACCTTGAAAAAGCATCTCAAAGAGGTCACATTGGATTGCATTTTTTATAATAAACTCCGAGAAAATATTAATTTTTGATTCATTATTAATCCCCGAACCTACAATTTCAATAAAAAATTTTATTTCCAAATTTCCAAATCGTGTAATGAATAATGTTCCCCTTCAAAACCCTCTTTTACCCACTTGTGGGCAACATTGTATTACTTTTATATATTTTATTTCATCAGGATATTCTTATAAAAAATTTCTGTCTTTATTATTAAACCATTCAAATCCTGACGAATGTTTTTTCTTTTATTAATAAAATGATAAAAAATAAATAATACTTTGAAAATTTTTAAAATAATTTATTAAAACCTTATCATTCTGTTAAACATTAGGCTAAGCCAGATGAACAATTTTAACAGATTAACCCATTTTAATCCTCTCATGTACGGTCTGGCACAGTTTGTTCTAAAAAAATTCTTAATTTAACTAATTAAAAAATTAATTACCTGAGCTACCTTGTGAAGGAGCTTGTTGCAGTTGTGGCACAACTTGGTCATCATTCCCTGTTTATAAAAATCTTCTTACTAATAAATTTAATCTCTAACCATTCTCTTGTGATGATATATTTTGTTGTTGTTGTTGTTCTCCATTTGTTTGTTCCCGAGCTCGTATTCGATCTCGTATTGCTTCAATTGTAGCATACAATGGGAATAACGGGTGAGTGAAGTTGTGCTTGAAATAATAAGTTATTAAGATATAATTCAAAGATTCAAACCTCACTTTCAGCCCAAATTTCTATGCGTCGAACACGTATATACATACAATATCCCCAAGTCTCGCTGTGTTGAAACAACATCAGTAGTAAGTGCGTCAATTTCACTCATTTAAAAATAAAACTAAAGTATATAAAATGAATAAAAATAAAGGTAGAGAATATAAGGTGAATATTCAATAATCCTGTCGATTAATTTCTTTTGTACATTATTCTTACCTATTGGCCGTTTACCAAGGTCATTTGATTTCAATTATAAAATGTGAGAAAGAAAAGGGACCATCTTAATTAATTAAATTAAACTTCGAATCGATAAGGGAAATTCTGATTAGGACAAAAACGATGAACCATTAGAATTTGATTTGCTGGATGAGATGGAATGTTGGTAAACACATGTGCGTGAATATGTGTATGTGCGCGCACATATAATTTTAATTTTTATGAATTTTTTCAAATTTAATTTTCATTTTATTAATTCTGCAATAATTAATAATATAATTATAATTATGTTACACACCATATTGCATATTCTGAATAAGAATAATTAAAAAAATTAGCGTATAACTTTCCTTAAAATTTTAATCTAATGCCATTTTAAAATAAAATTGCACATTTGAATTTAAAAAACTTTTACACATTGAATTTAAAAAATTTGAATTTAAAATTTGAATTAACCACAAAAATTTGCAATCTTATTAAAATTAATCTAAGATTTTTATTGATTTATATTCTAACATTAATAATTAGTACCTTATGACAGGTTTAATTTCATATTTTACAATAATCTTCTTATGAAAATATAAACAAAAGTTATTAAAACATAATTTTATAAATTTTTTATCTTAATAATCATCTGACAAACCAATTTAGTATTTTTAAAAGATGATAAAATTTAGAATTGAAATGAATAAAAATTATTTACATTAGTTAATACATTTATTTCATACATGTATTAATACATTTTTTTCATGTATTTATTTTATTCATACATTTATTTAAAGGGCATAGAAATAATTCAAGAAAAAATATACCTAAACGGATTATATAAAAGAACAAATAAATTTCTAATTAAGCAAATTATAAAAATTGAATTATTATGAATGCTTTATTTAAAATTATACAAAATATATATTTATTTAAGCATTTTTAATAAATCTAACAGTAAGATATGTAAATTTTTATTTTTCAGTTTGACTTCTCAAAAACACTAATAATTAAAACCAAACCGAATGGCCGCAACGACCTGACACAGTAAATTGAGCTTTAAAGCCATATTTTATAATATAATTTAATGGAAATAAACTATTCATACTAAATCTTGGAGCTGTAAATAAACTATAAAAATAAACTATAAAAATAAAATAAATAAAAATAAAATTGAACATAATCGGTAATTACCTTTAAATTTATATATCATATTTTCTTTGATATTATTGTTATTCCTTTCTTAGAGAAAAACTCGAAAGTCACATATAAAGAAAAAATTAAACTTTAAAACACTGAAAAAATTCCACTAAATAACATAATTTAAACCCAATAAAGAAACTTCTCTTTCTAAACTATCAACTTATTTAAATAAAATTAAAAAATCAATATTCTATTTATATTTCTTGTGCTATGCTAAATCTATTCCATTATAAATATCTGGAGACGAAACAAATCTTTTTTATTTAAGACTAGCAATTAATTTTTTATTACAATTAAAGAATGTAGTAATTTATTTTAACTTTAAATTTTATAAATTCTTAATTATACATACTTAAATACATTTTTGAATTAAATAGCATCGGTAGATTACACTAAGCCATTTAACTTAAATATTGTAACTTTTATTTTTGTACAAAATGATTTGTAACAAAAATTTCATTGTTAGCTATATTGCAAAAGATTTAACAAAACTAAAATGTAACAAAACTAATTATGCTCCATTCAATAATTAATTTTTAATAGTTTTTTATAAACAAACTTAAAAATAATGAACTATACAAATCGGGTTAAAATAAATTTTCTATGCAGTGAGGGCTATATTGTATCAGACCTATAAAATTTAAATTTCTGGGAATTTGTATAACTAAATTCATCTCAGATAAAAATTCAAAAAAATCTTAGATTTTTAAAATAATTTTTAAAATAACCTTGTACTTAAGAATTTAATATTTAAAAATTTACTAATATAAAATTTAATTTATAAAAATTTAATTAAAAATAACAATGCAATTATAATAAAAAATGTTATAAACGAAAAATAATTTTTATCAATATTAATTATTAATATTATTTTGATTATAAAAGTAAACTTGACAAAAAATCGAATTATAATGTATTTATAGCACAATGTAATTAAAATATCGATAATTTTTTCATGCTGATATAATATAATATAAATTTTTAATGTTAATTATATTGATATAATAACAATATCAGTACTTTTTCAATATTATTATTTAATGTCAATTTCATTTTATGCTGATATTGAAGTAATATCAATACAGGCAAACTCTAAGAATTGTTATGTAAAAAAAATATAACAACCTGCAAAATAATGTTATAAATAGATAATTATTAATTAAATTGTGTAGTTGATGAAAATGATAAATTATAAACAAATATAAAAAATATATAAAATAAATATAAAAAATAAAAGAAATTTTCAAAAGGTTTTGGCAAAAAATACAATTAATCTTTTACTTTACAAAATCTTAAAAAAGATGCCGCTTTTTATAGTCAATGAAAAATTTGGCTGTCTTCAATATCATCAGTTTTTCGACTTGAATACATTTTCTTTAGTGTTATTCGAATATTAACGTTTATCTTATTGTAGAGATATATTTTATGGGCGTTTTCAAGCATAAAATTCTAACGATCTTTTAAACAATTTCTAGATCGTTAGATTAAATCTTTTTTTATATAGTAATACAAAATATAATTGGTATAATAAATATTAGAATATTTCTAGAAATTTAATATATGATTTGTATAATTCAATAATCTATAATTTTAATTTTATTAATAAGATTCTTACTTAAGTAAAAATTGAAGTATTTCGGAGTAAGAGAATATCGTATTAATGAGAGCAACAATTATTATGACATATATTATATTATTACAATTTGTATAGCTAATGACAAAGATAGACTTATATTAATGGAAATTTAAAGCAAATATCATTTAAATTGCATGTAAATGCGTTCGCAAGTTCGCAAGATGAAGAACAAGTAGAAGTTTAAGACCAATTTAGTCAAAAAATTTAAAGCAGCTAATTGAAAATGTAATTGATAAAAACAACATAATGAAAAATTGGAAATGGAAAGAAGATATAATATAAATAAAATAATGTTCGTAAATTAATAATGTTCGTGCAATAATAAAAAAATATGAATTAGTTGGATGGAGACTATCAATTTAACTGAAACGCGGGAAAGCTTTTTTTAATATTTACTATTAAATTATCTATGAATACAACAAGCATAAAATAAGACTTACATAAGACTCTTCAAAAATGTTTTCAAAGGAGCAATGCTGTTCGGATTCAAGAAGAGTATGTCAACGTCAAAATGAAATAATATTTAAAGACAAATAACTTGAAAGAATTCATTTATTTACTAATTTACTTTTAATAAATTAAAAGTTTGTAATAAATATAGAAATTTAATTAATATAAGAATTTACACAACAAATAATTTATTTTTGTTATAAAAATAATTTATTTTTAAAAAAATAAATTTATTAAGTAAAGATATTTATTTATTATTTTCAACTGAAAATTTTTAGTTGGTAGCAAAAAGCTAAATAAATAATTATTGAAAATATCTAATTTAAGATCCAAAAGTTATAAGCAAAAAAGCATTATAAAACAAAAAGTAAATTTGTAACATAAATCAAAAATATATACATTACACAACTGAAAAATGATTTGTTTTAATTTTTTAAATATTATTTTCTATTATTTCTTTCAAGTTTCGGAGACTTATATTGCGACAGTCAAATATTTCTACAAGGATTTGGACATTTAGATTGTACACATTCTGGAATTAGTAATCTGTCCTTATTTGCTTCAGATTTTATAATATTTATAAATGATATTTAAAATTAATATTTATATAAAAAAATTATGTAAAAAAATAAACTAGTTAAAATAAAATTATATGTAAGTAAATTTAATGTGATTTAAAATAAGATAAAAAATATATACTATAGTTACACCGATTCAGTAACACAAATATTAATTATATTTAAATAAGAAATTTGTCAAACTTTCACTTACAAAAAATATAAAGATAAAATCATTATCATTCACATAATTTTATTTTTAACAAATAACGAACAATTTCGTAAGTAATTAAAGTATTGGCAGATTTTATTATACATAACTTCTAAAAGGGTTCTTTATAAAATTTTCATTTTTATGACTATTTTATTATTACAGAAAATAAGTACACTTAAGTTCAACAATAAATACTACGAACTTGGGAATTAAAAATTTTAAACAAAAAAGGAAAAATATATTTTTACGAAATAGAGAGGAAAGTTGAAGACTTGGTGAAAATATTACTAAAAATTATGTAATTATTAACATATAGATGAGTAGTGAAAGTAATAAACATAAGAATTTATTAATACAATTAATTCTATTAATTTACCTTAATTGTATCAATATTTTTAATAAAAAAACTTTTTTATAAACAATTAACTTTACATAAACAAATTTATAGATCTTATCCATTTTTAAAATTTCTATAAAATTGTTGTTTTAACTTTCTATTATAATTTTAAATAAAATCATATATATATTGTAAATTCAATTATTAAAAATGAAATTAAAATGTGCAGATAATCATATTTAATATTACAAAACCGAATTTATTTTTTATTTATATAAATATGAAAATAAATATATAAAAATTTAAAATTTTACATAATAATAAAAAATTTTAAAATGAAACATGATAAAATTTTTGGCAAGAGGATAAAGATGTCAAATTCGAACGAGGCCAATTAGAGATTGATAAATAGATAGGGGCTTAAAACAAAATAAAAATTAACGCTCAAAGCAGAAGCAAAACCAATTAAACCAAACAAATAAAACACCAGAAACGAGATAAACAACAATTTCAAACAAGACCAAAAAAGAAGATATATTTGTGGAGGCCACAAAACCCGGCGGCAATAAAATAATAACATATAAAAATATATCTAAAAATCTTTTTGCAAAATGGAAAATTAAATGGCATTTGATCTAATTGAACAACAACATCAAGAGAACAATTCAATTTTAAATAATTAGTTAAATTAAAATAAAATTGGATTAAATAATAAATTCAAAAAGATACATCTTTAATATTATTGTATACCATTTGTGGGAAGGCACCTTAAATATCTCAAAATTATAAGTAAAAAAGTTTGAGTTAAATGGGCTTATGGGTATTTCAAATGTAAAAGAGATCTTAAAAATATTAAAATGAATGAACTTATAATCTACAATAGAGGTCGGCAAAAAATGCGTGTCCTGGATTTATTTAATGTAAAGTGGCATTCTTTATTATTTTTATACAATATTTATTTTGTTTGTTGAGTCATTTCAATTTTTTTAATCTGGAGCTTAATTGACTTTTATAAAATTAATATTAACATTCAATATATACTTTAAATATTGTAGTATTCTTTATGTTGATTACATGATGTGCCGAATAATTATTGTAAGACAGAATCGAATCCCGAAAGTAGTACCGAGCAAATTATGTATTTATGATCCAAGTTCAATGTCCAATATTATTTCCAATATTTTCATGTGAACAAGCATTTTATCCCTCCCACTTTACAACTATTTAATTCCTTTGTTCACACTTACAATAGGTTTATTATTATTATTGTTAGCTTTCCCTTTTAATTCCATTAATATGTTTTAGCTAACTTATATTTTGTTATTCGTATTTTCCTAGTTTTGTAAATAAAACGTTTTATTACTTCGGTGTGTTTCGGTGTAGGGAAGAATCCGAAGGACTTGATCAACCCTAAGGAGCTTCTAGGAATGTCCCGATCACATCCTCCCCGTTACAATATCCCTTAACATCTGGGTATGGTTCAGCCGCTTCGGCGCAGAGTATAAGTAATTAAGGAAGTACAACACTTAACTAGGGGTCCCATCTTACTGGTAGCACCGGCTAAGATCGTCACCGGGGGAGTAACGGGGAAAATTTACAGGAAAAACTAGGTAAATTTTGCGCGTAATAAATTTTTGGTAAACCGGTATAAAAATTGAAAAAATAAATATAGGGCAGTGCACTTAAGTCCCAACCTTCGGGTTAAATATACATTATAAAAATAAATTTGAAAAAATAAATCAAATAAAAATCTATAAATAAAAATATATAAATATAAATTTACAAAAATAAAATTTATATAAATATAAATTTAAATAACAATAATAAAAGTAAGAGATATTAGTGTAAAAATAACCTTCGGGGAAAATACTCAAAAAATTATATATATATGTATTAACCGTAGTTAGATTTGATGAAAAATACACATTTTGTAATTCAACTCATTCAGCTTGTACTTACTCATGATTAAATTTTCAATTTTTCAACAATTTTTGCTTAACAAAGAAAAAGTTTAATGTCCTTTGCAAAGTTTAAATTTTTTTTTCTGTATTTACCATAAATTAAAAGTTTCTCATCCATTACACTTTATTTCAAAAAATAATATAGTATTAATATATAATAATAGTCAAAAGATAAAATCAGGCGAGAAAAAATTTACTTTAAAAAAAATAATAACGGGAAAGGCTCTAATATTTTCTTTATTTTTTCCCTTTACACAATTAAAACATAAACGTTTCAATATCCACTTTACATTAAAAGCCTTCCTCATCAAATGTAAAAACAATATCTTTATTTAACATTATTTAAAATTTTCATTTTTTTATTCTATTAAATGAAGAAACATGTTTTATTTCCTTTTTATTATCAAATATATTTTTATTTGTTGTATTTTGATTTTTTTTCAGAAATTTACTAAATTCAGCTAAAAATAAAACTTCAATTTCACCAAATCCTTATTATACTCATTGAAATCAAGTGTCAAATCTCTTTCGGGAGTTCAATCTGCTTTATTGTGAGTTTAAAAAAATATCTATATAGATTTAATAGATCAGGGAAATCAAATTTTTAAAATATAAATTATAGAAGAATTTATTTAATTTGGTTGAAATCTAATTTTTAAAGTTAATATTTTTTTTATATAATTTGTCTCAAATTATGATATTTCAGGAATTTGTCCACAAATTGAACTAGTGGTTATTGTGAACTATTGGTCGATTGTTCTACAGTTGCGGTAATTTCAACCATTTCCTAAAACTTAATTTTAAACTATGGTTGCCCTGTTTTCTTAGCCATATTTGACCAAAAATTTAAACAATTAAAATTTTCTTTTTGGGCATTTTTATTTCCAACCCTTCAAATCATTTCACAAACTATTTGTTATTTTCAGATAATCTTTCTAAACTTTCAAATGCACAATCTTTTCTACTTCTTCATCTGTATTTTCATCGTTTTCCTTAATCCATCCCCTTCAATTTTTAGTTCAATATTTTAGTTTTTAAAGAATTTAATTTTAAAAAACGAGTATTTTATGTATAATACAGAAAGTTCAGAACCGACCCACGAACACTCCTTTTTCGATATTCAATATTTCTCTTTGAATTTCTTTTCAAAAAAAGGAATTTCTTGTTTTAAAATTAAAAGAAAAAAAACAAAATTTTCTTTTTCCTTTTGCTTAAAGTTAGCAAAAATATCGTAAAATTTTCGGTTTTAAAAGTCGGCTCTGAACAAGAATATACATGTGTTCAAAAAAAAATCTAATTATTGGTTTCAAAAAAGGGGGTATTGTAATTTTGGAAAAAGATTTTCTTTAAACTCAAAAAAAACAGACTTTTTCAGAAAATAGGATCTTTTAAAAATAAATTTGCCTTAGTACAATTTTGATCAATAAATTATGAATTTAGAAATAAATAAATAGTTTTACGATTAAATTTTCAGTATCCCTGGTAATAGACTGATTTTCTCCCATCTTTTCACTTAAAAGTGGTTTAATAATTTTAATGAATGCGTCCTCAATTTATGTGGCCTTGTCTGAATTTTTACTTAATTTGAGAAATTATTACTGTACCATTTTCGGGATTTTCAATTATGATATTACAGTTCCCCTTGTATCTAAATCAAATTTATTTTTAACTGTTTTTAAGGTATTTATATGATAAACAAAATCTAAATACTTGGAACCAAAAAATCCGCAACCTTTGAATTATCAAAATCTAACATTTAATAAAACCTAATTTAATTGATTGATTTACAATTAAAAGATGAAGCCATCGACACCTACATTCAGAAATTATGCCAAAATTATTCGGAAATTAAATCAATCTATACATATGAAATTGAACATTTCAAAAATACAAAGAAGATAGACATCAATTGGTCGCTAAGGAATATCGAAAAAATAATAATTCCAGCACATATAAGGAAAAATCATTGGTGCCTGGTAGTAGTAAATATAAGCCAAAAACTAATTATTATCAAAGACTCGTTAAATTATGGTATAACAGATAATGATAAATTAGAATTCATGGAACTTATCAAGTTTGTTAGAATTGAATCATTAAAAATTTAAATATAAAGAACTTAAAAAAATTAAAATTGAAAATCTATTATAAATCGTAAAAAATCGGAATAGTTAAAAATAAAAATTTTAGGGAACTTATTATTGGGATGGCAATGAAACAAAATATAAATATCGGGGAAAAAGATGAATGGAAGAAAAAAGAAATAATTAATGTCGATCAACAGAATAATGTGAATGATTGCGGTATATATTGTATGCTATTTTCATTGATGGAAGTTAAATTATGAATGTCCTAGTATTAACTCGATTTGGTACATCCATCGGGTTATAAATTACCGATAATTTGTGTACATCGTTTAATTGGCAAAAATTTTTTAAATTATTTAATTCGTGGTCCTGTCGATGATTATGCTATTCGTATTTTATTAATTTTAATTCTTCCATTAATCTGTTTGATATTTACAATTCAGTTGGTTAAGTAATTATTATTTTTAAAAATTATTTAGATAATTTACATTTTTATAAAATGTATTAATGAATCAAAGAAGGCAAAAAATTTAAAAGTTAAAGTGGATAAAAAAGTGGATGTTAAATTAGAAAATGGAAAATTTAAGGAGTTAGAAATTGATAGCCGTGTACCATATAATTGTGGTGCATTGGCACGTTTTCACTCACCAATGCAGAAAGGAGTAATGTTTAATTATTATATAAAAATTTAGAGCACAATTAAAATATTTTTTATTTATATTTAAATATTTAAAATGAGAAATTATATATTTCGGAAGTAATTAGGAATTCTATGTATTAATTTTAAGTCAATAAGTAAGATGCTGAAAAAAAATTAAATTAAAAAAGTTTTTTTTCAATAAATTTCTTTAAGCTCTTAATAATAATTAATTTCAAAAAAATTTACTCAATCATTTTATTTTTATTAGTGACTTAAAAAATAGTTAAAAAATACTTCCATTGTATTCATAATTTAATATCAAATATTAAAACTTATAACGTTACCAGCCTTTATCCGTATATAAAGTAAATAATATATTTTAACTAAAATTTAAAATAAATTTAGTAATATATTAAAAAATTATTTAAAAAATTTTAAATAAAATTTAAAATAAATTTAATAATATATTAAAAATTTATTTAAAAAATTTTAAATAAATTTTAAAATAAATTTAATGAAATATATTAAAAAATTATTAAAAAATTTAAATAAACTTTAAAATAAATTTGTTGAAATATATTAAAAAATTATTAAAAAATTTAAATAAACTTTAAAATAAATTTGTTGAAATATATTAAAAAATTATTAAAAAATTTAAATAAACTTTAAAATAAATTTGCTGAAATATATTAAAATTATTAAAAAAATTTATAAATAAAAAGTTGTACGACTCGTTACCCGGTTGGTCATCCTAAAGTTTTGGTTATTAATAAAAATGTTAATTGGACAAATGCAACAGATAATATTTATCAACTATCTCTTCTTAAAGTTTTTGTTGTACCGCCTCGAGTATTAGATATACCTATTCTACCCATGAAAGTTGATGAAAGGCTATTATTTCCTTTGTGTGCAACAGATAATATTTATCAACTATCTCTTCTTAAAGTTTTTGTTGAAATGTTAATTAACATTTTTTAATAAAAATGTTAATTGGACAAATGCAACAGATAATATTTATCAACTATCTCTTCTTAAAGTTTTTGTTGTACCGCCTCGAGTATTAGATATACCTATTCTACCCATGAAAGTTGATGAAAGGCTATTATTTCCTTTGTGTTCTGCTTGCGCGTAATTTAAATTTGAATTAATAAAAATTTGATCGGTTTTTAAATATACAGTAAAAAATACCCGCATGGTGATTCGTTGAATGATTATAGCTGCCCTCATACAGAGTTAGAACGCGGGTGGGTCAGCACATGTACATAATTAGAACTGAATGAAGCTCTTGATCAAGAGCACACTGTAACAAAGATCTACCGAGTAATTCAATATGATGAAGGTGATGATGATTTATTCCGCAATTATATAGCGGAATTTATGAAGCAAAAAATTGAAGCCTCAGGGTTTGAGATTGGAATTCAAGGAAATGAAGATCTTGAAATGAAATTCGTAAATTAATGCGAACAACGTTTTGGAATAAATATTGATCGACAAAATATGCACCCAAATAAAGGAAAAAGGCAGCTCGCAAAGCTTGCTTTGAATAACCTTTCTAAATTAATATTTTAAAATTTTTAATATATTTTAACTGAATAATTAATTAAAAATATTTATGAATCCGTTTTAGGGGGTAGATTTTCTCTACGTAATTTTGGATTATCTAAAACATTGATTACAAATGATCCTATTGAATTCTCCGAGTATCTTAACAACAATAAAATTGAGGTAACTGGATTGGATTCCCTAACTAATGACTCTATGCTGATAAGCTATCTGGAGAAAAAAGAATTTGTAGAAGAGCATGAGTGTAGCAATATAGGTATAAATTTAGAATTTTAAACGATTTTTAAAAATTTATTTAATCGTAGTCATCTCGCTCTGGACTACATCAGCTGCGAGAGTTCATTTGCTTAAGCAAATGCAAAAAGTGTCTCGAACACCTGGATGTACTTTATTGTACACAGGTATATTTACAAAATATTCTTTAAATATTATAGTATGGGCTCAAACAGTATGGGCTCAAACTTTTAAAGAAAAACAACTATCAAAACAATTACGACTACGTTCTAAAATTGAGGGGCATAACCTTAAATTTCGATGTCATCGAGAACCAAGGCTTATGCTATGAAAAATTTAAGGAACATGTTATTAATTATGTAAAAGAAAATGATCATGAGCCAATCCTAGTTAATTATCCGAATTTTATACGACCATCTATTTGTAAAGGCTCCGTAAACTCTGTTCCTATGCAAAAAATTTATAGACCATATATTAGCAAAGGAATTGTATCATCTGATAATTTTAATGTGCTTAATTTTGGTTATCTATTTGTAAAGGCTTAAGGAACATGTTATTAATTATGTATATTCATGATCCGTCTGCCTGTAGGCGGACGCCTTATCCATTCGGCCGCTCGCGAGTGTTACTAGTTTTCAAATTTATTGTAATATCTGTCGGCAGCTTTCCCTATTTTCCACTGGAAACTTTAATATCGATCGAATCCTCAGGTAAATCCCCACTAAGAGAAAGAATCCCCACTAAGAGAGAGAATGGGCATTATGTCGCGGTTTTAAAACAATCTAACAAATGGCTCTTATATAACGATGATGAGAGAAGAACTGAAATAAATATTCATGATCCGTCTTTTCTTAATAATGTTGGATAAATTTATTTAAATAATAAAAAAATTTTTAGGGAGAAATTATTACTATGCTTTATTATAAGAGAGAAACGTACTAATGGAGGTATTAATTTGAAATAAGTAAATAATAATTTTAATAACAAGATTAGATGTTTTGATGATCTAATGAAATTTTGAAGTATTAGAAAGATGGAGGATGTTGGGTGTCACTATGTTATTTGATAAGCCTTTGATTTCTTTTGATTTGATTTTAATATTTAATTTTGAATATTTTATCTGTCTTTAATTCTACCTACTTTATCTGTTTTATATATTGAGCCAAATTATGTCTAAATTTATCTATTAATTGTAATAAAATTTATTTTAGAAATGGGGAGGGATGTGTAACGCATCTCACTCATTTTTAAAATAATTGATATTCAGTAACATCAGGATTTTTTAAATTTTTTGGGTCATTATACCTTGCTCTTAATATATTTTAATTTTATGGTTTTGTTACAATATATTTTTTGATAAATTACATTTCTGTCCTCCTATAATGAGCCATAAATTATAGTAGTTTCTCGATCCCAACCCTGTGTTAAAATCTATGGCTCAATAAACAATGGAGGAAATAAAATTATTTATATAGAGAATTAATAACAAAAAATAAAATTAATCAAAATATACGTAAATAAATTTATAATAAGCCATAAATCAAAAAAGTATTGAAGTTTTGAATAATAATTATTTAAAATTTAGTGAGATCTTTATACATCCCTCTCTAAACATATAATTTTTATTAAAAAATAAAAAATAAATTTAGAAATCTATATTTATATAGCATAATTTTTATTATGTATTTTAAGCAAAATTAAATATATCTACTATAATTTATGGCTCATTATAGGAGGACAGAAATGTAATTTATCAAAAAATATATTGTAACAAAACCATAAAATTAAAATATATTAAGAGCAAGGTATAATGACCCAAAAAATTTAAAAAATCCTGATGTTACTGAATATCAATTATTTTAAAAATGAGTGAGATGCGTTACACATCCCTCCCCATTTCTAAAATAAATTTTATTACAATTAATAGATAAATTTAGACATAATTTGGCTCAATATATAAAACAGATAAAGTAGGTAGAATTAAAGACAGATAAAATATTCAAAATTAAATATTAAAATCAAATCAAAAGAAATCAAAGGCTTATCAAATAACATAGTGACACCCAACATCCTCCATCTTTCTAATATTTCAAAATTTCATTAGATCATCAAAACATCTAATCTTGTTATTAAAATTATTATTTACTTATTTCAAATTAATACCTCCATTAGTACGTTTCTCTCTTATAATAAAGCATAGTAATAATTTCTCCCTAAAAATTTTTTTATTATTTAAATAAATTTATCCAACATTATTAAGAAAAGACGGATCATGAATATTTATTTCAGTTCTTCTCTCATCATCGTTATATAAGAGCCATTTGTTAGATTGTTTTAAAACCGCGACATAATGTCCATGTTCGAGACTTCCAATATGAATCTAATATTATATAATAATTATATAAATAGTATATAAATTTAAACACAACGTTTCTCTAATATAATTATTTAAAATCATACCACCATGGCATATAAATTATAGTTTGTTTGATAATAATTGGATCGTTCATGCATGTATTGACTGAAATCGAAGTTTTCTATCAGATTTACATTCCGAGTGTCTTTAACTTCAGCTCTTAAACGTTATTGTTTTATTGTACTTAAACGTATTCATACTTTGGCATATCTAACTTTATGATAACAATTTCTGGCAATTTCCATATTTTTTCAATAACACTTAAATTATTTGAATTGCAATGTTGGAAATTTTGTGTTTGTTTGTTGTTTGTTATTTCAGTTTTTCTCTCATCATCGTTATATAAGAGCCATTTGTTAGATTGTTTTAAAACCGCGACATAATGCCCATGTTCGAGACTTCCAATATGAATCTAATATTATATAATAATTATATAAATAGTATATAAATTTAAACACAACGTTTCTCTAATATAATTATTTAAAATCATACCACCATGGCATATAAATTATAGTTTGTTTGATAATAATTGGATCGTTCATGCATGTATTGACTGAAATCGAAGTTTTCTATCAGATTTACATTCCGAGTGTCTTTAACTTCAGCTCTTAAACGTTATTGTTTTATTGTACTTAAACGTATTCATACTTTGGCATATCTAACTTTATGATAACAATTTCTGGCAATTTCCATATTTTTTCAATAACACTTAAATTATTTGAATTGCAATGTTGGAAATGTAAATCATTTCTATTATATTCTTTATTAAATTTAATGGACAAACAATCATTAAAACTAGGGTTTAGTTCAGCTTTGTGTAATAAAATTGTTAGGAAGCACTAATAAATAAAAAGTTTGTTCATTTATATTTAAAATTATTCTTAATGATATTATAATTTCTTGTATAAGGAAAAAAATTTTATAAGGATGATTTAAAATTCAGCATAAAGCATATATTCTTTATCATAGAATGGAAAATTTCAATAATAAATTATTTTTTAAATACAAACATTGTCTTCAAAAAGTGTCCAATTAACTTTACAATTATTACTAGGGTGCGGATTTTTATTGAAATAAAATTGCAATATATGGCCATAAAATATTGAAATAAATTGGCAAAATATTGACAAAAAATGGCAAAAATTAGCGAAATATTGAAATAAATTATCGTTTATTCACTAGCAAAACCCAAAATAAAGTTGAAATTTAACAAAAAAAAATTGATTACGTTTTTTAAATTGCACATTAGCTTTATATTTCGACGAATTGAGTATTTTTACTCTCTTGGACATTTTGAGATTGACGAAATAGGATGGGAGATTTTGAGGTTTTTGCTCAATGTGCCATTTTGGGGGGTTTTGTACTGTGGGACATTTTGAGGAACATTTTGGGATGGGCCTTTATGGGGATTTTGTTCAGTTACACATTTTGAGGTTTTTGTTGATTGGGAAATTTTGGGCGCCATTCTAGGGAATAACTATTTAGTGAGAAGGCAATGGCACTGTAGTGAATAATAGGCCATAATATGCCCTTTTCAGCGCCGCAGGCAAAAATTTTGAGAATTTTGGTTGTCAAACGGTTAAATTTCTTCACTTTTTTCCTAAAATTTATGAAAAGTCCCAAAATTTAAGTAAAAATTTGCAAAAATATTGAAATAATTTGCAAAAAGTGCGAAATATTGAAATAACGGGAAAATTGGCAAAATATTGAAATATATTGAAATGTATCTTAGTTCAAAATCATAATATCGAAAAACTAATGGCATATTTGGGCTTCTCTCGACGAAATGCATTTGCAAAAAAAATATATTTCAATAAAAATCCGCACCCTAATTATTACACGCAATGCGGTAAACAAGTATATTGCTAAATATATCTTTAATAAATGAGGAAAAAACTTGTCTTCGTTGAGCAAAATAGTCACTAGAATTTTCATTAATATTATTGTCGGTATAATTTTGGAAAATTGGTCGGGGCGAGGATACCTATGAAACTTCATAGTAATTTTGAAAATAAAATTTCGAACTTGATTGACATCTTGTGAAAGAATTAAAATTAAATTTGACTGGAAAGAACATGAATCATTGGGGGAAAGTCCATCATAATTTTTGTGAATATGTTCACTCATAAAATTCTGAAATAAAATTCGTCAACTTTGATTACTACTTTAAAGATAAATAAAAATTACTAAGAAAGCTTCCATATTAAGCACAGAGTATTTTTTACTTTTATAGCAATTCGCATAAGCCGAAAAGGCTGCGCTCATTTTACCCTTTGAACCATTATTATTATAAATATTTATGTATTTTTTAATTTGAGATGTCTCATAATATTTCACAATAGGTTCAGTATTTATCATTATTTGCAGAACAACATTCATATAACAATTATTCTTTTATTGGTAAATCCAGTATTAAAATACTCCTAAAGTATTTTTATTGAATGGTAGAATGAAAATATTAAGCTGTTTGCGCCCCAAAAATGTTCTTATCCGTGAACTTATTTATGAACAAAGATTATGATTTAGCAATTTTAGTATAAATAACAACTTAACAAAGTATAATTAGAATTGATTAATATTCAGAAAATGAGTAAAAACCCATCCTGCTTTAAATATCCCCAGAAAATTGGGACGCAAAACCTTTGTTAAAAATATACATTTCCAATGATTTCATAGAAGTTTCAGTAATACCGCCCATGACTTGATAGAAAATGATATCATAATCGCTTGTATTTTCTCCAGCATTTTGCAGGCAAAATTTAGCAAATATAATAGATGAAATAATTTATAGAATATAAAATAATTCTGAAAATTTATTTTATGATTAGATTAAAAATGCTATATTATCGAAATATAAGTAAATTTTAAAATAATATCTAATTATTTAAATAGTGAAATGATTTTTACATGATACAAATTATTATCTCATAATAATTGAACTTTGTTTATTATAATAAGTTGGTGAAAATTATTAAAATGTTATTTTAAAACTATAAGTTATATAATTATCTTCTTTCCTTTCATCTTTCTGCTTGATATAGCCTTTTATCCAAAAACCATGAATTAATATTATCTGTCCAACGCAAAATTTTAATTTTCATAGATAAATTTTCATCAATTTAATTTTCATCAATCAAAATCTATAAATTAAATAAAGATTATTTTTTCGTTAAAATTACTAACGAAAAGAACATTTATAAGTTTCAAGCAATATTATCCCAAAAATAAGAGATAGATTTCAACTTATCTTTCTTAACAAAACGTTCTTATCATGTCCTTTGTGACAGTTCGAAACCATCCAAAGTTTACAATTATGAGTATTAATTTGTAAAAATACTAAATATTTAATGCAAAGATTAAGATTAAATTAAATAATAATATGTAAAAAACGCTAAAAAAGTCTTTCAAATAAAAAAAATTTATTCAATAAACAAAAATTAAAATTCAACCACAAATTTTTATTTTAAACTTTTTAAATCATTAAAGTTTTGAAATTGATTTTTACAAATATAGAATAACGTATTATTTTAAATAAGGATGAGATGCGTTACACATCCCTCTCCATACCTAAAATAATAAAGATTTAAATTTTAAGTTAAATTAAATTTGTGGAAAATATCAAAAATTAAAATTCAAAAGAAGCAAATTTGAACAAAACATTGAAAAATGGATCTTCAGAAACGTGCATGAGGAAGGATTCAACGGCTTCAGTTTCATATAACAAAATAGCAGACAATAATGCTCTGTCAATTTCCTTATAAATTCAAATATCTTCTACAAAACGACGCTGAGCAATAATTCCATTAAGACAAAAGGCTTGTCGTTCAAGGGATTTTCGTTATCAATTATGTTATGGTTCTAAATGAAAAATAATATTTCGTCTATAATTACGCTTACAAGGTCTTTAATACGATCACATCGATGTTTTATTTCTCTATTTATAGATCGGCGAACACGATTCCTTTTAGCAATATTAACATTATTATCACCCCAAAAACGAAGTCCTGGTAAAAGAATTCGAAAAATATAATCTGGTTCAGAAGGATTATCAGGAATTGACTGCCCATATTGAATATGCCGTGCAAGGCTAACACTTTTTGTGAAAAAACGTGTGTATTTGAAAAATGACTAAAAAAGTAATTTAAAATAATAATAGGTATCTATTTAACCAAAAAACGAGGCAAATTCCATTTAGACGGGAAAAGCATATTCTCTATAATATCATCTTTTGTCATATCAGAAGAAACCCTTTCTAATCTAGGACTATCATTAGTACGATCTTGTTTATCAAAAGTAAAGCTTGTTTGTTCATGTGCGACAATAGGTTCATTCAATCCTGAAAGAATATCAATAAAATTTCGAAAAGATTAAACCATTATGTCTTATTGGATTTCCTATTTTCCAGTCTCCAAAACTTTGCAAATAATCAGCAGCTGAGAATTTTCCCTTTGTTCCACTATAAGCAGATTTTTTAAAAACAGATACATTTTAGTTTGAATTTGAGGATGGAATAGTTGTTTCACCTTAAACTTGTATATGATTAAATAACTAATTATTTAAAAACAATTTGGAAATTTCTGTTTTACACAATATTCTTTTAATATTTCATTCAAACATTCATCAGAAATTAGATTCGATATATCAAAACAACTTTCGTCAGTTTGCGTATATTTATTTTTCATTATAACAGGCAAAAATTTTGGATAAGAATAAGGTATAGAAGCATAATTACTTTTAGCCATTTTATTAAATCTAAAAATAATTTGGATGTTAAATTATATAGCTTATATTTAATATAATTAATTTCATTAATTTCTAAGACTTATTTCAACAGTGTCGGTTGAGTTTTGACTCGAATATTTATGTCAATCTAAGTCTAGTTTTGTAATTTTGTTTTTTTGGCAAATTTTAACATTTTGACGGATCATAACTCCCGAATAACTCCCGAAAAATAAAGTTTTACAAAATTTTATCGCCATTTTATAGAGATGGCGATAAACTCCGCTTCGCGCGGAGTTTTGCGGCACGCGCCTCGCGGGGAGTCTACGGGCGCTGGGTCTGGGCTCGTAACATCAACTTATGCCTATTTTAGCTGCGGTCGCCATATCTGTCTTCCTCACCAGCAAGAAAACCCTGCACGTAGACCAAAGGTAAGGAGCTAAAACAAATGCTCATAACTTTCTCAAATCAAGTCGGATTTCTTTGATTTTGGTGTCATTCGACTCAGCTCGACGAGCTCATTCGAATGAGCTATTATTTGCTTATTCGAATTTTTCACCCCAAAAAGTGCTTGGTCCCCCCTATGGTTTTTCGGTTTTTAAGGACCCATATCTCGGCTCGTAGGAATTTCCGCAAAAAAGTGGTTTGACCCGTTTCTGAGTGGGCCACCGGCTAAAGTACAGCCCATTCGTCTTCAGTTTCGTGTTTCGAAATTTCGAAAAACATGTTTCGCGAAGTTTTCGAAACTTTTGGCCAACAGACTTTTTGTATCCCGCAAGAATATTGTTCTTTGTAAAAGGTTTCAGCTCAATCGACAGAAGCAAAAAAAAGTTATTTAAATTTTATTTTTCGATAGTACCATTTTTCGACCATTTTACAAAATATATAAAAATCCAACTTAAAAATAATTTTAGGTGTGAAAAGCAGAGGCATTATACTTAATATATAAAATTTCAATCAAAATTTTTATTAGATAGATCAGCAATACGATATTTTTTACTTAATATCTTTAGATATCATTTTTGGATAAAAATTTTTGGCAAAATTCGACAATTTGTCGAATCATAACTTCCGAACGGATAATTCGTTTTACACAATTTTTGCATCATTCGATAGAGAATTCACTGCTTAGTCGCAGTCGCAAGCACACAGTAAATAATAGTCGTGTCGTTTATTCATTCTTCGTATGTATTAATTTATGAAGTATTTTTCAATATTATTTTTGGGGTTTTCAAATAGGTTGCTTATTATTTTAACCAGTTTTCTTAATTTTTTTAATCCTCCAACGTGAATAGGACTATTGCAGATGACGTCAAAATATACTTTATGTTAAAAGAGCGGAGAACAGTCAAATAAAACACTAGGATACTAGACTCTGATAAACTATATCAAATCAATTCCATTGAATTATTACATGATTTGAGTTAAGCATATATAAGTATACTTTATGATATGCTAAAGCATATCATAAAATGCTTTAGCCAATGTTGCAGATATTTCTCAAATAATGAAAGCTTTGAACTTCATCAGGTATTATATGTTAGTTAAAGAAATTTTAAATATTTTAATTCATTCTTCATTCCATTCAACAAACTTTCATTTTTTAAAATAAGTTCTAACGATTTTTATTTAGTATTCCACCTATCTATTACTACATAATTATATTTCATTTCATCAAAATTTTTATTCAAAATTTTTTAAAAGGATAAACAGCTAGCAAAGGTTTAACATTGTATCTTTTATTTGAGTTTATTTTAAATTATTTTAGTAATTTAATGTCGATATGTCTATTTATTCTCATTAAAATATAAATATTATAAGTATTATTAACAGATATCTTTTTTCTACCTCTTTAAATAAAAATAATTTTTTATTTTACAATCGATTATTATTAGTATTAATTTGACTCTGGGACCTTAATGATAAAGTTAATTAAACTTAAATTTATATTATTTTTTAGTTTTTTTATATGTAAATAGAGCTACGTTCATCTCGTAGTGGCTTTATTAGCGTTTAAATTTATATATAATAAAAATATTTAATGTAAGATATCAATTATTCAACTTTATTTAAAGCTCATTTATATTCTTGTTAAATCTTAAATAATAATAATTGTTCAATATCTTAAAAAGTAAATTGATTTTATCAGAATAGTTTTCTTTTTTAAGCTGCGATTAGAATATTTTACATAGATGTCTTTTTTTAAATTTATCGATGAAATAAAGACTTTTTATAAATTTAAATTTTTATTTTAATACATATTCAGTAATATATAACCCCTATAGATTTTAGGGATGTTTGCACCATTCTTGAAATATAATTTTTTAATTTTTTAAGACGTAGATTTTTTAATACATATTCGGTAATAATTCTAAACTTAGATGGAGATGAATAGTATAAGGTGATTGCAGATAACAATTTTTATAGAATTTGCTTATTATTAAAAATTTGAAAATATTATATTATATAAAGATTATTCGATAAAATTATGGATATAACTTGTTGTAGATTCTTAACTTCTTTAATTTTTTCATTTTTAAGTTTATAAGTTCTTCATTTCATACATAATAGATTTATATATTTACAGCGTCATTTATATATTTAAGCGTCTCATGATCTATGTAGATTTTATGTTTTAAATTAATTTATTTTTAATTTTCTAATATTTTATGCTAAAATACTTTTATTATAGTATTTTAAGTCATAATAATCTATATCATTATCATAGTCTATATTTGGGAGTGATCGGATAGTACCCAAAAGATTATCTTTTATTAAAAAATATTTAAATAACTACTAAAATTATTATAAAAGAACTGATTGACTAATTCGATGCGAGATAAATTTAAAATAGATATCTCTCCTGCCATTAACCCAAAATGAACAGACAACTGTTCCAAGCTTTTAAGCGAATTAACAATTCGAGCTCGTTAACCAGCTAGTACAGCATGATGCGCATTAAATATTATAAATATTTGAAGAAAAATAATAAGTGAAATGATTTTTATTTTTATATTAATTTTAATAGCATACATATAAAAAGTCCCTTTTATATGGTTTTTGAACTAATGTGGTAGTTCATTATTTCATATATATGTATTATTATACTATTATATTATATTCACATCATTCTGTTCCATAAACGTTGTATGATGTCATAACAAGATTATAATTAAATATTTTATCTGATCTGTCAATTCAATATTTTTATGGTGATGAAATTTGACGCGATTTATTTGGGGTATTTCAAGTCCTCGCAATTATTTGTGGCAGTGTTTACTTCGTGGGCATCCTCTTCCTACCATGGGGACATCTGGTAATATTTTAAATTTTTCTCCATGTATTATTCTCTGGGATCTGCATAACAATTTATTTTAATTATATGTAATGATTATATGTATTTGTTTATATTATTAAATTATTTATTTTATTGAGTTTTTTTATATTGTATAATTTCATATTAAAGTAAAAATTATTTATCAACATGAATTAAACAAATATGTATGTATTGGTTTAAAACTACATGATGAGAGTTTATTTAAAACAATAGAATATATAACAGCTTATAAACTTCTATATGATAAAATATTAATATTTTTTGAAATTATTGTAATAAGTGAATAATAGATACAAATTTTTTGTTCCAGTACATAATTTATATTGATAGATGAATTTATATTAATTTTAAAAAATTAATATTTCAAATAATTTTTAAAAATTTGTACATTTAGTAAGTAAATTACACGATGTAACGTTATTTTTAGTTATTTACAGTATCATGCCGTGTTATCTAATGCTCAATTTAGTTCTAATTATTTCTACGATTTTTAATTAAGTTTCATCATTAATTTAACGTCGTCACAATTTAGTAGAACAAATGTATTAACAATAAATCAAATGATCATTATTATAAAAATGTGTTGAAATAAAAACTTGAAAAATTAATATTTATCCAAATTATTAACTAAAGACAAATTAAAGGATCTTCTAGAAAACAAAAATAATGTAAATGTTTGACGTTGTTTCTCATTGCTTCTTTTAAACTGTTTTCAAGTTTTTTTACCATTTTATCCTCAATCATACTTATCTTTCTCTTTTTCTGTCGATAAATTTTATAGTTTTTTATGCGAGTGGTATAAATTTTTAATGTTTCATAAAATTATAAATTATATTAAATTAAAATTTTATAAATAAATTTTATTAATTTTATTAAATTTGATTAAGTCGCATTTAAAAATATATTATAAATAGAAAAGCTTGATTATTTTTTTAAATATAGCTAAAATGCGAAAATGTTGCAGATTAGTTAATGAAATGTTCACTTAAATAGTGAAAAGATTGAATGAATAAAAATATCTTTACGAAGGCCAAAAATACATATAATGTTAAATGATAATCTATTTATATTATAATTAATTTTTAACTTAATTATAAATATACTTTAATAAATATCTTTAATTAAATATAATTAAATCATGATTTATTTAATACCTTTTTTTGTTTACAGACAATCTATAATTTAATTTATAATTTAGGTTTATTTAAACTTTAATCGTAGTTTATGAAAAAAGTTAAAAAATTTATAATTAAATTATAATTTCTTATTGAAAAACTAGCGGAACTTCGCTTGGTTGGTAATTCTTTAGGCCAAAATGTATTATTATATACAATAATAGTATTATATTATATAATTATATATTATATTATTATATATTTTGTATTATTATATATAATTAATATAAGAATTAATAAATTGAATTTTGATCATTTTTAAAGTACTTGCTTTTATGCAAAATACTCTAATTAAATTTCAAATTTATTCAAATCTCCAAAGGATATACAATATACCGCTAAAATGGAGAGACAAAAAAATAAATAAATAATATGTGAGTGAAAATGAGGTGTTTGAATATGTTTTTGGGGTGCCATAATGTGAATAAAATTAAAGGCAGTAAAATAAAATAAGGTTGTGTTAAACTTGCTTGAGTTTTGAAAACTTTAAGATCAACCTAAATTAAATTAGATATATTTAGAAAATCAAATAAAAAATAATTTGTGTTTAAAAAAGCAAAAATAATTTGTGTTTAAAAAAGCAAAAATAATTTGTGTTTAAAAAAGAAAAATAATTTGTTTAAATTGGGGAGTTAAATAAAAACGTCGCTAAATATAAAATGAGGAAGTAAAATATAAGTCGAAAAGGAAAATAAGTCTTATACAGGAAAATAAATGTGAATAAAACATTTTTTACCTGAACGGATTAGAGTGAGAAAAAGCCCATTGGTCTTTTTTATTCATTTGTGGGGTGCAATACAAATATTTTTGAATTTAAATTAATATCTGTAATTTCTCTAATATATGTGGTAAACATGATCTTAAATGGATTTTAAATGTATTTATTGTATGGTTAAGAAAGATCTCTTTTGGGAGGAGATTCCAAATTTGTATAGTTCTGTTAAGGAATGAATTTGCTGTTTTAGCATTCTTCCTTGAAACTTGGATTATGTAATCATGTCTTCTGCTGGGACGTGAGTTTAGCATAAAAAGTTCAGCGGGATTTAAACTTGTGAGGTTGAAGTATATTTTATACATAGTTATTAAATCTAAATAATATCTTCTGAAAAGAAGTGGTTCTAATTGGAATAGTCTATAATTTAATTTATAATTTAGGTTTATTTAAACTTTAATCGTAGTTTATGAAAAAAGTTAAAAAATTTATAATTAAATTATAATTTCTTATTGAAAAACTAGCGGAACTTCGCTTGGTTGTGTGCTATAATGCTGCTATTTCTAATGTGTTATTTCTAATGTGCTATAATGATTTTCTTATTGAGCAATAAAAACTTATTGTCGCTGTTCTATTATTTGGGCATAAGCTTTTACTGATCTAATATTTAATAAATCTTAATTCATTTAAAGTTATTTTTTAGCCATTCAACTAACTTAGTTTTATTACCAGCCTCACTACCATTTTTTCTAAAAATCCCTAATTTTTTGTCCCTGGCCAAGTATTATTTGAAATAACTAAAGTGTTAAATTTTTTAAATTAATGGTAGTTAACCTTATTTTTAACTAATGCTTCCTTTTAATTAATTGATCTGGCAGCAGACCAATTCAAACAAAAAAGGAGAATAGAGATATTTTCTCTATTTATAAAAGAGAGAATTTTCTCTCGATTCAGTTTTCTCTCGATTCTAAACTCTTATCTTTCAAAACTCTTACCTTTTAACACTAAATTTATGTCGTTTCTTTGCACTCTTACCTTTCTAAATTTTTAATAAAATATTTATTATTTTCTATAATTAAATTCAATAACACTAAATTGATTATCTTCATGAAATGGTAGATAAAACTTTGCTTCTTTTATTGGTATTTTCTCTTCTACTAGTTTTCTAATTCCTAATTTAAAATTTTATACCGCTTTTTCGGCCGAGCCACAAACATGTTTCTTTATCGGTTACTATCGTATTTGGATTTTTTGATTTTTAATGATTTTTTTTTGATAAATTCTTACCAAAACTGCACTTTTATTATTTTAATTATATTCAAATATTAAATAATTTTTTATGCAACATAACTAATAATGTATATTTAAAAACTGGTTTTTTAATTTAAAATGATAATGAATAATTATTTATAAATATTTATAAAAAGCTTTCAAATAGTTACCATATTTTCGGCTAAAAACGACAAAATTGCTTTTATTATTAAGTTAATGATAGCATCATCGTACGTTCCCCATCATTTTTCTGAAGTCTGATTTATAAGATTATCAATTTTTTACTATTATATGTTTTCTTAATTTACTTTTTCTAAATATTTTGATTGCAAGATTTTTTAATATTCCATAAATAATTGATCCTTATATTAAAATTTTTTTAAATTTATTAAAGAAATTTGTCTAAGCTTTCCTAATTTATTTTTTCTTAATAATAATACGTTTTGTTTTACGTAATTTTAAAATAACTGTTTAAACATATATACGATAAATTTATTACATAATTTTATTATTTTTATTATTTATGAACTTCCCTAGAAATATCGATATAAATAGTAATGGCGAAAGCTACCCATATCGCTTCACATGCTTGCATTTTATCAATTTAACAATATTTTGAATAAATATTGTTATATTTATATATAATTTTATTATAAAATAAATATAATTATTAACAAATATTATATTTCTAATTAGTAAATCACATAAACACAAGGAATAATAGGATAATTTAATATTTTATAGTCATAAATTTAAAACTAAGAATTATCGAAAACTATTACAATTGTATTATACCATAAGAAGAACAAAATAAATCTGATGATATGTCTATGATAAAGTAATTGATGGATTAAAAACTAAATGAATATATGGTTTTTTCTTTTTATTTTTATGGATTTTTCTATATGGATTTTTATATGTATTTTTAATTTTATTTTAATTACGCTATCAAAAATTTAAGACGACATTGAAATCGTCCATACAAGCATTAAGCCTTTGCTATTTGATCCGAAGAAGGTAAAGACTGAAAAGGAGAACTAGAAGAAGACTATTTAATAATAAGTTTACTACTATATTAAATTTGCTATAAAATAAAAATTAAATAAGGATATATATAAATAAAAATGTAGCTAGCAAATAAAACCTTGATAGTCATGTGACGCATCCGCGTTAATATTAATAAATTTTTTATAAATAATTTTTCTACTTTTTTATTATTATTATTATTAACACGGATGTAATAATCTAAATAATTATCTTTAATTGTAAATAACTGGGTGCGTCTCGGGCAGTCAAATTCCTTTCCATTTTAAAAAATGGGTGCCCGAATTGGCTATAATCAATATTATAGCAATTTTTGGCTATAAAAAAATTTTGGCTATAATCAATTTTATTTTTTATTATTAAAAAATTAATTTTAATTTTTTATATTAATTTTTTAGGAATAATTTTTCCTTTAAATATGAAAAATTTTCCTTAAACTCGCTATTCTTGTATTGCTGTTCTTATACTAGTTGGGTTGTGTTATAAAAATTGTATTTAAAATAAATAAATAAATATTTTAAAATATTCTATTATTTGAATTGAGTTAAAAATAAATTAGGATTTAAAGAAGTAAATTTAAATATTAAAATAATTTAAATTAATTAATTATGAAAGCGACACAGTCAAAAAATAATAATTTTTCATAAAATAAAATTTGATTCATTTATTTTCCTCCATCTTTTCATAATAAATAAATAATATAATTAGTACATAATCAAAGCATCTATTTATTATATATTTAACTTATTATTTTAAATTTAAATTTATATATAATTAACTAAAATGGTAGTCACATTGGAATGCTGACTGTTGTAGAGCAAGAGGGTGACCGAACACCGTTGGAACGTTTCGGACACCTTCGTTTATTCTAACTAAAATAAATAATGATTATTTTAAAATTGTTTTCTTACTTATTAAAATTAAATTTTTACTAACTATGTATGTTTGTGAAGATAAAAAAAAAGCTATTTGAAAATGAAATCAAATTTTTTGAGGAGTTTGATTATGAAAATAATTTAATAAAATAAGAAGAGTATTTATTCCATTGAGTTCGTGTACTTATACAAAGAATAATTACTGGCACTTATATAAATGTGCTGTCGTGAAATACGACCTTTTAATTTTTCCCTTCTTTAATGTTCCTTTCTGTCTAAATATATTTTGTGTCTATTCTTTCATGCGTAATCATTTAATCATTTTGTTCAACCCCTTTTTTAAAAAATATATATTTTTTTCTGGACCCGCCTCTTTTTCACCACTATAAAAATTTGGGATTTTTAAATAAAAATCAGAGCTCTTAAAATTGTTTTTAAATAAAGTTCCATTCTCTGTTTTTAAATTTAATTTTAATTTTAAATAAAAGTTTTTCATTCGTTTAAAATTAATTTTCTTTTGTTGGGAAAGAAACTCTCAACAATTGGTGCCGCTACATTTGAACGAACCTGTTTAAAATTGTTTGTGAAAAGAGTTGTCTTTTGAAAAATTTAAAGAGAAATTGTTTTAAAGATTAAGTGCTTAAAGTTAGAAGCTTAAAGTTAAAAAATCTATTTGAAGTTAAACTTAGAAGTTTGAAGTTAAACTTAGAAGTTTAAAGTAAAAAACCTATTTGAAGTTTAAAGTTAGAAGTTTGAAGTTAAACTTAGAAGTTTAAAGTAAAAAATCTACTTGAAGTTAAAGTTTGAAGTTTAAAGTTAAAAATCTATTCGAAATTAAAGTTAAGAAGTTAATTTAAAAATTGAAAATGTCCGGTCCATATAAAAGAATGATCGGAACTGTTTTACAACGTTTGCGAGCTAGAATTGAAAATGCTGAAAGTATTTTAGTAAAAGATGAAATAGACGATGAAGAGAAAGAATCACTAGTGAATGACGGAAAAGGCATTCAGAAAATTTTAAAAACTTTAGATGAAAAGAACCAACTTTGGTTAGAATTCCTAAAAGTTTTAGATCCAGATGATAGAATTAAAGAAACTCAAGCTTATGAAAACTATACAGTTGAGAATAGACATTTCTATGAATGGATCGAAAAAGGAAGAGAAATTGTTGATTCAATAGATGAACTTGTTCTTCAGAGAAATCCAGATACTTCTGAAAATAATTCTGTAGTAACACAGATAAATAATGTAGAAACAAGAGAATTAACTGTACAATTACCCAGACTTCAGTTACCCGAGTTTCATGGAGATCCACATCATTGGATTTCTTTCTGGCAAAGTTTTGAAAGTTCTATAGATAGACATAACTTTAGCCAAATTGACAAAATGAAATTTTTGCTTAATTGTTTAAAAGGAGAAGCAAGGAATGTTGTTTCAGACTTAATGTTAACAAATGAAAATTACCAGATCGCAGTCAATACATTAAAAGAAAGATTTGGCGATAAAAATATTTTAATCGAAGCATTAGAATCAGAATTATTTCGATTACCTACTTGTACAGAAAAATCAATTTCGTTAAAATATACAGTTGATAAAATTGAAAAAATATTTAGACAATTAGAAAGTATTGGTGAAAATACAAATAATTCAGTCATGACCTCAATGATAAAATCAAAACTCAATAGAAATTTTTTAATGGAGATTGCCAAAGAAGAAAAGACTTCAGGCAGAAAATGGAACACTAATGAATTAAGAAAAGCTCTAGTTGGAATGGTTAATATAAGAGAATCAGTGTTTCAGTCATCAAAACATTTTCAAGTCCCTCAAACAAGTAATCAGAATGAAATGAACCAAAAAAATAGAAATAATGAAAATTTTCAAAGATTTCAAAAAGTAAATCAAGCAAGATCTTTTCCAGTTTTTACACATGCAAGAAATATTATTTGTTATTTTTGCAATGGAAATCATTGGTCAAATTCTTGTTTAAAAGTTTTGGGCTTGGAGGAACGCAAGAAGCGTTTAATTGAACAAAACAGATGTTTCCGATGTCTTCGACAAGGACATGTTCTCAAAGATTGTCTTGTAAGAAGAAATTGTTCGTTTTGTAATGGAACTCATAATTCAGCCATATGTCCCAAAAGGAATTTTGAACAGGAAAAACAAGTCGATAATAATAAAAATAGACAAATGAACTATGTGACCGAAAAAATAAATCCTGTACACAAAAATAAAGTTTTTGAAAAGAAAAGTTGGAAAAGTAAAACTTCCTGTTGTCAAGTTAAAAATACAGTCGAAAATCAACCTAAAGAAACTAAAAAAGAAGAAAATCTTGTTAAAACTCAGAATATGTCCGTTAATTCATACAGTACTTTATTAGAACCTTGGAATCCTATGTTAATGGTTTTAAAGGTTAAAGTATTTTCTCCGAGAAATGAAGATAAGAAAACTGAAATTTTTGTATTTCTTGATAGTGGAAGTGAAGTTTCTTACATTACAGATGAATTAACAAAGAAGTTAAATTTACCAAAGTTAGGAGAAGGATTTCTCGAAGTATATACATTTCAAGGAAATAAATCTGAAAAACAACAATCTGGTAAATATTTGCTTGGAATTGAAAGAAAAGAGGAAAAAATGAAATGATAGAATTGTTAAGTATTAATAAAATAGCTAATGAATTACGTTCTGTTACTATAAATGAAATCTGTGGACATTTAAAATTAAAAGATATAAAAAATAATTTAGTAACAAACTATGGAAAACCTGATTTGTTAATTGGTGTAAAAGATTTTTGGAGATTTTTCATTAAAAAGACTGAAATTTCTAAAGGTTGTTATTTGGTTAATACGACAATTGGAAGTGTAATTTGTGGAGAAAATCAAAAAATTTCTCTAGAAAAGACAATACCTGTACAGACTCATGTGGTCGTTAAATCTTTTGAAGAAATGCCTAGTGAATCGGAAATTAAATCTTGGTGGGATTTACAAAGTATAGGTATCACTGAAAATCCGGAAGAAAATGAAGATGAAACTGCTCAAGAACTGTTTAATAAATCAATTAGACAAGTTGATGGCAGGTATAGAGTTAAATGGTTGTGGAAAGATGAAATTCCGGATTTGCCTACTAATTATGGTATTGCTTATAAATGTTTGGAATCCTTGTTAAATCGTTTACAAAATGAACAAGGATTAGAAAATTTAAAAAGAATAGATAAAACTATACAAGACCAATTGAAACTTGGAATAATTGAAGAAGCTTTCAAAAGCAAGGGAGAATTGGAACATTATTTACCACATAGACCTGTTTTCAAGGATGATAAAATCAGAGAAGTTTATAATGCTTCTGCCAGATCTAAAGGTCATAAAAGTTTAAATGACTGTTTATTTCGAGGCCCATTAAAATTACCAGATTTAGCTGGAATGATTATGCGTTTTCGTTTGTCTAAATTTCCGTTATTAGCAGATATAGAAAAAGCTTTTTTGCAGATTGAATTAGAAGAAGTTGATAGAGAAGTTACAAAATTTTTATGGTTAAAAGATATAAATAAACCGTTAAAATATGATAATTTAATAATTTATCGCTTCACAAGAGTAGCCTTCGGAATTATTTGTTCACCTAGTCTTTTGGCTATGACTATTGAACATCATTTGAATAAATTTCCTGGTTATGAAAAATTGTTTAAAAATATTTACGTCGATAACGTCTTTATCGATTGTAGTAGTGAAGAAGAAGTATTTGAAAAATATATTGATTTAAAGAAAGTATTTTCTGAAGGAAAAATGAATTTAAGAGAATTTGTAACAAATGCCAGAAAAGCTTTAGAAAAAATTCCTGAAATTGATAAATTAACGGATTTGAATCAAAAAGTCTTAGGAATTAATTGGGATATAAAAATGGATAATTTAGAAATTAAATTTCCGTGTTCAAATCTTGAAGATAAATTTACAAGAAGAAAAGTGTTGGAAATAATGGCTTCTTTATTTGATCCATTAGGTCTCGTCTCGCCATGTCTTGTTAATCCTAAATTACTGTTTCAAAAATTATGGGACAAACCAAAAAATTGGGATGAAGAATTGGAAATCACTCATTCAAACGAGTGGATAAATATTTTAAATTCTTGGAAAAATCAGAAAATAACTGTTCCAAGGTTAGTTATAATTAAAAATTGTAAATACCAATTACACGTGTTTGTTGATGCTAATAAAGACACTTATGCCGCTGTTATTTATTTAAGAAGTAAAGAGAATGATAATGTCAAAGTTTCTTTAATTTATTCTCGAAATAGAATAAGATCGAAGAAACAAAATTTGACTATTCCTAGGATGGAATTATTGGCATTGTTAATAGGAACTCGCGCAATAAAGTTTGTAGAAAAGGAACTTCAAATTGAAATTGAGAAAAAATTTATTTGGAGTGATGCAAAAGTCGTTTTACTTTGGTTGAATACTAAAGAAAAACAACCGAGATTTGTAGAGAATAGATTAGCCGAAATACGTAAAAATACAGATATTATATTTAAATATGTATCTACGAATGAAAATCCTTCTGACGTTTGCACTCGGGGTTCTACACCAGAAGAGCTTCGTTTAAATGACCTTTGGTGGAATGGACCGATATGGTTAAGTAAAGTTGAAGAAAATTGGCCAAACGATTTAGAAATAAAAATTGAAATAAAAAGTTTAGACATTTGTGAAACACCTATTACAATGTCTATAAAAAATACTGAAATAAATTTTATAAAATTTGAAAGATTTAGTAATTGGCAAAAATTAATTAAAGTCATAATTATTGTGTTGAAATTTTTAAGAAAAAAATTCAAATTAATTTTGAAAAATGATAAATGGAAAAATAAATTATTGTTTTTATCAAAAGATAAATTTCAACAAACCGCAGAAAACATTCTGATAAAAATAGTACAAAAAGAAAAAATAGATGAATTTAATAAATGGGAAATCTTTGAGGATAAAATTGGAATTAAAAGATTAAAATCAAGGATTAAAAATAGTGATGCAAATTTTGAGTTAGAGAATCCAATAATTATTCCAAAAAACTCCGAAATTTTGCCATTGTTAATAAATAACATACATGAAAAATTCAAACATGTTGGTGTTCAAAGTACACTTGTTGAATTTTTAAGTAAATTCTGGACCCCACAATCGAGGAGAAAGGTAAAAGAAACACTCAAAAAATGTCTAAAATGTAGAAAAATGAAATCAAGTCCGTTTATGCTACCGAAGTTTCCAAATTTACCTATTGATAGGATTCAAAGTACTTCACCTTTTAAAAGTATAGGAATAGACCATTTAGGTCCTTCCTTGTATAGAGAAATTGATAATAAAGAGAAAAAATTCTGGATTACTTTAATCACTTGTCTTTGTACGAGAGCTGTTTATCTGGAACCTGTAAAAAATTTAAAAGCCGATACTTGTTTAAATGTTTTAAAAAGATTAGCCGCTCGAAGAGGATGTCCAGAAAGAATTTTATCAGATAATTCTAAAACGTTTATAGCTTGTGCAAAAAATTGTAAAGTCCATTTAAAAATAATAGGAAAAGAATTAGAATGGAAATTTATTAAAGAGTTAAGTCCTTGGCAAGGAGGAGTATATGAGAGAATTGTGGCGTTAGTTAAAGACGCATTTCGTAAAACTTTAGGAAAAAGAACATTACAATGGGAGGAAATGATAACTTTTACTACAGAAGTTGAAGGAATCTTAAATATGAGACCTTTAACAGCTATTGAAGAAAATCCTGATGTGCCTGGATTAATTCCTTTACGTCCCGTAGACTTTCTCTGTCCAAAACGAAACTTATGTTTAGAATTAGAAATTCCGAAAACAGACGATTCGATAATAAATTTTGTAATTAAATATAAAGACTCATTTGTATTCACAGAATTTCTTTTAAATGAATTGTGGAAACGTTGGAAAAAAGAATACTTAATCTGGTTGAGAGATAGAAGTCAATGGACAATGAAAGGTCCTCGATCACAGACAAAAAGAGAACCTATTGTTGGTGAAATAGTAATTTTGGAGGAAGAATTTGTCCCCAGAAATTTATGGAAAATTGCAAAAATTATAGAATTATTAGATACAAAAGATGGACGTTGTGTGAGAAATGTAAAAATTTTGCTACCAAATGGAACAATTGTTTCACGACCAATTAATAGACTATATCCTTTGGAATTAAATATTGAATACAAAGAAATTGAAAATATTAAAAGTAAAGAAATTGAAGAAGATTTAAAAGAAAAAATTGAACCTCAAAAGGAAATTAAAACAGTGAATCAAATAAATATTATTAGTAAAGAAATAACAAAAAATTTAGTAAACATTTCAACCATGTTGTTTACTTTTTGTTTAATATTAATTATGTTTGGTTTAATTAAAGCGAAAACACAGTGTAACGATTGTTTGGTTGAATGTAATGATAAAGGAATTTTAATTAGTTCACCGGAAAAAATAGATAAATATGAAATTTGCTGTAGTGATGGACCATGTACAACTCATTCTAGAGTTGATCAATTTCAATTTGAAATAAATAAGGAAATACTCGTTACTCATCATCATTGTGAAGTGAATTTTTGGTCTAAAACTAAAAATATATTAAAATATGAAGTGAAATGTGAGCCAAGTGATGCTTGTAAACTTATTCCATGTTATTTTTGTTTGGAGAGAATGATCAATCATACTTGTTCACCGTTTATATCGCTCTTTTTGATAGCCTGTTCCACAATTGCGATTAGCTTTTTTGTTTGTTTACTTTGGTGTATTCTCAAAAACATGTTTAAATTGTTAAGCTGTTGTTTTCCGAGAAAAATTAAATCCCGAAATTTGTCAAGAAATAAAAAACGTTGGGCACTTAGAAAAAGATTATTAGTTTTAATAATATTTTTTATTAATGTTTCTAATGGAGAAATCATTTCAAGGACTGCTCGAACTGAAACTTGTTTTCGTAAAAATGGCCAAATTGATTGTTCATGGAACTTTGTTGAAACTCTAACTATGACAGATAATAAAGAAAGACAAACAATAGTACTTAAAGATAATAAAAATAAAATTCTCGGACAGATAAATTTAACTCCAGAAGGATTTAAAATGAAATGTGAACCAATTGTTGAAAAATATTTGCGATCTTATGAAGTTAAAATTCAGACAGTTAAATCTTGTCCAGAAACTGGAAGTTGCCACCATGATAATTGTCTTATTGTTAATAATAATTGGGAACAAGATATTAAAGAATTGGAACCTTGGAAAAATTACACCGGTTATAATCGTTGTTCAGCTTCTTGTAGTTTTCTCTGGTGTAAATGCGGAATGAGTACCGGTTTTAGCTGTCTCTTTTATAGAATTTACGTGGAACCGACAGATCCAGATATTTATGAAGTATTTACTTGTAAGTGGATTCCCATATTCACGTTTAGCGGTGAAACAATTTTTTTGAGCGAAGAAACAAAGGAAAATCAAGAATCTTTATTTGAAGTTCAACCTGGTATGATAGTACATGATAAAAATTTTACTATCTCTGTCACTCAATTTTCGTTACCTCCAGAACCAGAAATGAATGGAAAATTTATTGGAAATAAAAAATTTGTGTCTTTAATAAATGATATCTATTCAAATGTTTTAAAAGAAAGTTTTTAAATTATTTTTGCTCATTTTATTTTTACATTCATTTTACAATGTTTTTATTTTACAATTATAAAATAGGTTTATTTAGTAAACCTACATATTTGTTTATTGTTACGTTAAAAATATTTTTTCTTAAATTTTTTAGTTCAAAAATTATGCCACCTAAACCAATACCAGCTCCTCAAAAAGTTATAAAGGGTGGAAAAGGAATAAAATTATCGGACAATGCTTTTAGTGAAGAAAGTGAAAATTCAGATTTCTCTGATTCTGAAGTAACTGTTGAATATGAATCCGAAAATTCTGAACATCTTAATGTTACAACTAATGACAACAAATCTCTTTCAGCTGAAAAAGAAATAGTTCAGCAGGAAAAATCTTCTAGTAAGTCCGTTGAAAAAGAAATAATTAAAAGAAGTTGTACTAATTGTAAAAATAAAGGTTTTTCATCTGATACCTACAATAGTCATATTTCCTCGAACAAAAATTGTCCTTGTAAAAGTTTGCAAAGTCCTGAAATAGTTTCAAGCAGACCCGACATAAATAATAATTCGAATAAGGAAAAGACTGTTAAAGAAATTGATCAAAAAATAGAAAAATTTTTTATAGAAAGTGAACAATTTAAAATTTCAGATAAAGAAAAAGAACTACAAAAAATTCAAGAAAAAGAGGTTGGAATAAGAATAGTAAATTCTATACTAAATAAACGTTCGGAAGAAGATATTAAAGAAAAAATGATCTTACCGAAAATTCCGAAAAGAAAATTGCCAATGTCTGAAGAAATATTTTACAACTCTCCTGTTCAAATGATAGTTCCCAAAAAAGTTGAAGATAAAGCTTATACAGTATTGAAATCAAAACGAGAAAAATTAGTAAAAGAATGTAAAACTCAATCAACCAATTCTGATGGTCGTGGTTCTCATTCACGTGAAGCCGGTTACCTTCTACGTATTAGAGCTTTGACGTCTGATTGTTTGAGTTTAATTCCACGTGATGGATGTAGAACTGTTGAAAAGAGAGCTGAATTTTGGACTAAGCTAGAGTTAATTAATGAAGCTATACAACAAACAATACGTCATGCAAATGAATGGGATAATACTCATCAAAATGACTTGCAATCCTCTTCTGGTTAAAGAAATTTTAGGAAGAAAAAAAAAAATTATTATATTTTATTTATTTTTCCTTTCCCTCTCCCGAGTGTCGTGAAATACGACCTTTTAATTTTTCCCTTCTTTAATGTTCCTTTCTGTCTAAATATATTTTGTGTCTATTCTTTCATGCGTAATCATTTAATCATTTTGTTCAACCCCTTTTTTAAAAAATATATATTTTTTTCTGGACCCGCCTCTTTTTCACCACTATAAAAATTTGGGATTTTTAAATAAAAATCAGAGCTCTTAAAATTGTTTTTAAATAAAGTTCCATTCTCTGTTTTTAAATTTAATTTTAATTTTAAATAAAAGTTTTTCATTCGTTTAAAATTAATTTTCTTTTGTTGGGAAAGAAACTCTCAACATGTGCAGCAAGCGTATTAGAAGTAATATAAATTTTGTAAATTAAAATAGTTACTACAATTATAATTTAATATACTATTTAAATATCTTACTTTAAAATTCTTCATACACTTCTATTTTAAATTATTATAATTTGTATCTAAGTTCTTAGTTTCTATTAATTTTTACTAAAAATTGATGAATTATAGTAATATAAATATTTAAATATTTTTAAATAAAATTTTTAATAAATAAATATTAATATAAATTAACTATTTTTCATAACAAATTCAGAAGCGTAGATAAATATTTTAATAAATTTTAATATTATTTTTTATTATCAGGACCCAAGTTTTGTAAGGTCACAACAACTCATTGTGATTTATTTTTATGTTATTTTTATAACTCTAAATTTTTTGAAATTGTTTGTTTCTAATAGGCTTACTGACCAGGATTTTATTTTTTACATTCTATCAGAATTTTTAGTTTATATTTTATCCATTTTTTATTATATTTCGTCTATTTTCTCCTTCATAGTGTATGGATAAATATCATTACTCTAAAATATCCTGCAGACCCATAAGGGCAATGATATTGTCGATTCATCACAAAATCGGGGCACTATATTCATGTATACATTCCCAATCAGTACTAAAAATCATACTCATAGAAATTAATCCTTAATTTAATCAAATTTTCTAATATATTAATCACAAATTTCAAACATGTATATTTGAATTAATTTAAATGAATCTAGGGTTTTCTGCTATTTTTTGCTGTCTTCGGCTCAGTGCCGGGCTGCATGTTCTTTTGCCGCATAACTTCTTTGCCGCATAACTTCGAAATTTAACTTTTCTTGTTTTAACTCTAAATATAAAGTAAAAACCCTCTAACTAATAAAAATTTTTCGGTTAGTTTATCATATATTGAACGGTATATTTAAATGATAAGGTTTCATAAAATATATTTGATTGTTTGTTTAATATGTAAAAATTTATCGACTATTAAGTGTAATATTCTGAAAAAATTTGTTATTTAGATATTTTTCAGATATTTTTATTTTAGATGTGGGTTTAATGTATTAATCTTGTTATTTTTCGCAAGGTGCTTTTGTTATATATGCTAGGATTAAAATGTTTTCATTATTTTAATTTTCCAATAGATTATCTTTTTCCTCACATTTATTTCTATTAGTTTATTTTAATTTATCTATTTTAATTTTTTGGAGACATTTTATTAATTTTAAATTTAGAGCCTTTAATTAATTTGATGGAAATATTACATAAATATTTAATTTTCTGTGCTAATACAGTATAACCTATCGCTACAGGAGCAATTTGATTGTACGCAGCACATAAAAATTCTTAAAAATATTCGAAAATTTATTAAATTTATTATTAAAATAAATTTGTATATTAATATAATAAAACTATTTTGTATTATCTTATTACAACACCTACCCTTAACCTATTTACTTTAAACTTCGAATTAACATATTATTTTATATTTTATTAAAAAAACATACAAAAGAAAAACATGGCAATATGTGTAATCGCTTTGTAGTCAACGCTAAATAAACAACTGGCAAAAATTTAAGAAAAGCGTCAAACCCATACTTTCTTCGTCGTTAGGCTCATAATCCACAAGTTATTTTAATTCATTATCATTACCCTTTAAAAAATAAACAATTTCCAAACAAACATAAATTTACTTACAATTTGTTTATGTTCAATCACATTAGAATTGTCTTTAAAAAGTTCATCATCCACATTAATCTTTAAAAATAAACAATTTTCAAAAAAAATTTTTTACAATTTGTTGATGAAGATTATGTTATGCAGATTATGAATGCCAAGTGGATATTCATTATTTTACAATAAAAAATTTCCAAAAACTCAAAGATTATTTTTCTTAAGGCATGAGAATTATATTACAGCTAATTAATTTATTTCATATAATTAACTTACAATATATAAAATTATTTATTTCGCAAACTTGATAATTACTATTTTTCACTTTATTTTTCTATTTTTTAACATTATCTACAACATACTAATTATTTAATTCTATTTATCTTTCTATTGTTCTGGTTTTATTATATGTACTTAATTATATTTTGTTTAAAATTTTTTGATTGTAATGACCGTAAATTATTGTCTAACTTTTACAAGAGAGACGGATTTATTTTTTTAATAATTTAAAATACTTAACTATAAAATAACAAATTTTACAATTTTATATTTTATAAATTTTATTAAAATTTTAAAATAAAGATCTTAAACCCTACCATGTTTTTTACAGCATATTTTTAAGCATTTCAGGACAACTCGATTTTTTGTTTCTTTATACAACAATTATAAGCGATTATCAATTGATAGAACGATCGACTTCCTTTCATGTAATAAATATCTTTGTCATTTTGATTATTATTTTCATTTGTATTTTATTTAAATTAAGTTTTTAAAATTTAAATTTTTAAAGATTACTTTTTTTCACGCATTGACCCTTTTTTGCTCCAGTTGAACATCTGCGGACGTTTTGTATGACGTACCATGATAAAATATTAAAGGTGGACTGTTAAAGGGGGAATTTGTTACTAAACAATTTTGTTTAATTTATATGATTTTTATTTTTAAGAAATTTAAAACAAGGAATTAAAAGAAATTACAAATATAAGAGATTCCATTACTTTATTTATATGTATTACTATTAAATTTTCTATTATTTTTTAAATATTTCAGTTAATATATATGTAGTGTATGATTTATAAATTTTATATATTATTATACTTTTAATTTATTCTAAAATTTTGTTATATTTGTAGCCATACGCTGATCAATTATACCACATTGACCTATGTATCTAAAATTTTATTTAAAAGGTTCTGCTTTCCAACGAAAAAATCAATTTAGATAAAAACAAAAAATAAAAATATTTTTAGCAAATAAAAATTTTAAGTTGGATAGCAACGTTAGAACTGCCTTAACAAACTTATAGAGAAAGTCATATTGTGTGTATTTAAAATAAGCAAATCTAAGCATGAAAAAGTTGTAATCGAAAATTTTACTTGATGTTATTTAAACTAATTGATATTAGAGCAAATTCTTTTCTTTTAATTGAAATTTTATTTCTAAAATTTTATTTATGGATCTAAGATATGACATTATAGATACTGTGTAATTTCTTTTCTTTGAAAAGCGTTTTCTTTTTGTGTTAATGTCTGTTGTACTTAATTTATTATTCTTTAATTTTGGTCTTGCGTATTTTGAATTAATTCTATTCGATAATCGATTTATTGAATAAAGATTTAATTACTAAATATTTATTATAGAGTTATTTAAAAAAATTTAAATTTTTTCATTGAAGATTTACGTTTTCCATTCACGCAAATTGTTGTTTGTTTTGATGATGAGCGTTTTACATGGCTGGCCTTTTTTGTTGTGATGGATTATAATTTTACTATTATGATTTTCCTATTCAAGTTTTAGTAAGATTAAACAAAAATATAATACAAAAAAATATTTTTTTGTTATTAGCATCTACAAAAAATTCCAGATTTGACTAGGGGTGGTACAGTCAGTGATTATCCGGTACCACCATTTTTTTGTCAATTCAGATTTAAAACCCCCCGTTTTAGGGTTTTGAGTTTTAGTCATATACAGGCTTTTTTATTTGGGAATCTGTAAGAGGACATCGAAATCACTTTTTCATAAAATTTCTAGGTTCCGGTCTATAAAACCTGATAAACGGTTAATTTTTGGCAAAAATATATACCAAATTTTAGTTTTGAGACATGTTCATTTAACAATAGTTTGAGCGGATTTTTTAAAGAATTTTCTCTTAAATTTTTTTCTCTTAATTTTTCTTTCATGTAGATTTTTGTTTATTTTCATTTTAATTCTCATTCATTCAATTATTTTTTGATATTAGGGCATAAACTTTAGAAAATACATATTGTTATTACTTAACTCTTGATAAACTATTGATAAACTATTAAAGTTGATAAACTATTAAAGTTGAACTTCCAGCATTTCTTTCAAAAGAGCTTAATCTATTATGAGCAGATTAAATGTTTTATAATTCATTTAGTCTCTCTACTAACTGTATTAAATAGTATTATGATGGACTGAATCACGAAAGATTTATGTGAAGTTTAAGAGTTACTAACATTTTTTGAAACTAAATAAATAAACAAGGAAAATTATTATGGCACATAAGGCATCAACACAATATTCAATCAAAAATTTAATAAATTCAATAATTTATTATCATTTTAATTATTTATTAAAATTATTAGAGCAAATTGGAAAAATACACAGGGGCTAACATCCTCTTCATGTAATTTATGATTGCCTCAAACTCTGCGACTTTTTCCTCGCGGATGGGGTAAAAAAACTTTGGAAACAATTATTGGGGTTTCACGTAATGAGAGGATATAGAAATATTAAAAAATTATTACAAACAGACATTAACATCAAAAACAAGTACCCCTCCCTATTTAATCCAACTAACTTTTGCTAAACTATGGTTGTATTTCGATTACTATCTTATTTGTTTTCAATAACTTTTATTTGCCTATTTCAAATTTTTCCCTCATTTATTTGGATAAAATATATTCTTTATTTAATTTCGAATTTTATTTAAATAAAATAAGTTAAAAATAGTTAAAAATAGTTAAAAATAGTTAAATATTATTATTAAATATATTAGAATAAAAATATATAGACGCCAATTCACTCATTTATTGATTATTTGTAAAAATAAGAAGAGAAAATATGCATGATTGTTAACCGCTCAACCATTTCGGCACAGAGTATATTTTTCATATTTACTACACAAAAATAAATTTTGCCGGCTCTGTTACAAAATAAGATTTTTAGAAAATTTATTGGTAAATTTAATATATAAAAGAGCAATTTAAATTAATATTTAGTTGTCAAAAATATCTCTTACAGGACATATTATTAATAATAAAAAGTAAAATAGATAAGAATTAAATAAAGGAGTATGAATGCCTAATAAGAATCAGTGGTGTCAAGTGATAATTTTTCAATTTCAATAATTTAAATGTTAAAAATAAATAAAGATATATCATTTTAAATCTTATTAAAATACAACTATCGTATCTAAGTGATAATGTATGAATCCAAGTCATATTTAGGGGTAATATTAGTCGAATTAAGTGTTAAATAATAACAAGGAGCACTTTTTTATCTCATTTTAAATAGGAAAAAGACAACGTGACTAAAAATCCACCCTAAAGTTCACTGCTTTCAATAATCGAAGATATTTCAGAATTATTTTCCCCGTAAATGTCTCGGCTTAATTTTTCACAACTTAATGATTACCCTACAAATATTGCCAGAAATTGTTTTAAAATAGGGAGTCTGTAAAAGACAAAGGGGACATAAATGACTAAGATATAATAAGCTTTCAAGAAAATTCCCTCATATAGTGGTAGTATTCTACATCTATATAAGGATATTTAATAAATTTTTATTTCAAAATTTAAGGGAAAAAATTTTTTGCTTGAGAATATCATAGATAATGATCAATGGAAGATATTGACACAATGCTTTGAATAACCATTCAATAAGTTAATTAATTTAAAAAATCTAAATTTTTCATAATTAAATATGAGGAACATCTTAATCGTTATCTTCTGAAACACTATGGCTTGCAGAATCACTGAATATTATAATAAAATAAATTAATTAATTAATTATAAATTATTGGTATAATTGATTTTATGTTTTAAAAGTTTATATACATATAATTTGTCTTGCGAAAAAATATAAGATGGAAGGAATATGGAACGATTATTTCCTGATTTAATTGAATATGAAAAAATATAAATGGAATCGAATTTAAAAGGACTACACTTTGCTGATTAGGTTTAGAGATGACAATATGTGTTATTATAATTTCAATTATTGAATTTGAAAAAAAAGCAAGATGGCAGATACAATATAAGCAAGATACAATATAAACAAATAAAAAATTAGCATATATGATAAAAAAAATTTTATATTGTTTTAAAACCCTTTTTATTATTTCTAAAAAATTTAGTTTATAATATTTTTTGTTGGTTGCCAAGGCCTGTACTCTGCAAGTCGTATTCAAGCTCTTAATCACAGAAAACGAGAAAAATAAGTATATTTAGATGATATTTTAAACAACTAAAACTTGTTTAAAAGAAGCAATGAGAAATAACTTGAAACATTTACATTATTGTCTTTGAAAAGAACTCTAAATTTGTCTTTAGTTAATAATTCTGTGCTAGAGCGTAAAGATTTTTTAGATAAATATAAAATTTACAAGTTATCATTTAAGCACCTTTTTATGATAATTATCGGAAACTCTCAAAGAGAACGTACACGAAGCAGAAAAAAATCATAATAAAAAAGCACGGATATTCAAGAAAAAATGCTTTATGATAGCTGCCAAAAAAGAACTTAGTCATCGAACAAATTTAATTGATGATTCATTCATAGAACGTATCAATAAGGAAAATTGAGCGTTGCTTTTATTTAATAATGAAATAGAAAGTACAATTAAAGATTTAATTTATTTTAAGATGAAAGAAGTATACATATATATAATATAATTATTTGAAATTAATTGCTTTGTTATTTAACTTTAAAGCAGAGGAATGAACAATACCTACAATGCCGTGTATTTAAATATAAACATAATATAAATCTGAAAAATTATTTTAAAAATATTTTAGGTAATAAATATTAATAAATATTGTATAATAAATATTAACATAAATATTGATGACACATGGACATGGACATGGAACAAGTGAATGATAAAAGAAATATTTAAAATAAATTATTTATGATTATGTTAAAATTTATGGACTTTTTTTAAAATACTTATATGTACATTGACATTTTAATGTTATTAAATTAATAAATTTTTTGATTTTTGATTCATTTGATAAAATAAAATTTTTTGAGCTATTTAAATCTTACATTAAAGCGTTCCATTAAAGGACTTTGTGGTCATTTATCTCGACCTGACCTTGCAACAACGAAACCTCTATCTTTAGAGAAAAAGTTGGAGATTCTTCGTGGCTTCAGCAACAAGGTTCCGGTACTGGAAATGAAAATTCATAATTCATAGATAAAAACAAATGCATAAAGATAAAGACAAATGTAATATGAAAAATAAGACAAAATACGGTCTGGTTAATAATATAATAATAATATTTATAATAGTCTCTAAACAATCTCTGAATCTCTGAAAAATAACTTATAACTGAAAAGTGATTTTACAATGTTCCAATTATAGCTTTAAATTCTCATTTAATTTATCAATTCCGAATTATCTGATTAATTCTAAATGTTTTTATGTATAAAAAAGGCATTTCAAACTCATTTCAAATAATTTTTAAAAATTTCAAAAATAATTTAAGGTACAGTAGTTTAACACTGATTGTTGAAGTGGAATATTAGATATTATAATTTCAGAAGCAACTTTAAGGTGCTGTAATTCAGTTGTAAATAGGGTTGTACCCCGTCCCCGTCCCCGAAAGTCGGGGAATTTGGGCGATTTTTTGAAAATCGACAACTAGGGTTGTCCCCCCCCCCCCCGTCGGGGAACAACCCTAGTTGTAAATAGAATATATTAATTTTTAAAATATAAACATTCAAAATACTTGGTTCTTCATTTCTATTATATTCTAATTATTTTTGAAAAATAAATTTTTAGACTAAGTTTTTTAAATTAGTTTTGTGATAAATAAAAATAAATGTAAATATATTGTCTATTAAAAAATATATCTATTAAAAAATATTGTCTATTTAAAACATCAATAATGTTTAAAAATAAACATCTATATGGAAATAATGTTTTGATCTCTATCCCAGAAATTAGATGTTTTATAGATAAAGATTTAGGTTTAAAAATTCCAATGAATAGTACTAGTTAATGAAGAAAATGACGATATATGTATGTATTAATTAAAAGAGAATTAAAAAGGACAAAAAATTAACTTCAATTACACACAAACAAAACTATAATTGTCAAAGCTATTAATATTTTCTCATTAAACAAATTCCATATTATATTAAGATGAAAGGTACTTTTCCGTTATCTCCCCCCCCCCATTTTCCTTTCCCTCTCCATCTCTTTCAAAATGGTCAAAGGCAAATAATGGTCAGGCAAGAGGAATATGTAAAAGCAAATAAAATTTATCAAAATAAAAAAGTATTTTATGTGATTTTTTCAAAGGACGATGAGTAGATGAAGCGGATAATAACAAACGGAATTTGACTTCCCTATAATTTCAGACTCGAATATTAACTTTCGAACGTCAATTCGATTTTAGACATCACCATCTAGCCTGATTTCCAATGCTTAACATCATTTCATGGCCATTTACACAGACTTAGTTTATTGCAAAAATGTTTTTTTTATTTTAAAAATTGAATTGAAGCGTCGTAAATTTGCGGAAGGTTAAAGATATTGGTGTGAAATCAAATTTAAAAAACAAGTGCAACATGAACGCTCTTTCGTATTTACACACTGCCTCTTTAAATTAATTTAATCCTTTTTGACTTTGACCATTTTGAAAGGAGAAAAATGTAAAAAAAATGGTGGGAGATAACGGAAAAGTACCAAATGAAATTGAAGTATTTCTATGGAATATTAAATAACCCATAATAATATTAATTATAAAAGTTATTAATTCTGAAAGATTTGAGAGCAATAAATTTTAATAAATCTTGAACTAACTGAGCGGGTGGGGCATTTCCTGCTGTTTGAATAAAGTAGTGATTTTAGCAGAAGTAATTTTGTCAATGGGACTCACTTCAATGGGAATCACTTCCCAAGTCAATTTTATGGAATACATTTTTATAAGAAGGATAAAGATTTAAAAAGTGTTTCTTAATGATTAAATTATATTTTTATTTAAGTAATTATTAAAGTTTCAATGTATCTTAACTGGAAACATTTGTAAATTATAAAATTACATTTTATATATATTTTTGAATCAAAGCTTTGTTTATTAAAAAAATTATACAAAAGGTAAACATACTTCAAATATTGTTTAAATGCAATGGATATTTTTGTTTAGGAATAGAAGATAAAATAATAAACATATGCAAAGATTATATTTAATAGTTTAATTTTGTTATTTAAAATCAATTAAAAATCCTCTTTCTGAAGGTCCACCTATGAATTTTAATCAAACTATTGGATCGAAATTTATTCATATTTTGTATTTTTTCTTATATTTATGAGTATTTGATTCAACATTTTAAATGATTTTTATAAATTAGTCTATATTTTTTAATAGTTTTTTATAAGAAAATCAACACTTTGGTCAATATAGATGTTGTATTTATTTAAATGATGTATACTATACATGATCAATAATTTAGATTATTGATCCGAGACTTTAAATCATAGTTTAAATAATTAAAATAAATACACGAGGTTGGTAGTTGGATAAGTTTTCAAAATACTTCTAAAACGTATTTTTATGTCAATTTTATTATATAATAAAAATTTAGTTTTATAAAATTTCGTAAAATTCCTCTTCGAGATTGAAATATATTTATTTATTAAAAAATTTTTTTCAGCAATTAACACAAAGCATGGCAAAGAAGACTAAAATTCTATGGTTTAAGTACCCTTTTTTATCATTTATCTAATGTTTGAATAAGAATTTTTACAAAGTTATTCTATATTATTAGAAATCAATAAGAAATTTGTAAAATTTTTCTCCATTAGATTCACTCATTTTTACGTTTTTACGTAAGAAATATTTACTACTATATTAAATTTTCATTTTCTCTATTTGTTACAAGTTATTCATGGTATAAATTATCATTTTATTTCAAACATTTTTAATATATATAAAGTTTCATAGTTGCAATGAAGAAAAATATTTTAATGAGATATAACAGATAAAATGTAACGAATGCTGTTGGGAAACATTCTATTTTATTGTGAATTTTTAAAAATGACGATATATTCTCTTTCTTCTCTCATCACATACTCCCGATAGGTCATAGACGAATAGTCAGTTGTCTGAGGTTCCTACTAAGATGAGAATTTATTTTGTTCTTAATTTCGCTTCTTATTACATGCATATGTAGTAACATTTAAATAGAGGATGAGACTCCACTTTTTTTGGTTATTATCGCTATAATTCTTATTAAATAATTTATATGTTTATAGTTCCATACAGATCGCCTAGGGTTCTAGTAGGTTAAAACTTTAAAATTTTTTTAAATTTTTTATTTAAGAAAGGATTCTTATTAATATTTATATTTAAGAAACTATATATAATTTAACTTAAAAATTTAAGTTAAATTATTATTTAATACAATTTATAATTTAACAAGAATATGATAATGAATTAACTGCCTTGGAGGTTTGTCCATACTTTGCTAACTGCATTTTTAAATTTTATATTTAATATCTCTCTATTCTTTTTAATTGACAAAACTTAGATTTTCGAACTTAACAAATTATTTTAATTATAAAGAAGATAAATTTCTATTATTCATTATATTATTTGCTAATTCTATGTTTTTTATTAAATTGATTTTTTATAAATTTAAAAGATTTCAAGTTAAAAAATTTCAATCATTATCTTTAATTTTGAAAATTTTTTTTTAATTTTTAGAAGTTTAGCTGGTCGTGTTACTTTTTTGCCTCGGAGCCCTGCAGCACGTCCTTCTTTTGACAAATGTGATAGTGCTAATGATCTACAATTTATTGGAGTTTATGGATATAATCATAATGCTGCAAATTATTAATTTAGATTAATATTGTTCATAAATTTTTTTATTTTATAGCTTCATATTTAACCGTATAAAGAAGTTTTTTACCCTTATTCTACCCTTATTCTTTGATTTAATAAAAATTAAAAAAATATTTTTTATTAATAAATTTGTCTCAATATAATATTCATTTTTCTTAATGTTACTGACTGTTAATTAGATAGGCAATAATGTAGAAAGGTTCTTACTATTTAAAAAGTATTTTTATTTTTTTATTTCAAAAATTAACAAATTATTTCAAAAATTATTTTTATTTCAAAAATATAACAGAAATCTAAATATTTTAATAAATTATTCGACTAATTTAAATTAGGCCCATTTTGGTTTCATTTTTACTAATTTGTTTATTTTAATTTAGCAATCAGTTTTATATCAAGCGTTTGAACGATTTAATTTTATTATATCAAGTGTTAATTTTTATAACATCACCCATATGCAGCGATAGGTCCTATCAAAAATTATTTTAATTAAACAAGATTAAATTAAATGTAAAATGATTTACCTTGAGTTGATGTATTTTAACAACAAACTGTACAAGGAGTTGCTGGGTCAGAATTATGTCTGCCACAGTATAGTAAGAATACAATTAATTGACTAACATCATGATTAATCGAAGACAATTCGTTAATTAAATGTTTGATGTCACCCATTTTCAGAATAATTAAGATTTAATTTTAAATAATTTTATTATTTTTAAATTAATGATTTTAAATACTTTTTAGCCATAAATTCTATAAACATATATACCGTATTTCCTCTAAAATAGCCCCCCCCCTCTAAAATAACCCCCCCCCCTCTAAAATAGCCCCCCTCTAGAAGTCGATCGAAAAAAACACCTCCCTCTAAAATAACCCCCCCTTCTAAAATAAGCCCCCCACTATAAAATATTTAATTATTTTTTGGCATTGTTATTTTTCAAAGCACAGCACTGTTTAATCGTTATTAATTTTACTCAATAAATACTTATGTCTATTTTTGGGGGTGGAGAGATTGTAATAGATAAGAGTTAAATATGAGGGTTTTTAATGCTGGTCAACGTTAATCCGCTTGAGAAAATAATAATTTTTTGAATTTAAATTTAAAAGACAAATACTATGTGATTTTTTTCATAATTATGTGCTTACTCAGGGCAAATAATTATGAATCTCCATTTGAAATTTTTCTTAAAAAATATTCTATAGAATAATATTAGATTTATTGTTATTGTTTTTGTAATCTTGTTATTATTGTTTTTTATGTTCAATTTTAAAGTAATTTAAAAAATTTAAATCTTTAAATTTTCTTTTCTATATGCTTTTTGAACTAATGATGTATGAATTAATGTGGTATGATTTTTTGCAATATCATGATTTTTTTCTAATATCTCAGTGGAAATTATCTTATATTGTATGCTATATTTTGTATGCCAGATTTTTTTTAAACCCAGATTTTTCGACAAACTTTTACAGCGATTTAGATGTTTTTTTTTGCTTTTCGAAGAATTGTTTGTTTAGCTCACTTTGAACTCTTTTTGGAAAGCTTTTAGGTTTTATTTTATTTCGAAACCTAGATAAATATTAATAAATATTAATTAATAAAAAATATTAATAACTAATTTAGACTTCTATATTCGAATTACTTTAAATAAATTTAGAATTTCCATATAATTTTTGTTGTAAATGAATTTTTATTTTAAATGCTTAAGAAATTTTCTATAAAATTCATCTCTCAATACTATAAGGCTTATTTATGTGATTTATTTTATACATTTTTATTTTTATGTTTTTTATTAATATACGTTTAGTTATCATGAAAATTAAAAAAATCTTATTGACGCATTTGAATTATTGATTTATTACAGTTCTAATTAACAATGATATGTTACGTCTTGATTTTGGTAGTCTTTGGGTAATTAAACCAAAATTAATATTTGATTTACTCTTACTATTTTATTTTATTATATTTTATTTTATTCACGTTTTATATTTTACGAAAATTATTTTAAAGTTTAATTTTTTATTTTTAGATGAATAATATTTATTCTCTTGTAAATCATAAATAATATAAATATTAATTCAAATATTAATATTAATTTTCGGTATTATCACATTATCTCCCCGCAAAGTCCGCAATATTTGTCCCTCTTTAATTCCATAATGCTCACATAACTTTCTTCTATGTCAATTTCACACTATTTTACAATGGCATATTCAATGAAGAAAAGGAAAAGAACCTTAATAATTGTTCGTCCAGAAAGTTTTTTCAGGATTCCGTTATTGTGTGTGTGTACATTAACTCTGTGTAAATAGCTCTCTATTTCCATAAAATATCGACATAAAAACTAGCGGCGGAACGAAAAAATCAGTTATATTTTATGGATGAGGTTAGATTTTGGACCGATTTTTGGTAATACCGACTTTTTCCGATCGAGATTACGGACAACTACTTGTGGACTTTGCGGGGAGAAAATGCGAAAGTGGCTTTAAAACTTATTAAAATTATAATAAAAAATCCGTCTTATATAATTTATAAAGTATATAATTTATTGTAATCAAATTTTTTATCTAAAATGTGCCAATCGATTTGTATCACCCGTTTTCAATAAGAAATAAATATAAAATATAAATCTAATTGTCGGTCTCTGGTAAGTTGTCGGTCTCTGGTAAACATTGTACTGAGTTTTGAATGGAATTTACAAATTTAACCTATATATTTGTTTCACATATATATTTTTCAATTTTCAATTTTTTTACTGATTTTCATTTAATTTAATTTATTTTGTATGACCTTTTTTTTGTATTACTTTCATTTGTATTTTTTTCACCACTATAATTGCGCAAATGCGCTAGTGGTTTGCTCAAATAAATAAATAAAAAAATAAAAAAGTATCATAAGATTTTGATTAACTCCCTCTTCCGATAAAATTACATCTTAATGAATTTTATCAGTCTTTTAGATTTAATTCACTAGTCATGATCTTCCAATCTAATAACAATCTAAAAACTTTAATCTTAAAATTTTTGAACTGTAGTCATACATTCATAAGATTTAGGATATTATTAATAAAATTTTAAAAACAAAATTTAGGGCATCAAAGGAAAATAATGATGACAAGAATTTTATTTAACTAGATTAATTATTATTATTAAATTAAATTATTTTAAAATGTAGGAGGAATTCTATACAAAGTCAATTCTATACAAAGTCAATTCTATACAAGGAATTCTATACAAAGTCAATCTATATATTTCATTTACTAAATCTATTTTATAAAACGTCCTATTAGAAGTATAAAGTGACTAGTTATAACATGTTTTAAAAACAAAAGTGTTTCAACTGGCCACTAAATTAAATATAAATTATAAATAATAATAAATAAATTTTTATTTAAAAAATAAATTTTTATTCAAAAGTTTAAGTGGGTTTTAGTCAATAAATAAAATTAATATTTTAATTAATAAAATTAATAGATTTAATGAAATAAACATAAAATAAATTTAATTAATAAGATTAAGTTAATAAAATTTAATATAATTTCATTAATGAAATTGTATATTTTAAAATTTATAGATTGACATGGATCCCATCGAGAATCTCTGGGGGATACTTGTTCGAGATGTCTACGCTAATTGCCGTCAATCGACAATTTTTTAAACATATTTACATCTTAAAATATAATTGAGGATTCCTTTTACTCACACACTTTAATCAAAACCAGTAACGCGTGTGAGCACTCTTCCGCAAACACAGCCCTTAGTATCTAAAATCCTCTTAAATTTATCATCTTATTTATATTTTGAAGTGTTAAGTTGAATGAGGTTTTGTTTAATGAATTTGTTCTACTATTAAAAAATGGTCTAAAACAATAAAAAAATATATTATATATAATAAAGAATTGGTTTTTAATGTTGAGAGGAAATTATTTAAGATTAACAATATTATTTTTATTAGATATTTTAGCACAAATTTTGTATTTAATTATTATTATACATTAATTAATTTTGTTTTATTCAGAAATATTCCAGTTCAATTTTTAATGAAATTAATATTGTTAGTTATTTAATGTAAAATAATCTAAATATTTTAAAGCAAAATTACATGAAATTTCATATGAACACAGAAATAAAATCATTTAAGTTTAATCGGGATATAATAAAATTATTATTTAATGTTTTGAATGAAAGCTTCAAAGTGAAGAGGATAACGAAGAAAAATTAAAGGTGATATACTCGCGTCCCAATACTAGACACTCTAATAAAAAATCAACAACAAATTTGTGGAAATACAAATACAGTTTGATAGTTTCCACCCTATACAGAACAGTCAATTTATCCTATTTATATCCTCAAATAAAAGAAGTTTATCAAGTCATGAAATTGTGACTCAAGCATTTGAAATTGACCGACCCAGTTCAGGCACGTTATCGTCTTATTCTTATGAATTATGAAATAGCACAACACTGTGTTTGCTTCTTGGTGCTAGACAATTCAATCAAATTTCAGTAAAGAAACCTTAACTAAAGTTTGTGAGATACAATTTAAATAACTTAAATTCAAATTAGATAATAAAAATTATGTTACAGAAAAGTTTTGTTTGAAGAAGACAATTTCCCAATAGAATTTCAGTTCATTCCATATGAGTAAAAAATATAAGATGTTTAAAATACAAGAAAGTATGCATATAAAAAATATCAAATGGTCTATAAATATTAGCATTAGATGATCAAAGATGTAAAACAACTACAATGAATGTGAAAATAAATCTACTTAATTTTAATGTTAAAATTTTATTAAAGTAATAGTGACATTTGGTAGAAGCTTTTATAATATTTTACATTGAAACATTTCTATCTTTTCACAACAAAAAAATTAAAGTATTTAATTATGAAATATCAAATTTACATAATGTTGCAAGCTGGCAATATTAAATATTTTATGGAGCGGAAACCATGAATAAATAATATTTAAAAATAAACTTATAAAAATCAAAATAATAAAAAAGTTATTTAAAAAAAATATATTCTTTTTTCTTTCCGCACTACCAACAACAAATAAAAAAATAATGATGTAAATGAAAATAATTTTATGTCAATTTAATTTTAAGACATTCCGAGAAATAGAAAATTTTAGATAGGAAATTTTCCATTCAGTTAAAAATTAATTATAATACGAATTAATTATAATAACGACTTAATTAATACAAAATTGTATTTAATTAAACAGTTGAATTATAGCAAGAGGTAAAGCAATTGTGTTTAAGAACTTGTCTTGTAGTAGATGTTATTTGTGACTTTTTTACTTAACAATTTTGCCTTTTGCAAGACTTGATCGCTGAGGAGCGGCGACCAACGCATACATGTCTTAATATTAAAAAAATGATGATATTGAATATTTATCACCCGAAAAATTCCATTTATAGAAATGATTATAAAACTTTAATTTTTAGAAATTAATTTAAAAGATTATAGCATAAACAATTTCAGCTGTTGGTTTTTTCACACTTAATTGATATATAAAACAAATATTCAGATAAGTATTAATAATTTAAATCTTGTGTTAAACACACAATAATCAAAAATTTCTTATTCTAAATTAAATAATTTTAGTAAAATAAAATTCGACAACATTAAATAATGTTTCTAATTTATATACACTCTGTTTCAAAATTATATGCCCACCAGGGATGTGCCGAAACAGATTTTAAAAAGCGAAAGGCGAAATTGCGAAAGGCGAAAGTGAATTTAAAAGGCGAAAGACGGAAGGCGGAATTGCGAAAGTAAATTTAAAAGGCGAAAGACGGAAGGCGAAAGGCGAAAGTCTAAAAAAGACGGAATTTTGGCGAAAGGCGAAAGACGGAAGGCGAAATTTTTTATTCATAACAAAAATTATAAATTCGTAAATTATGATGTAAAAAAAGCAATTTTTCGATATTTTCAGGAAGTAATCGCTTCCTTAAATTGCTGACAATCTGGCCTGCTGTTGAAAATAAACGTTCGCTTTCACTTGACGTTGCTGGAGCAGAAAAATATTTTTTTGCAAGAGTTGTAAGTAAGGGCCACTTTATTGCGTTTTCGCCTGAAAATATTAAATTAAATCTGTAAAAAACCAAAAGATGTATTACCTGTCCAATAAATGAAAGGATCACTTCCAACTGACAATTTTGTTGCATGCAGTATTCAATAACCTCAACCTCTGCTTTCTGACGGGCATTAAGCTCAGAGGGTGATGGCAAAGGTGAATCAATATTTAATTCGGTTTGAATCTTAAAATTATGGATTTATGCCAATATATAAGCTTTAAACCTCTTTTTCATACTCATCAAACATATTATTAATTGACTCTTCCAATTGTGCTTGTTGAACAGACTCTCCTGAACGGCGTGCCTTAAATTCAAATATATATTCCCATATCATTGAAAAATAAAACCTCAAGTTGGACTAATTTTTCTGCTTCAGCAATTAGCCAAACTTTATATTCCTCTATTCTATTTGCCTCCAAATAAACCAGCTTAAAGCGGGGGTCTAAAACCGTTGCAATGATAAGGTCTCTGTTATCTGCCCACGCTGAACGCTTTACTTTTCCTATTGAATCAAGTTTTTCAGCCATTCTAGATTTAAGTCCATTCATAATGGCTTCTGTTATTGTTTGATAACCGCCTTTTTCTTTTTCTAATGCACGAACAATTACGCGGAAAAGTGGCACAACAGTAGAAATAGTTGTTTGACAATTTTGTATATATATATTGTAGCTTTATTTATTGGAAGCAATATCTTTATTTCTAACTTGAAAAGAAATTGGAAATAAATAAGATACCTCCTTCAAAACAGAAATTGTATTAAAATCATCTTGAGAAAATTTAGGAAAATTCTGATTTCTTGCACAAAGTATCTTTATGGCAGTTTCATTTATCAAGAAACGGTCTAACATTTCAAAGGTGCTTGTCAGGGATGTGCCGAAACAGATTTTAAAAAGCGAAAGGCGAAATTGCGAAAGGCGAAAGTGAATTTAAAAGGCGAAAGACGGAAGGCGGAATTGCGAAAGTAAATTTAAAAGGCGAAAGACGGAAGGCGAAAGGCGAAAGTCTAAAAAAGACGGAATTTTGGCGAAAGGCGAAAGACGGAAGGCGAAATTTTTTATTCATAACAAAAATTATAAATTCGTAAATTATGATGTAAAAAAAGCAATTTTTCGATATTTTTTTTTCTACTAGCCTTTTAATTGATACTGCATCGTGTCTCCCTTTAAATTTCAAACCTAACACGTTTAATTTTAAAGTAAACCTTTAAGCGGCTTTGCTCCTAAAACAAGAAATTTAGGGCGAAAATTCTCCAAAAAATGAGCTGTCAGGCCTACCAGTGAATGCATACTATCTCTAGATGACCATACATCAAAAGTGAATGAGACCTTAATGTAGATTTTTAACCTTATTGTAGATTTTAGGCATAAGATTCTCAGTGAAATATTTTCTCCCATAATGAAATTAAAACTTAGGCTGCAAAATACGGACAAGCCTTTGAAAACCAACATCATCAATTATAGAAAATAGCTAAATAATAAGTTGGAAAAATTAAAAATTAAAACCTGAATATCTACTGCTATCATTTCCATTATTGCTTTATTAATTCCTGCTGTTTTTTCGCCATCTTTAGACCACTGACCTAAAAAAATATTGTCAAAATTTTTAGCAATTTCTCTACTTTTTGTCTCTAATGCAATTTCAATTCTGGGTTGCTTAGTAGGTCGGTTCTTATCAATAGAATCACTACTTGTCGATTGACTTCGTAATGCTTCTTCAATAGACATTTGTGCCGTTTTTTCATTACTAATAGCATTATTTCTTTGGTAAAATGGTAAATATTAAATTGGGGTTTCAATGTATAAAGATAAATTAAATTTCTTTAGAGCCTATAAATACGTTGGTATATAAAAAATATACACAATCTTTATTAAAATATATATTCGCGATGCATTAAACATAAAGATGATTGCACTCATCAATTTAACTATGGCAAATGAAAAAATAACAGAGTTTGAAAAAACCTTCAATGAAGATTGATAATTGAAAACGCAAAATGAAAGGTTAAATAATGACTTTAAAAGAATGAGAGCAGATTTTTATTCAAAAGATACTATGGAAGAAGACGTTTCTAAAAAGGGACAAAAATTTGTTAAACATAAATCAAAGCGAATAATAAACACAAAAATAAAGGTATCTTAAAACCTAAAACACTTTTCGCCTCTATTACACTCATAACACTGATCTTTTTCTCTCTGTTTCTAAACCTTGCAGCAAATCCGTGTAAATCGCACGAAAAACGAACATCGTCTGTATTAATTTTGAATTATTTTGTCGAAAATTATTAATCTCTTAATTCGTGGTAAAATTGATAATCTTTAAAATAACTAAATATTAGTGAATTTTTCAAAAAATCTAATATATATTGCTTCACGCTATCAAATTTTTTTATTATTCTTTCCCTTCTTTATGCTTACATTTTTGCCCATTTTTCAATTTTGATAAATCAAAAGGTTTTTTATTTTTTTCCTATTATAATAAAGGTATTTTAAATTTATTTAAAAAATGTAATGATGCAGCCAGCAACATTTTTTTTAGCTTTAAATAAATTTGCTTGAGCCATAGTGCCATTTTGCTCAAAGTTGTTTTTAATAATTTTGCGGTGGAAGGCGACTTTTATTTTCTGTTGATGTTTTCAAATTCAAATATTTAATTTATTATGTTACATCTTAGCTTTGACCCAAGCTGGTCGATTTCACGGCCACCTCCATAGCTTATAGTCGTAAGAAAAAAATTTTTTCATTTAATTTATTAAAGAACTAGTTTTTTAAATTTAAATATTTTATACTGTAATTCTTTAATTTTAAACCCTTTTATGTTTAAAGACTTATTTTTAAAAGATTTTCGTGTTACGCATAAATAATTGATCTACGTCATTTCTGGTCCGTTTCTTACAATATACATCTAAATTATTTATAAAAAATAATATTAATATTCATAATTATTTTAAATTTGCAAATATTATCTAATTAAGCAAAGCATAATATCCTATTATTAATATTTATATTATTAATTACACCGACTTATCATATACGGGACGAATATACTAAAGAAAAAAAGAAGAGGCCGCAAAAAATCGTAAAATAAATGTTGTTAATGAAAGTCTAAACCCAATTTAGACTTTCTCCAAAAAATTATAAAGTTTAAAAACTTTATTAAAAAGAATAAAAAATAAATAAAAAATATTTATTTTAATTAAACTTTTAAATTAAACAAAAATTTTGATTTTTTAACGAATTAGGTATATTAGAATGAATAAAGAAAATCATTTTGTAAAGGGACAGAAAAAAGGCGGGTGTCAACATCTTTTATTTTTCTATAAAAATTCTTTTAAGACGCGCGAGCAATTTTGGACATCTGGCACAAAACACTAAAAAATAAAAAGTTTTAAAAATAAATATTTTTACAATCAAAGATTAAAAATAAATAGAGAAAAATACAGTAATATTTAATAATATTACTGTTTTTTAGATTTAATAATATTAAATAATATTATTTTTAAAAAAGTAATTTTTTACAATACATACGATTTGATAATTATTTTCTTTAAAAGTATTTATGATGGTTTATTTAAATTTTTCAAAATAATTTCTAATTTAATTGTGTGAATTTTTGCAGAATATTTCTAATTATTTTTTAATTTTAAATACAGACATTTAGTAATTTAAGATGGACTATAGTATTTCAATCAAATGCATAATGTTAGCATATTAAATGTGAAATGTTAGCAATATTTCTTATAATTCCTTATTCTCCATATTATTTTCCAAAAATTTTTTACATAAGTTTTCAAATAAAAAATAATTATTTACATTTTTTATTAAAATTACATATGAAAATTAGATTACATTTAAAGAATAAAAATTACATTCACAAAAATTAAATTACCGTATTTTCTCTATTAGAATGCCATGGCATTCTATTTTTCAATCACCTTTCAAAGTGGCATTCTATTAGAGACTGGCATTCAACTGGAGAGTGGCATTGTATTTTTCGATGAGTAAATTTTAAAATTTGAAAAAAATTTTGACTAGAACCCCCATTGAATCAAGCTTTAATTTTAAATAAAGATAGCAAAAATGCTGAAATCTTATTTGAAGTCGAATTCGAGCTAATACCCAAATTCAAAATTTTCTAATTATTTGACAAATACACAAGAATTATAATTATACTTTACAATAATTCAGTCTTCATCGGCAAAAAATTTTTCAAATCTCCAAGAAGCCTCTGTTTTATCGATTAATCTCAAATCTGCTCATATCCCTCTTACTCAGCCGAAACTCATCTTCTAATATCCCTCTTAATCCCTATATCATTCTTATTCCCTTGAATTACCGATATTTCCCACCTAATCCTAAAATACCTCTTAATATCTTTATTCCTCAAATCTAATTATATAATTATTGATCACCATAAATTCCCCATATCACCACTCTAAATCCCATTAATCACTTTAATCCACCGATATCCTCCGATATAACTCAAATCCCCTGATATCACTGATATAGTTTCTCGGCTGGATCCCGGTAAATTTGAAAAACGGCATTACTGGATCAAATATTTCTTATAGTTGGAAAATTTTCATTATTAAAAGGTGTCATTCTATTAGAGACTGGCATTCAATTAGAGAGTGGCATTCTATTTTTCAATCATCTTCCAAGGTGGCATTCTATTAGAGACTGGCATTCAACTAGGGAGTGGCATTCTAATAGAGAAAATACGGTAATTAAAATTTTGTATGTATATAATTAATAAAATGGAAGTATTTTACTTTTTTAGAGGTATGCTATTTCTTTTGTTTATTTTTATATTTTGAATAATGCTTATTCGTAACTAAGATTATCTTCTTATATCGAGTTTTTTATAAAAATTATCTCCTTATCGTTAATATGTTTATGTGAATTGGATTAATAATTTAACTTTTTACAACAAATAACGCAATATACCGGAGATTTTTCTTTAATGATATTTAGGTTTTATTATTATGTACTATTATTATATATCAATATTAATTTCGATTAATGATAAGTAAAAGCGTGAAAATTCGTTCAAATAAGAACAAATTTTATTTAGTCGACAAAAAAAATTGAACAACAAATTTTTATATCAAATTTTATTATAAAATATAAAGTTTCGAAATTAATTGTTATAAATATATACAGAAGAATCATCAGGAATAGTATGTCCATATTGAATATGCTGTGAAAGGCTAGCACTTTCTGTGAAAACCCGTGTATTTTTGAGAAATGACAAAATACATATAAAACTAATTTCAGATTATGTTAAAATATTAATATTCATATACTTGTTATTTAGCTTAATTTTATTTTTTATTTTTTGCTTACTTGTAGACTGTATGAATTCAGTAATGTCAAATCAATTTTAACATTTAAAACAAAATTTAAAATTTTTTAAAATATCAGACATGAATATTATTTCAGACATGAATGGTCCATAGTTTCTATCTTCTATCTTAATATAGTATGTATAGATTATAAACCTTATTTATGCTTTGCTATATTATTCTGATAATATAACTTATAAATTGATTTAGTTATATGTAGTATATTAAAATTATAATAAAATTTTTTTGAAAATATGCAAATTAATTTATATTATACAACATAAAAAATTTTGTTTTCTTGTGTATTTTTGTGTAACTCATTTTCTTTTTACAATTTTTAGATCTTCAAATTTTTTAAAATTTACTTCAAAATATTTGTTTTAATAATGATTTGTTGTACATTTATTTAATATTTTATAATAATTTTAGAAGTCTAGTGCCAACTTTTTAGACAAAATCTGCTAATTTATGTCATAAGCGCTTCGAGGCAAATTCAAAAATCTATTTTATTATTTATTTAATTATTTTTTTTCTTTTTATTTTTTATGATATTTGATATTATTTTAAAAAATAAGTGTGAATAATACCTTCTACTCTTACATTGTTTAGAAACAGCCTTTTCTTTGTTAAGAATAATAGCTATATCTTTAGCTGCGCTTCTATATATAGGCCTGGCTTTAATAAATTAAAAATGAGAAACTGAGAAATTTAGAATATGAAATATTATTTTTTGCTAAAAATTATTTTTTATAACGTTTTTTTAAATTATTATTATTTTATTATTACTTACATATTATTTTTCGTAATTATTTAAAAATAATTAAAAAAAGACCTGGTTTGGCAAATCTTTTCTTATTATACAATTTATTTTTTATTTGATTTCCTGCAATTATTTTTAAATCATAATTAGATTTTAACTTTTATTCAATTAAAATTAACATTAAAATTTTTTATCAAAAAATATTATTTTCCAAAATTACATTGATTTTACAAAAATACACTCTGTCAGAAAACTATAAACGCAGGTCAAAATTTTGTCTTAAATCCTATTTCTCTGCAGTATATATTTAAATTTCTATTTTTAGCCTTTATAATAAAGTAGTTAATTCATTTTTAATTGAATTTACTTAAAATTTTGGTGTTTACGGGGTGTTTTTTACTTTTATCAGAATTGACCGTCAGAAAACTATAAACGCACTCGTGATTTTTATAACTAAAAACAATCAAATATGGATAATTTTATATTTTTATAATGAGTTATCCCTCCTTTATTATAAACAGAGAGAGTTTTTTTAGGTTCGAAAAACCTGATAATAGGTACCTAAAAGGTTCGAAAAAAAGGCTTAAATAGGTTGAAAAAAATGCAAAAAGTGGCAAAATAGGTGCGAATTTTTAAGAATAGGCTTGAATTTTTAGAGATTTTTTCAATTTTGTGTTTTCAATTTATGGTTTTCAACTTTCACGGCCCGTAATTCGGCCCTATCAAGTCAGATTGCGCTGATTTTGGTGTCAATCAACTCAGATTGAGAAGCTCTTTCAAATGAGCTATCATTCAAAAAATCGAATTTTTCACCTCAAAAATTTCTTTTCCCCCGTATAGTTGTTCGATATTTGGGGCCATGTAACTAAGCCCTATGAAGTCAGATCGTGTTGATTTTGGTGTTATTCGATTCAGATTGGCGAGCTCTTTCGAACTAGTTACACCTTTGAGAGCTATTTTGAATAACATAAATATCGACATAAATCGGAATCTTTGTCTTTAAAGCAATTTTTATCGATAATTGTTTAAAAAAGATAGTTAAATATCAAAATTAAATTTTTTTTATAAAAAACCAGAGATTTAGTGAAAAAATAACTCAAATTCTCAAAAATTTGCGAAAATAAAGACAATTTTTAAGATTTTTATCAAAAAACCTAAAATAGGTTCAAAAAAGTCCAAAATAGGTTGCAAATAGGTTTTAGGTTCAAAAAGGCCGAAATAGGTTTTTTAGGTTCGAATAGGTCCAATATAGACTCATTATTTCGACCCAAAACAGTGTTTTTTGTGCATATCTCATCAAAACTAGTTCGCAAAAAAATAGAGAAAAACCTAAAAAAACTCTCTCTGATTATAAATAAAAAAAATTATGGGCATATCTTTACTAGAAGTCGAGATCCAGATATCTCGAAAATCAACGTAAATAGGGGGTAGGGCTCTTTAAAAAATATTTTCGACCCCTTATGATTTGTCTTAATTTTCCATTTTAGGCTCATTAGAAAGCCCTTAAAATTTGCTATAAGATAAAATAGATGTTGTATTTCAGAAAAAATTCATTAGAGAGATATAGGCCGTTAATTTTCCGGAGCTAATTTTATGGGGCATTTAGGTGTTTTTCTCTGCCTTAAAGATTTAAAACTTAATAACTTTCTGAAATATTTTTTCTAGAAAATAAAACTTATGCTATCTTATAGCAAATTTTAAGGGCTTTCTAATGAGCCTAAAATGGAAAATTAAAACAAATCATAAGGGGTCGGAAATATTTTTTAAAGAGCCCTACCCCCTATTTACGTTGATTTTCGAGATATCTGGATCTCGACTTCTAGTAAAGATATGGCCCTAATTTTTTTTATTTATAATAAAGAGGGAGAAAAAGTAACCATTATTTAGAAACAAATTATTTAGAGATAAATCAATTAAAATGCAAAAATATTAAATAGATATTCGTCAAGGTTTTTTATTGAGTTAATTTACACTTTTGGAGAGAAATTATATTTTGGATACAAAATACTTGGCGCCTAAGTTCTTAATAACTTTGCTTGGAAGTCTATTTTTGTATTGTGTTAACTTTCGTCTAATTATTATTTTTTATAATTTATAAAAAATGTTATACCATTCTCTCACAACCTGCAGTTGGATTTGAAAATTTTTTTAGTTTTTGAAAAGAATTTAAAAATTAATTTATAAATATTAAATAATATATAAAAGAATACAAAAATTTTTGCATATAAAAAAATAATAAAAGATATCAGAAAATTGATAAAAGAATATTGAATTAATAAACTTTCAACATCTTAGAAAGTAATGAAAATTTTACAGGAAAAATAGTGCAAAAATGTTGGCTAAGCAATTTTATAAAAAATATCATAACTTCATTATACCTATTCTCTATATTTCTCTGTATATTCATTTCTTGTTTTGCTTTGTTATATTTAAATATTAACTAATATTATTTAAAAGGGGCATTCGTATTTAATTGAGAATTTAATATTATTTTAGTTTTTTATTAACAATAAAATATTATTATTTAGTTATGAAATTATGTATAATTGCTAAGATTTGTTCAGATTATTAAATGAACTATTGATGAGAATTATGTTGTTTAAAGCCCAATTTTAAATAATATTATTAATGCTGTGAAATTTTTTTCCAAATTTCAATACTGAAAAAATTTTTTGTTTGAGCTTCTAAAAGAAAATTTAATAATCATTCATAAAATTAAATAATCTAAAAAATATCTTAAAAACTAGACATTTAAGTAATATTTCACATTAAACTAATTAAATCTTAAAAGTAATTTCAGCAAACTGAAAACTCATGAAGTTTTATGAAGACATAAAAATAATTTTAAAAATCATTAAAAAATATGCGGGAGTAAATGATAAATCGGCAGAAAAATGAATCAAAATTCTCATTTAATCATTATAAATATATAAACTTATAGATAAAAAAAGAAATAACCGAAATAATTAAAAGATAATATATATTTAATTTTAATCATACTTTTTTGATTACTTAATCAGCCTCTTGTCTATTTTACTTTATCAGCCTCTTGTTATATATAAAATTAGGCAGAGATAAAATTAGGCAGAGATAAGAAAAATTATTACTGTAATATAATTAATTTCATATGGATTTTAATCTTTTGTATTTAATTCAGACAATTAATTGTTGGGAGTGTTCTTTCCAATTCATTGGATGTATGTATGTATATTTATGTCAAATATTTTCAATTACATTATGGATTGATCTTAAACCTAGAAAACAAACTATTTGGTACGAAAAATTTATAAACTAAGAGCTGTGACATACATACTATAGGCAGACACACTATAGACTCGTACACTGGGAAGCTTATTAATTATAATTATTAAATTTAATTTTAAATATCTTATATAAAAACATTTAAATTATAAAAATTATTTAATAAACATTTTAACGAATTCAGACTGAGGTACGTTTTATATAACTCATCAAAATATTGGTAAATATGAGATTATATCAGATTCTTTAAAGAAACTGTGAAATATATAAGATTACTATAATATTCACGACAACATTTACAAAAATAACATCATTTATAATAATAATATAAAAATTGATATAATTAATGATGAATTTAATAATAGATAATACTTATATAATAAAAATCATCTTATAATAAGAATCATTTTAATAAAAATTATTAAAAATCAATATATTAAAAACCATCCTATCTGTATTAGTGCCCTTAGTGCCCTTTTTTATTTTCCAGAGCACAGGATCTTCGAGAAAGTGATTTATGAAAGTTGAAACATCTTATTTGATTTTGACAAAATTTAAAAATTTTTTATTATAATAACATTATTGACCTGGATGATTCTCATACTGACCAAAAGTAGGATTAAACCACTACGTCTCAACATGCTTGCCAGTCACTTTTCTTAACTAGATGTTCCTAATCCAGAATAACATAAATAATATATAATTTTCACACATTAATTTTTCGTTCAAATTTTATTTTAGATTGGGTTTTAGCCAAGTGTAACGTTTAGATAAACATTATTAAAATCTTCGTATTATTAATCTATCGAAAACCAAAAAAGAGTATTTTCGATATCTGGACCCCATAGATAAAATCAATTTATTTGTCAAACGTTATTAATATAAAACCAGTTTAAATAAATGAAATACAAATTTTTAATTAAAATATAATAATTTCAGTAATTTTAATGATTTGAGGAAGAACGGATTATTAAACCTTGGGTATTTTTAATACATTTTTCAATTTTTAAGTAATTGAATTAATTAAATTAAACACTTAATAGTATTAATAAAATTTATTTTCAGTATTTCGATCTTTTTTGAAGAAAATTAATGAAAATTTCAGCGAATGCATATAATAAAATACAAAAATTTGAATTAATTGTGTATAACAAAATTTTTTAATAATGAGAACAAAATAATTTTTATTTAAGCCATTTCATATTCATCTTATCTAAATTATATTTGTCATGATTCTGTAAAGATAACTAAGAATAAGAATATCATGCTGATATTTGTATAGACATGCTGATATTTGTATTTCATATTAAATAATTTACAGGGCGCTGCTTTTTAAGAATAATATCATATCCTAATCATATCTTAAATCTGGCTCTAAGATTAATAACACACTTTAAAATTATCTAATGAATACTAAATTAAAAAATTTACTAAACTAAAATTAAATAAAATTTTTAAAATAATTAGTCTAATTCAAATGAAAAAGATATTGTAAATTTATTTTGCTCTGGTCTATATAATCAACAATAAACATATTTTATTCTTTAATAATAACTATACATTATATTGTTGAGCGCAACAATTGTGATAACTCATTGATTATATATATGTCATCGTTTACTTTATCAATAATCATAATTTATTAGTTTTTTATTTTCAGTGATTAGGGCAGCCATAAACTCTAAAAAATTATAATAAATTATCCATATTAACGAGTTTTTAATTTTCCCACAAAGCCCAAAAGACGTTTGTGTGAGAGCATTTAAGTAATTGGTCGTTTCCTGTAAAGAGAAGAATATACTTATGTATGCTATGGATTAATGAATTTGCCTCTTAAGCCTGTTTGCATAATGGAGATCTTTTCATTTTGAAATTGGTCTAGTACATCATTATCATTCAATTATGTTTAAATTAGAGGACGGTAAAATCGTATTTGCGGGATCCCGCATGCGGGATTTTTTTTTGAAATCGTTGCGGGACGGGATCCCGCGGGATAAATCCCGCAAAATCCCGCATCCCGCAAAATCCCGCATTCTGAATTTGCGGGATCCCGCGCGGGATTGCGGGATTTTTTTTAAATTTTTGAATTATCAAATTCGATTGTAAAAAGAAAATTTAACAAATATATTAAAAACTCAACAAATAATTAAGTCAAATAATTAATATTTTTTTATAATTGGGATTGCTTTGTTCAAAAAAAGCAACATCTCTCCGATCTTAGGCGTAATGCTGTATCGACGGTAGTCATAAAGGTCACGTCTTTCAAATGCTTTTGCATTTTCAGAATCCTTATGAATTCTGCTTCGTAGATGAACTATTAAACTCTTAGCACTCCGATCTGATAACTTAAACAAATATTTTGTTTCACCATTTTCTTTACATTTAATGCATTCTGCTTCAGTATCATTTATTCTTTTAAATAAACCAATATTCCAAATATAGCTAGACATCTGAATTAAATAAATAGTTTTGTTGTTATTTGGGGCCATGGATGAAATAATTATTTAAAAAATTTTAATATTTTACTCTCTAGGAACTTTGTTTCTTTTCAGCCTAAAATTAACAAATAGAAAAGAACATTTTGCCAAAATAGAACATTTTGCCAATATTTTCCAAAATCCCGCAAATTAAAAAATATGTTGCGGGATCCCGCATGCGGGATTTTTTCTAAAATTCTTGGCGCAAAATCCCGCGCGGGATCCCGTCCCGCACCGACCTCTAGTTTAAATATTAATATTTTTTATGAAATTTATTTTATTTCTTAGTTTGATATTAATTTTTGTATATAAAGTATAGATAAATTAGTATATGATTCATTTTTAAAAATTTTTATCACAGGCGTTTAAATATTTTGATATAATATACATTTATCAATAATAACATTCATAATACTAATTCACATAATTTGGCGATTTCGTCTATATAATGCTGTACATTTCTTCGGTAAATTATCCTTTTTTATTAATAAAATATGATCATGAAATTATGAAACAATTTTTTAATGCTCTCAAATCAGAACGCACAAAGTTTTTTTTATTTTTTTGCTGAACATCGTAAAGAATTAAATTCTTGATTCTTCTTACTTCTTTTATAAAAATACATTTAAGATTTCTAGTTTTCACACAAATAACATTGTTTTTTATGATAATACTATATGTTTTAAATAAATCATATTATAAGAATATTGTACTTTCTTAGTTTTGAACCATTTCGCAATAACCATGATTAAAATTGAGATACGCCTACATTCTGTGTGGTTCCATCAACCACCTTGTTCCATTAACCGCTTTTCTCATAATTGGAGAACCATTTTACTAAAATTTCAGTTTATTCAATCTAATGTAACGAAATTATTTGTTAAAGAATAATTTATTGCTTTATTTAATTTTAATATATATATTTAAATTAATTAAATTTATTATTTTTTAAATTTTTTATATTTATATATATTTTAAAAATTAAATTAAGGGTACTAAATGGTAACAAATTGGTTTTACTGTAAAAATTAGAGGATCTAGACAATTTTTTAAAAGGAAAATTTCCAGCATAGAATACAATGTTTATATAAATTTCATAACCTTTAATTAAATTATATTTATTAATATTCATATATTTATATTTTAAATAATTTATGTGACAAGATTAAAAAATAGCTAATTTAAGTATTTATTAAAATTAAGATACATACATTTATTTGCATCGATACAATTTTTAATATCTTAATTTATCACAAGCAAATTAAACAAGAAAATGTTTATTTTTACAAGATTTTTATTTTTAAATTATTATTATTTGTTGTTTATCTCTCAGTCATTTAATATCATATACCAATTGTATTCTATTGAATTTTATACCAAAATATTTTGCTAAAATTTAAATATAATTTTATAAAATGAATAATTAGATCATTAATATATTATCTTAATCGTTCCTAATTATAATAAATTATTTAACATTTATTAAAAATGTTAGATATCCAAGACCGCCTGAACATTGTCGATACGCGCTAAATTTTCGCGACGCTGTTGTTATTGTTGATTATTTTTCTGGTGAATTTGTTTATATTGCTTTCCTTAAAAATTTCGCTCAAAATGTTTTAGATATTATTTATAAATGTTCTGCTGTAATTAATAATTTTTGTCGCCGACAGGCGACTTTTTTCCGTCGATCCTTTGGGCCCTATGGGTTTTATATTTATTTTTGTCTAACTTTCTCTCCTCATTTTAACCACGCCCATTTTTTCTCTTCGGCTGGTCGGAATACAAGCCACACCCCAGGCTAGACTAAACTCACTTGAATTCTTTTCTGAATTTCGGAAGCCCTAACTTCACTCGCTTGTAGAAGCTCATCTGCTTTAGATCTAAGATTTTGTACTTGTGCTTGGTGGCTAGCTAATTCAGTATCAAGTCTACGGTGTTTCTACGCAAATTCTGTACTCCTGTCAAATCACGTCAATAATCATCGCTGCTAACAAGTAATTTCTTTAACTTTAAATTTAAATTACGATATTATAATAATTAAAATATTTCAACAATATGTATCTTTTAATTCTGGTCTATTTTTATAATTTTTAATTCTGACAATTCTAATTCGCTATATTTTCATCCCCTCCTCACCTTAATCCAAGATTCTTCTTCATCAATATCTATAAGAAATTGATGAACAGTAATTGCGTTATTTAAATTTTCTCTTCTTTGTTTAGCCATATCTTTAACATTTGCATATCTTTCAGTAATTCATTGCCTTCGTGTTTTGATAGAATCTTTATAAAATTGATCAGCCTCCATTAAGCCTCAGCCTGTCCATTTACATTAGCAACCCGATCAGCATGTGCATTAATATCAGCTTCTAACAATTGATGCTTCTTTAAGAAATCTTCACTAGAAGACAAATCGCGGCCTGTATCTTTGCTACTCAAAAGTGTCTCATCCTAAACATTTTTCTAATTAAAAATAATATATTTATTTTATTAACCTCTCCAAGCCAAAATTCCAAATCCTTCACTGATTCAATAAATGTTTTTTGTTTATTAGCCTCTTTCAACCTCGCATTTTTCCCTGTACTTGTTTTAACCAACAATATAAAAAACATAAAATTTTGACCTGTAGAAATTATAGTAGCAATACGATCAGCATTAACGGAAAGTTCAGCTTCAAATGCTTGTTGTTTTTGATGATTTTGTTGAATATTTGTAGGATCACAATAATCAACTTCCTAAATAAAGTGTTTAAAATTTTAGGCAATCTAGGAGAAATGGGGTCCCTGCGAAAAACTAAATATTTTAAAAATAAGAAAAAAAATTTTCTACGGTAAAAAATGCAGATTACGCATTTGAGCTCAGATTTTGAAAAAAGTCGAATTATAAGCCAGAATATAGGTCCTCGAATATCGAAAAACCATAGGGAAACCAAGCTGATTTTAAGGTAAAAAATTGGAATATTCAAATAATATCTTATTCGAAAGAGCTCGACAGAAATCAGCATATTTTTTACTCTAGAAACTTTATTTCTTCTATTTTTAAAAATCTTTTTTGCAGGAACCCAATTTTCCTGAATTGCCAAATTTTAATTTTTAAATATTCTTCCACCTGCGCAATTTGAAACTTTTCAGATATCCAATTTTCAAATTCATCGACATCACGATAAAATTGTAATTGTCTGAGATTCACCTAGTTTGGAACGCTTTTCAACTAAACGTTCTTTAAGTCTGTCCCAACGATCAAAGATTTGTTCACGTTTTGTATCTGAAAATTATTTTTTTAACTTATTTTTAAAAAATTTGTTACTAATTGCTTGCTTTGCATAATGTTCAGAAGCAACTAATTGTTTTGCTAATTGATCCAAATTATTTAATTTTTCTTGTTGCGATGCAATAGCTTTATCAAAATCTTCATGTTTTTTAATTAGAGATTCAACATTATCTCCAGTTGGATCTTCTTGAGCGAGAAAAGCTTCTCGAGCATTCATCCAAGTATCACATTGTTCACAATCGCGATAGAAAAGTTGAAGTTCAAGACATTGATCAAGTATTTTTCTGCGTTGTACCACAGCATCATTTAGACGTTTACGAGCCTTTTATATTTAAAAAAATACTCAATTTATCTTACCTTTTTGACATCGTCCATCCTTTGACGAACAGCATCAGATGAAAAATTTTCATAATTAATTAGTTGATTAGACAATTGTCTCAAAGATTTAAATTTAATTTCCTTTGAGGTAATTTATTTTAAAATTGATTGATGTCTTTCAAGAAGTGCTTCTGCGCCTGCTACATTATTTGCAAGCTCATCAATAGAAACTAAATTAACCATTCCATCAATCCACTGCATTATATCGCGAAAACCATTTAAGAAACGTAGGTAATCTAGATTGGAATATAATTTTAATGTTTTTCTTATTACCATAATTTTCTAATAATTTATCTTTTCTCATTTTGGCTTTTTGTATTAAAGTTGGCAACTGATCGTCTAATTGATTTTGTGATTCCTCGATTTGTTCAGCAACATCGGGGTATTTTTGTTGTAAAGAATTTGCCTAATAATATGAAAAAAAATAAAACCAATATCTTATTAATTCACTTCTTGATGCAAATTATATATACCATCTTCTAAACCATCCAAATCTTTTTCAACAATTTCATGTTTTCTTTGAAGAGCCTTTACTGAATGAAGATCACAGCCAAAATCAGGTTCTTCCAATTGTTCAAGCATTTTACTGATGTTTTTCTTGAAAACTTCTGTGTTTTTCTTGAATACATCAAAATCATCTATCACTCTTTTTTTAATATGTTTTCTATTTTTAAAAAGAGATTTGATTTTGTTCTTACCGAGACCGGGAATCAACCCCTTAAGTCAATCCATATAATTACTAATTATTTTTAATTAATTAATAATTAATTAATTAATAATTTTTAATAAATTTAATTTAATTATTAATTATTAATTATTAATTAATAATTATTATTTAATTATTAATTACCCTTCATTCAACCCAATTAATTAATTAATAATTATTTTCCAATTAAATTATTAATTACTCATTAATTAGTATTTATTACTTATGGGTCTTTTATTGAGAACATTTACCTCATAACTTTTTCAACTTACCGCCTTACAAAATCAATAATTAAGATAAATAACATAATAAAAATAATCAAACAAATTAACTTTTATTTAACTGAATTAACCTTTAAATTTATTACAAATTAAGAAATAATTAGTTTTTGTACTAAAACTTACAACTTGATATCCCTCATACTCCCCAAAAATCCCTAATTATCTTTCATAATCCCGTAATCCACAATATAACTTTACTCCTTTTGAATCTACCGAAATCCACCTTAATCCAATGATATTCACATTAATCGCATAGTCCCCATATATCCCTCGATATCTCTCAAATCGAACGAGTTTCTTTATCCCCCGATGTCACGACAAGTCCCTTTATGTTTTTTAATCCTTCCAAATTTCCAGATACCCATCTTAACTTTAACCTCTATATCCTTTCAAATCCCCATAAGCCTCCGATATTCGACAATTCCATTGACCTTAACTATTTAAGGCCGTCTGCAATAATTCTTGCATTTTGGAAGGTTTTGAAGCCATAAATCTGCTAACCATTTTCTGCGCCGCAGGCGAAAATTTTGAGAATTTTGGAGGTCAAAATCCAGGTTTTGAGAAAATAGGGAGGATTTAAGCGCCGCAGCCGATTCAAATCAAAGATTAAAAACATTAATTTTTAAAAGTATTTTCAGATTTATGTATATCCAGCCCTAGAGTCGAACCCAATCCTATCAAAATATTTAAGTGTGTGAAGTCAGTCAACCTAACCACTCAACCATTGACCAACAAAAGGAAAAATGGTAGAAAATATAAATATTTCTTTCCCTTTTCCTTAAAAAATTTAATGTCAAAGTACACCAGGTACAAGTAAAATTTAAAAAATTTCCGTCATTAGGGGTGTAAATTTAGTCTCGTTTTCCGAGACTAAAACACCGAGACCGAGAGCTCAAAAAACCCGGGAAATTTCCCGAAACGAGAACCGAGACCGAGAGTAAAAATATATATGAAAATTAAAATTAGTTTTCATTGAATTATAACTCGTAAACTGTTTAATAATTTCCATGATATGTGGTATCAATTCCTTTTTTTAACATTTTATCGAGTTTATCCCAATCAGCTTCCATTGTTTTTGGCATCATAACTTAAATATAACAACTCACAATATATTATATTCCGACTGAGCTAAAATTAGTTATTTTATGAATTAAATTAAATAATGGATAAATATTTGAAATGTAAATCTAATCATAATATTTTTGAAAAATATAAATTTTAAAAATTATTCAATCCTTAAAATTTCTTCTGAACTTTCATAAAATAATTAAATTGCTTGAGAATAAATTTTTAATTTCAGATTGCTATACCTTCTTGATTTTAACCTTTCTTGCCGCCATTACTTTGTAGCGAAGTCCGGAAACATAAATCAAGTCACCGTCTATATGAATCTCCACTAGAACAGCTGCAATAGCATTTATATATATATATATATATATAAACATTTCTATATATACCTTTACGAGCTTGATGATCTGTTGCTTTGCTTAATATCGCCGTCACAATAGCTACCCCTGCACTTGGGCCTTCTCTATCTAGATATGTATGACTAAATAAAAATTTAAGATATATAAATAATAAGAGGGTTTAGAATTTTTAAAATAGAGCTATGTTCAATGATTCAAAAGTATTATTATTATTTATTTATTATTTATTTATTTATTATTTATTTATTTATTTATTATTTATTTATTTATTATTTATTTATTTATTTATTTATTTATTTATTATTTATTTATTATATTTATTATTTATTTATTATTTATTCATTTTTATTTATTTTTATTTAAAAAAAAAATTAAATAGTTAATTAATTAATCCTAATTATTTTAATTTGATATGAAATAATATATTATATTATAAAGAATTATATTATAAGAATATATTATAAAGAAGATATATTTTTAAAAGACGTACAGGAACAAATTCAACTGCAATTTTGCCTTCAAGATTAATCTCTTTATTAAAATCTTCTGCGTATGTTTTTGCCAAAAAACACTATAATGCAAATCTGGCTTAATCTTTGGCTGATCATAAAAGAAATTGCTTGTTGTTAACGATGCTTCAACGTAATCTATACGACCACAGGCTGCGTTGCCGTTTTCTAAATTAAATTGATTTGCCATGATTTATATTTATGTTTTTAATTTATAAAGTCGAACCCAATCCTATCAACCTAGAGTCGAACCCAATCCTATCAAAATATTTAAGTGTGTGAAGTCAGTCAACCTAACCACTCAACCATTGACCAACAAAAGGAAAAATGGTAGAAAATATAAATATTTCTTTCCCTTTTCCTTAAAAAATTTAATGTCAAAGTACACCAGGTACAAGTAAAATTTAAAAAATTTCCGTCATTAGGGGTGTAAATTTAGTCTCGTTTTCCGAGACTAAAACACCGAGACCGAGAGCTCAAAAAACCCGGGAAATTTCCCGAAACGGGAACCGAGACCGAGAGTAAAAATATATATGAAAATTAAAATTAGTTTTCATTGAATTATAACTCGTAAACTGTTTAATAATTTCCATGATATGTGGTATCAATTCCTTTTTTTAACATTTTATCGAGTTTATCCCAATCAGCTTCCATTGTTTTTGGCATCATAACTTAAATATAACAACTCACAATATATTATATTCCGACTGAGCTAAAATTAGTTATTTTATGAATTAAATTAAATAATGGATAAATATTTGAAATGTAAATCTAATCATAATATTTTTGAAAAATATAAATTTTAAAAATTATTCAATCCTTAAAATTTCTTCTGAACTTTCATAAAATAATTAAATTGCTTGAGAATAAATTTTTAATTTCAGATTGCTATACCTTCTTGATTTTAACCTTTCTTGCCGCCATTACTTTGTAGCGAAGTCCGGAAACATAAATCAAGTCACCGTCTATATGAATCTCCACTAGAACAGCTGCAATAGCATTTATATATATATATATATATATATATAAACATTTCTATATATACCTTTACGAGCTTGATGATCTGTTGCTTTGCTTAATATCGCCGTCACAATAGCTACCCCTGCACTTGGGCCTTCTCTATCTAGATATGTATGACTAAATAAAAATTTAAGATATATAAATAATAAGAGGGTTTAGAATTTTTAAAATAGAGCTATGTTCAATGATTCAAAAGTATTATTATTATTTATTTATTATTTATTTATTTATTATTTATTTATTTATTATTTATTTATTTATTATTTATTTATTTATTTATTTATTATTTATTTATTATATTTATTATTTATTTATTATTTATTCATTTTTATTTATTTTTATTTTAAAAAAAAATTAAATAGTTAATTAATTAATCCTAATTATTTTAATTTGATATGAAATAATATATTATATTATAAAGAATTATATTATAAGAATATATTATAAAGAAGATATATTTTTAAAAGACGTACAGGAACAAATTCAACTGCAATTTTGCCTTCAAGATTAATCTCTTTATTAAAATCTTCTGCGTATGTTTTTGCCAAAAAACACTATAATGCAAATCTGGCTTAATCTTTGGCTGATCATAAAAGAAATTGCTTGTTGTTAACGATGCTTCAACGTAATCTATACGACCACAGGCTGCGTTGCCGTTTTCTAAATTAAATTGATTTGCCATGATTTATATTTATGTTTTTAATTTATAAAGTAACAAAATTATATGTTATTTTAATGCATAAAAAGTTTTGTTACACAGGTTTTGTAATTTATTATACTTTATTATTAAAGAAAATAAAGAAAAATTTTAAAATTTATAAAATTCACATTAGATGAGTTTAACGAAAATTAACAGTTTATTTATGGCATATTTTATTAAAGTTGTCGCATATACACCTATGTGCGATAATATTATTAGTTTTATTTATTTTCTTTTTTCTTGGCAATGCTTTTTTACATGAATTTTTTATAATATTCTTATAATAATTCAAATATATAATTATAAAAACCGAACAATATTTTCATTTTAAAGATGTATATGCTTTATTAATTTTTTGCCTTTTTAATTTTAAAATTACCAAATTAAGGAATCGATGGAATTTGTTGCTATCAAAACATATAAAAATAGAACAAGTTATGGTGCTTAATTTTAGCTTTAAATTTAATAATAATAATAATCTTAGCTTAGCCCTTGTCATCATTTTTAGAAACTTTAATATGTTTTACCAATGTAGTGCATAAATAACATTGATAAGATTTAATTCAATAAAATTGTTAATTGAAAAATTTAATTACTGAAAAATTTGGACTTTTTTTTATATATTTTTGTTTTTTAGAATTTATTGAAATTTAGGCCTTAGGAGACACATGGGTGTCCTTCGTGTTAAAAGAATTTAGAATAGTTATATTAGTTGTATATAATGCTTCATTTATAAATGATCCCCAAGAGGACCATTCATAAGGGTATTGAAATCTACTATTTTGCAAAAAGGCCGCACAATGATATAGTTTCGCTAGTTGAAATATAATTAGTAAAAATATGATTGGTTGATAAGCAAATTATTTATTAGACGAATCTTTTAAATATATCTATATCATTATTTTTTCTAAACATAAATGAAAAGAGAAATGATAGATCTGTAATTGCACATTTGTATAGCTTGAAAGATTATTCTAATTCTTTTCGTCGCATTCCTTCACATTATTTATTATATTCTCTTGGTGTTTATCTTGGTTCTCATTTCATTATAATTTTTTTATAATTTCATGTAAATAGCTATAAACAAGATATTAGCTCCTTATGTTTAATTAGCTCTTCCTTGCAGAATTCACACTTTATTATAATGCGACAAAATTTAATAAGTTAAATTTATTGAATTTTGGTTGATATTATTTAAGATTTTATAATTATTCTTTTATTCTACATTTTTATAATCTTAATTTTATTGCTTTGAGATTTAAATTATAAATATTCTTATGATTCTCCTTGACATTTGTGAAGATTCAAATTCTATACAAAGTCTTTTTCAATTACTAAATTTATTTTATAAAACTTACTATTAGTAGTATAAAGTGATCCGTTAAAACATGTTTAAAAACAAAAATGTTTCAACTGGCTACTAAATTAAAAATAAATTATCAATAATAATAAATTATTTTTATTTAAAAAATAAATTTTTATTCAATAGTTTAAGTGGGTTTTAGTAAATAAAATTAATATGTGAATTAATAAAATCTAATTGATGATGCAAAAAATTTTTTATTTAATAGAAATAAATAGATTAATGATGTAATTTATTTAAAATTAATAATTTAATCTGAAGAACAAAATTTTTTATAAAAAAGAAAAGTATTTTAGTTTTATTTGTTTGAAAAATACAAACAAAGTGGGTAGGATGTATGCTTGGTTAGGTTGTATGTTTCGAACAAAGAAACAAATCAATAATGCATTAATTGGTTTTTTACTTAAAAATTCTATTTAATAGTTTTACATAATATTTGTAAACTAATTCTTAATGGTTATTGTTAATATAATTTCAATTTGTAGGTTTAAATTGTAAACCCATCAAGATTAATCGAACTAGCTCTGAAAGATGGAAAAAGTTCACGAAAAAATGCGCGTAAAATGTCTTCTTGCATGGTTAAATTCTTATTAAAAAATGTTTGTAGAATACATATTTTTGAACATTTATAATTGGATCAAATTTGTATATTGATGAAATGTTTATGCAGCATATTTAAAAATTTTTTCAAAATTATATAATTATTTATATTTACCTTATTTTCATTTCATTATTTATAATTAAAATATTTTTATTATTTTTTTCATTTTCCAAAATATAATATTCTTATTCGTTGAATTTGTAATGATTAATTTTGTTTGTTGATTTACTAATTCAATTATATTATTGTTGAAACACATATCAGTTAAAAATAAAAAATAAATAGAAACCCAACTTTTTAAATCTTTTCCAAACATATGTTTTGGGTAGACTATATATAACATTATCCTTTACATTGTACACTCTTAATTTTATTATTTATTATACATATGTTTTCGCAATAAAAATTTTTAAATAGAAACGCAGAAATAGTACGGTAACGGTTACTAATACTAATATTGTCAGTTTTTTTATCCAGAAAACTGACAAGAGAAACCGAATACAATTTCTCCATACACAAGTTTATATTTTACTCAAAAGGTACCGGTGGATCTGGCAAGAAGCTCAAGAAAAATTTTTCAAATTTTAATTTAAAACCCAAAATTCTTATATTTAACCTCAAAAAATATGGTAACTAAAATTATTTTTATTTAATTATTTTGCCAAATTGGTTTGGAATCACAATTGGAAAAATTATATATATTTTTTAATTTCAATTTCTATAAGTCGAGCTGAGTTGAATGACACCAAAATCAACGAAGCACTCCCTTCTAGCGGCACCAGTCTCTGAAGGTTATAATCACTTCAGAAAAATTCTTCCAAAAATATTCTTCCTCAAATTTTTCTTTCAAAACTTAACGGGAGAAAATTGATATTTATTTTTATTTACATATTTTTCTTTCTTAAATAAATTCTTCCAAAATGGGGGAACTCAGAATAAACAAAAATTCAATTTTTAACTTTTATCCAATTTCCTAAAAAATGAGGAACAATGAAAAAAATTTTTTATCTATGCCTGAACAAAATGTTTTTAGAGTGAATATCTTTTAAATTTTAACTATTTTAACTATTGCTTTACAGAAATTTTAAATATATTTTTGAGATTCATTTATTTTTATAATAGATTTATTTAATAAACAACTTTAATTTTTAATTCTAAGTCAAATATATTAAATAAATCGCATTTTTATTAAATAATAAATATGTATAATACATTTTTTCTATTACTATAAAAACATCGAATAATATAATATCATAATTTATATTAATACCATAAATCCAAGGCTTTACAGTTTATTACCCAGATTTGTCGAATAAATGCGCAGAAACAGCCAAAAATGATTGAGTTAATCCTTTTATCGTTCCAATAATTTACAGAATAAAATTGCGCGCAAATTAGATAAAAAATAAAACATAAAAATAAAAAATGATTATAAGCTAGAAGAAAGCGGACATAGCTAAAAGTACTCAACAAAAAAAGTAAATATATTTTTTATATTTATTTATAAAAAATTTTTATTTTGTTGCTGCTAAACTTTCTTTGTTTATTAGAGATATAAATCTTTTAAAATCGAACTTCCACATTTTTATATATGTAAGTATGTATTTTTATATATGTATGTAATTTTTATTTTGTTGCTGCTACTATTTTATGCGAATTTTAATAATTTTAATTTGTTGAATTAAGGGGTATTTATATTTGAGATATTTTTGAACAATTTAATATTATCTATCCATCGTCATCAACGTCTAAACAGGCCCCTGCCTCAAACAAAGCCACAAGATCCATATGTCCAAACCAACTTATAAAGTTGCACAGAAAAGCCACAATTTATTTAAAAATTATTTATAAAGTCAAATAATTATAAATTAAAATTATATTGTAAGATTTTAAATATGTATTAAATATCCAATTAAAAAATGAGTTTCTTATACTCATTTATTTAATTTTATAAATATATTTAGTAGATTGTTAATATTTAATATTAATAATTTTTTTATAAATATTTTTTTATATTCTGATGAAATAGTATTTTTCCTATAAAATTATAAATACCTATCAACGATTTATTTTTTTATATTTATTTCTAAAATATATATATCAAATATATATATCAAGATTTATATTAATAAAAATTTTATCTTTTGCTTTTTTTATTATAATTATAATTTTTTCATTTATTATATTTTTAATCATTTATGTATACTTTTTCGCCTTTTAAAGTTCTTATATTAATCTTCTAATAATTCTTAGCATTATCATTTCCCTCTCTCTCAGCCTGATCAATTACTATTTTGCAAAAATTTTAAACAAAAATTATGGGGTGATTGTGAAAATTTTTTTAATTTTGTCATTTGTGAAGGATACGGAAACAATTAATTAAAGCATTATTTTTTATAGATAAAAACTCCAAATTTTATATAATTAGTCATTGTTAATTAATTATCTCTTAAAAACTTAGAGCAATTTAAATGCTTATTTATAAATGACTACTTTGAATAAACATGCAGGTTAATTTTTTAACTTTCTGAGTACAAACTAAACAAAAGAAAGAATTTATACCTGTTATACTTTTCTGTCTTTAAAAATATAAAGTCAAATAATTACCTAAATTCTAAAAATAATTCTCCTTTAATAATTCTCCCTTTAATGTCGTTTGCATGGTTGTAATTTGTTGGGTTTGCCATAAACCACTTGAGCCAAAGTGGCATTTGCTCAAAGTTGTTTTCTAATAATTTCGATTTTCCAATAATGACTTTCAAGAATTTTTTCTTTTACAGTTTTATTTTATACACTTTTATTTACATACACTTTTTTTATTTTTTTTCTCTTCTTTATACACTTTTATTCTACTGGTAATGTTTTCAAATTCAATTATTTTATTTATTAAATTAAATCTAAGCTCCTACCGAAGCTTACTAAATAGAAAACATTTTTTCATTTAATTTCTTAAAAAACTTACATATTCAACATTTTTTATTTCGTTAAATATTACAGCCCTTTCATTTTTAAAGTGACGTATTCTTAAAAATTTTCATGTATGCCTAAATATTTCATGTACATTTCTGTTCCGTTTCTAACAATATAAATATAAAGTATTTATAAAAAATAACATTAATATTCATAATTAAGTTAGCATGTGCAAATATATTTAATTAAGCATAGCATATGACGTAAGTCTCTTTATATTCCTCTTCAGTTTGTTCAGGCTTTTTTATTCTAAAATTATAATTTAAAAATTAATATGATATAAATTAATAATTAATCATATGTGCTTAATCTGTTTAATTATTACGTTTATTTAAATATTTTAATTGTTTATATATTATTTTTATATTCAATATAGTATTTATATCAACACGTGCTATAATAGATTGATGTACAAAATTTGGAACCTTGATTGCGGTTTCAGTTGATGATTTTTTTATTCGTCGTTTGATTTTATTTTTAATCTGTTCTTGGCTAAAGTATACTTTATCAAGTAATTGTGATGTTAACAGTCTTAGGTTTCTATATTTAAATATTTGTATATTTAAGTTGACTGTTAACGACTGGTCGCTTCTTGTCGCTCGCTCACCAAGGTCATATTTCGTCTTTAAATTCAATATTTAATATATGTTAGATTTCATATTATCATACATTATTATTAATAAATTATTTTAGGTAATTTTATTAAATTAACTATTTTTTCATAAATAAATTCAAATTATTTTTAAGATCCTAGAGTAGTGCTTAGTCTAAGACATTTTAGCTTAGCTTTTCTTCCTATATTACAAATAATACAGAAGTATCATTGGCAAATTAATTGGCAATTTTTACTAAATAATTAGTTAGATATAAATAAAGAAAACATTGAGAGTGGATCAGTTGCCTCATTATAGTTGCCTCATAGGCTAAATTTTATTCATTATAAATTCTTTAATATAAATATATTCAAATATATTTTATATTATTATAAATTATAAATCTATTTATTATAATTATAAATCTATTCAAATTTATTATAATTTTCTTTATTTATTTAGTTATTTCTTTGGTTGTTATATTAAATATTTTGAATAAATAATTTACATTAGCGATAAAAGAATTCAGAATCCTGGTTATCAGAGATACCTAACCCAAACGACCCTTAGTGATCAGCGGGCATATAAAATGTCTAGATGATTTTACTGATTTTACAAATATATTACAAAATATTATATAATAAATGTTTTTATCCATTTTGTCTTTTGTGTTTATTATCATTTATTAGATTTTATTATTATTTTAATTCTTGTATTTTTATTAGTTTTTATTTACTAGATTTTATTATATCATTTATTTGATTCTATCAGTTAATTGATCGTAACTTATTTTAAACAAAATTATCTTTTTCGTGTGATCGCTATTATATAAGTACTGTATCAAATTATTTGCAAATCCTAAGTTTTTTAAACAATTTTATAAATTAAACGAAAAAATTAACCAAAGTGTTTAACCATGTAACCGCCTTCCAAAATTTACATGATAACTAGTTGCTCATTTATAGTTAATAGTTTGCGAATTATTATTTAAAAATTTTTGTCAGAGAAATGAAGAAAAACAAAAAATCAATATTTGACGCTGTGTTACCGAAATTTAGTTTAAATATATCATCTTAAATTGTTAAAAATAATCGTATCTTTCTTTATTTATGGCAGTTTATGTAACACCAACAGATGCATAAGGAGTAAGAATTTAATTAAACCACTTCACAAAAAAATTAATAAAATTGATTTTAAACATGGTAACATAAATTAACTACTACTTGATGAATCTTTTCGAAGGTTCTTCTATAGAGGGTAGATTTATGTTTATTTTATTAACTAAAATGGTTTTGTAATTCTCATTTTCCAATTAATATGCTTTATTTCTTTTATTTTATTTAATTGTCTTAAAAAGTCTTACTATTTTTTTGTTGTTGTGTGTATTTTGTCTTGTATTTGATTATTCTTTTTCCATTTTTCGAATTAAATACACATTACTAAACAGTACTTTTTTTATACATATAAATAAGAGGCAATAAATTGGCATATTTGAGGTTATATCATTTAAAAATTTGAAATATTTTTAAAATACTATTATACTATTTGCTTAATTAAATGCCAAAAGTGGTTAATATCAGGTTTTAAGAAAAGTTTTGTTTGTATTTTTATTTTTCAGGTTATTAATTTTTATTTAATTCCTTTATTAAATTCTTTTACATTCACTTAATTATATGTATGTGTAACAGTGACCAGTGCTTAGGTAAGGCTCGAATACACAGGTTGTGGGTCATCGATCTACGCCGTCTTTAGTGGTGGATCTTATGATCTTAAGCTGTTATATTAACTTTTAGTGTTGAAAATATATTTTGTATACAATTTTATAAATGAAAATTTTTCCTGCGCTGCTAATAATATAAATTTAATTAGATATGCATACACAGGTTGTGGCATGTTTATCTACCAAATATATTTTTTATTAAATTGTATTTGTCCATGACTCTTAAAGATAACAAAAAATAATAAATATTTATTTTAGTTTGTTTATCAATTATTTTAATAAACAACTCCGACAATTTTTAATCATTAAATATTGTCTTTTTGACTTTCATTTTTCGGACAGTCTTTTTTATTTTGCGCGATGTATGTGTGACGTGAAATAAAATACTTATTAAAGATATCGGTCTGATATGTTTTCATAACAGTACTTTTTTGTCAAAGCAAAACTTATGAACTGTTTATGTATACTGGACATCGAAAATCAAAAAATATTAATTTCTTAAAGTTATGCTTTGGTCGTTAAAGTTTTTCAAATTCTATATACATATATATATTTTACAAAACTGACTTTTCCCTTTAAAATTTTTATGAAATGTTACAACAACGAGGAGCAAAACACAATTTTACATTTTTTTGATAGGGAAGAAAGAAATAATAGAATGTACTTTTATAAGTAAAATATATTGTGATTTTAAAATTATATTTTACAATATTATAAGTTATGTATGTCAGCATAAACTATTTTTTTACCTTTTACTGATTTATTTACTGATTTACCAGTTCAGCCCAGTAACTATTTTCCTATCTGTTCTGACAATCACATATATAAAATATCACATATATTTTATATACAATCACATATATTTTATATAAAAATAATTGATATTTTAAAATTATTATAAATTAAAATTGACTTTGAACATAAAAAAATTAAGATTTAATTTAAACATTATTGAATAAATTTTTCATTGAACGAATTTTTTATCTTTAAAATTGCAGATTTAGCTTCCTATTCAATAATAATTCTTAAATAACAATTTTTACATAGCAAAACATTTATTATAAAATTATTTATATATTGATGAAATGACTATCCTCATTGCTTTGAAATCTCAACATAAATCTATTACAAATAATGTTAGGTATACTAATATAATTCTATTTAGCAATAAAATGGGATTAAAGCTCAAGATTATATGGAATAAATCTTAAATATATCTATATAAATGACTTTTGCTACGCTTACATAAAAATCGCGCGCGACACGCGACAGAAAAGATAATGGAAAAAGAGGAGAGAAAAGTCGCGGGCGATTTTGTCGCTTTTTTTGCGTGCTTACATAAATTGCGACTTCCGCCGGCGACATGTCGCGCGCGATTTTGTCGCTTTTTTGTGTGGTTACATAAAATGCGATTTCCGCCGGTGAATTGTCGCCGGCGACACTTTTTTGATTCAAACATGTTTGAATTTTTTGCAACATACTATACATACTATTTCTCGATCAATTCTGATCCGATTTTTAAAATTTAAAAAGATTGAAAGTTAAGCTCTATCGATCAACATAAATTTTATATTTTTAAAGTTAAATCTTATGGGTTAAAATTGATCTTGAAAAAGGTATACTTTTTGCAAAAAATTTTATTTTTTTTCGATATTTTTGAGATTTTCAGTATACTATCGAGTATTTATTTCATAACTTTTTTATCAATCGGTCAAAAATTCTGATTTTTTGTTATGTTGTAGAGCTTTTGATTCTCTATCAAAAGATACTAAGAATATGAAAAAGTGTCCATTTCTTGATGAGTTCCTCCTGAAGGAAAAAAAGATAGGAGGAGTTAAAATATTTCTAGGGGGTTAAAATATTTTTTGAAGTACTGTACCTCCATTTCCTTGATCGAAATATCAATGGAAAAACCTCTGGTCTGCAGCATAAAAAGTGGGAAGGTTTATAAATATTAATTATTTTTAATTCTTCTTATTCCTGCTCGGAATAAGAAGAATTAATCCTTATATATTTTAATTTTAGAAATATTATCATCTTCTATATTTAAGTTTTTACGATGGGAAATATATTTAAAACGAAAATATTTATACCTATGTAATATTAGGTCAATAAAAAACAATAGAAAATTTTTTTGTTAATAATAATTTACTATATTTTATAATAGTTAACATAAACAACAGTAAAGCAGAGAAACGTGTTAAAGAAAATCTATATTTGTAAGTCTTTGGAAGAAGAAGAAAATTTTTTTGTTAATAATAACTTACTTTTTCTTTAAGTTGTATAAAGACTAAATAGTTGAAAGTTATTGAATAATTGATAATTACAAATTGATAATTGAAAATTGAGAATTAAAACAATGACTAAATATTTGAAAGTTTTTGAATAGTTGATAATTGTTAGTTCATATTTGATACTAAATAGCTGATAGTATTGATAGTTTGACAAAGTGTGACAGATTAGAGATAAAAAACACCTAACAGATTAGAGATAAAAGCTTACATATTTTGAAGAGAGCATATTATTAACGATTAATCATTTTTATAAAAATTTGGCTATAAAAGGACATTTAAAACCTAAACAAATATTCGTATTAATGCTTTTTATATCCGTAATATAAAATATTTATTTAATAATATAAGTACATAAGATGGTATTGAGCGAGATGCAAATGTGGAATACACTTAATTTAAAAAAAGTTTAAATAGCATTAAAAAACGTTATAGAACGTTTGAAATTTATGCCTCAGATAAGTTTAACAATTGTAAAAAATTTTTAATATGTATAAATTTTAATATTCTAAAACTTAAATTTTTTTAAATTGTATTAATAATTTAATAATTTTAATAAAAAATGCACATTTTTAAAATTTATTTTAAATAATGAGATTATAAGAAAATATAGGAATTTTTATTATTTTTTTATAGTATTTTTATAAATTTATTTTTATATTTTATTTTTATAAAAATAAATTTATTTTTTTAATATCTATTTTTTATCTATTTTTAATAGTGTTGTCAATAGTACAGTACTATTGACAACACTATTGTCAATCTTATACATGTAGGGCGAAGTTATGTAATATGATTTAACCCGATATCATAGAGTTTCTATTAGAATAAAATAAACAAGGCTGCTATTATAAGCTGTCAGAAATAAAATAATTTAAAAAATCGTAATACGAATATAATTAGAAATATGATTAGGAAGTTGCTTAAAATTTCAGTTATTAAAATGAACTGATATAGAGGAAGGTAAAACAAAAAACTTAAAATAAAATTTATTTATAAACTCGTAAACTCAATAGTTTTAAAACTCAAAATAAAAAATGACAAAAATCAGAGAAAAGATATTTAAATAAATCCTTTTATAGAAAAAATTACAAAAAATATACAAATGGAAACGAAAAATTCTGTCAATTACAATTTCTTTAATAAAGATTCTCTCTGAAGCACAAATTAATGTAAAAGACGCAATCTTTATCCATTTTATGATATTATTGCATAAATTTAAATAAAAAGAAAAATTTTGTTTATATCATATTTAAATGATCTATTAAAATTCATATTTGATAAATCATGTATAAAATTAAATTAGACAATAACATAATATTTATAATTTTTCACTAGTTAAAGATGTAAAGATAGACATAGGATAATATTTTTCAGTAATTTTTCAAAATTGCATCTGTTTTAAAAGAAAGTTTATGATATATTTATAACGCTTGTTGAATATAGAAAAAAATATCTAATTCATGTTCATCCATTAAAGGTGCAGTCGGATCATAAAGACTACCATCAAGTTTATAAAAATTTGCAGTACGATCCATCTCAAAATTATAGAGATCTGTAATCTTAAACCACTAAGGGTTTAAGATTACTACGTTGGTTTAGTCATGTGGATATGCATTGTAACAATAGCTATGGTTATATTTTATACATATTATAAGATTTTAAAATAAGTACCTAGTAATTATTAAAACGTAAATAATTGTAAAAGGCAAATATAAATTGTTATAATAAAAAAAAATTTTTGATAAATAAAAATATTTAAGCAAATACATATCAAATATTGCTAATGCTGATTTTATTAACATCACAAAGTCAATTAGAACTTAAGTAATAATTTCTAAGAAAATTAATTGCAGAATAATAGTATATGATAAAAAATAAAATAGTTTCTACTTCTTATAGAATTCATGAAACTTTGTAAATAAAGAGATTTTGTCAGCTCTTTGATAAAGAGGATCTCGCCAGCGCCCAGACGAAAATTTTGAGAGGTTTTGAAGGCCAACAAAGCGAGACTTCTTCCGTTTCCAGCGCCGTAGGCCAAAAATTCACCATTTCAGCGCTGCAGGCGAAAATTTGAGAATTTTGGAAGACCAATGGGCAAAATTTCTTCCTTTTTTCCTAATTCTAGGATCTAAAATAGTCCCAAATTTTTGACATTTTTTCTAAAATAGATGGGAAATATCTCGTGTCTCGTGGCAAAATACGAGATACAAGACCTCTAAAAAACACGAGATTTCAGAGACACGAGATACGAGATACGAGAGAGACACATGGTAAATGTGTATATTAGAGTTAAGGATGAATTTATTTTAATTCACATCAAACCTGTTTCATGTTTAATTATAAAATATCTTTTCTTGATTTGCTATTCATAAGATAACAATTATTCAATTAAAGCTCTTTTATAAAAATTTAAAGTTCAAATAATTGGTGAAATTAATAAAAATTAAACTGAACTGTGAAGGTCAAGGTGAATTGTTTTGCAATTTGTATATATGTTGTCATATATCGTTCTCAGCAAATTGAAATTGTCTAGTAAACAATATCAATAATTATATTTATGAATAATTGATAATCATTTTACAATTTTTTATCATATTAATTAAATTCATCATATTATTTCAACATATTCATTTTTTGTTGTTATTTTGTCTGCCAGTGAGGATTTTGTCTGCCCTGTTATTTTGTCTGCCAGTCATTTCTTTTTTAAATCATAAGGTCTTTTTTTATTTTTAAATTTAAAAATGCAGCTTAAATTATCCATTTAAATTAAATATTAATATTATCTTCAATCGTATATAAAATATATCCATTTTTGCTCTACTTTATTCTTATTAAATGGCTTGCATGCCTTTATTTTTATCCAAATATTAAACTTCCATATTTGGAATTTTTATATTTGATTTTCTCTTAGATTACTGTAGTTCACTAAAATTTATTTGAAATTAAAAAACATTAATTATTCATTACCTAATTTATTATTTATCAGTCAAATAATTTGGCATTTTTATATCTTCTATCGCTACTAGTTTTAAAGTTTCTTCCTAAGATTTTTTTGATGATAAAGTATTATCATTAATATAAATTCTCAAGGCAGGCTATCGCCTTTATAGAACAATTCTTTACGTAATACATTAGTTAATTATTAATTTATAATGTAATAAGTTAACTTTAATATTTTAAGAAATTATTATTGATTCATTCTTTAATTCTTCTCCTCTTCTTCCTTTATAGTTGCGACGGCGGCACCCGCAAAGCTTGGTCGAAGTGACAATAAAATTCAAAGCGGGCAAAATTCAATAATTCCGTAGCGGTTTTGAACCTTTTTTTATATAGGGTTTATTCTATAAATTAATTATAATCACTAATTATCACGGCGCCGAGGTTTATTCTCTCGATTCTAAATGAAATGAATTTATTTTTAATATTTAAATGATTTTTAATTTTTTATTTTTCTCAACTAAGTTACTATCGCTAAATTAATAAAAATACATCATTTAATTATATATGTATATCTATATTAAAAGTGTTTAGAAAGTAGAGCGAAAGAAGAACAGAATAAAAAAGCAGATATAAAAAAAGGGGTTGGACAGAAAAATAAAAGGGAGCATAATAAAAACAGCCAATCAAATCGAAAAATTTGTGTATTTTAAATTAAATAAAATGCAGGTGTTTGATAAAAACAAATATGTTTTTAATGGAAAAAGGGTTTTTAAATTTGAAATAATAAAAAAAAGGGGAATTCTTTAATTTTAAATGTTCGTGAAACGACACAAGTTATCCATTTAAAGAAAAAGAAGAGATGGATATAATTAATTTTTTTCTTTAACGGGATGAAAAATTAATTAGATTTAAATTGATTAATTTTATTTATTTATTTTTTTTGAAAAATTAATATAATTTATTCAATTTATTTGAGTAATAAATAATAATAAAAATAGCTTAGCCATAAATCAATAAATAATTAATACTTATCATTATAAAAGAATTTAAATTTTTATTGATTCTATTTTAAGGTTTAAAATTGGGTAAATAATCGATTTAATAAAAATTTTCATGCAAATTTTTAATATACTACTTACATCATAATTCTCTCTCTCGACTCTTATTAATATTCTCGTAATCTTTATGATGTATTCTATGTTATATTGATGATTTATCATGCACATAAACAGAAGATTTCCAGTTCATGTGACAGGGCATCATTTGTTTATGTCTCCGTTACTTAGAATTAAGGCTTATAATTTAAGTTTTTATTTTAGTTTACTCACATTTATTTCTTAACCAAGAAAATCCATACTAAATACTTGATAGGCCAGTTTTGTGCTACATTCAATTTTGGCAAATTTAATCTTTTTTGGATTTTAAATTATTTTAAATTTTAGTAAACAATTTTAAAATAACTTTAAAATATATTATATTTTTCTTCATTTTCTTCTAGTCCTATTTATATTTTTTATCACCTTGTTCTTTAACAACTTCTATTAACGAATCAGATACATAAAAATGAAGCCTTCAAAACCAACTAAAATTCATTTGTTAATTTTTACAATATATTCTTGATATATTTTCTTACTATTCATTTCTGCAAAAAATATTCATATAAAAAATAGGGATGTTTAATCAATTTCAAAAAATAATTAGTTAACATATTTTCCTTTATAACTAAAAAATATATAAATTATTTTAAATTCAAAAAACCGTTTATCCTTGATCTAACATCCATGACTATAATTCATGCCTAAAGAAGTCATTTTTTGGAAAATAATATTTTAGAAAGTTGAACAATTTTTTAGCTATACATACTAATGTAATTGTAATAAAATTAATAAATTGAAATTATCCAATTTATTTAAAATTTTTTATTTAAAATGATACTTTTTAGGCTGTAGAAAATAAAATATTTAGTTTTCAATTGTATTTTTAAATGTAAAATTAAAATATTATTACAATTATAAAAAGACATTAATTTAAATTGCATTAAATATAAGTTATATATAAAAATTTATATTTATTTATATTAGTTATCTGTGAAAGATGACTCGAAACTGTTCCATAATTTTAATGATATGTGTTGTTAATTTCTTCTTTTAATTTTTATCAGGTTTATTCAAATCAACTGCAATTGATCTTGGCATCATTATCTTAAATATAACAATCATTAGAAATCTTTAAATCACTATATTATTTATATTTAACGCTATACTATATAAACGCACCCGTCTATTTGAATCTCTCCTATAAGGCTGTATCTATAAAATTCTAGAAATTTTTTATAAATATATTTCAATGTATAATCTGTTTAAAAATGTATGGTAATTTATTATGTAAATTTATTTTTTAAGAAATAGTCTATTTACTATTTTATTTTTTTTATTTATTGCCTTTAAACTTGCATTTTTTTATTTTCATAAACTAATAAAAATAATGAATCAATATTGGATAAAGATTTATTTTTTATCCTTTCGATAGATTATCTGTATCTAACTCGACGAACGTTAGGATTTGATCTCGATTTCGTTGTTAGGATTTTTGTATTAGAATTTGTAGTATTAGAATTTGTACCTTCAATTGAATAAAATTTCTTTTATGTGAATTGTCGTATTAAATATTTATTCAATTGGTTAAATCTAAATGGTAAAATTACTTATAAACTGTCAATAAAATTATACATATACGTCAGCTACTGTTCACTGATGCAGTAATAAACGTATCAGTAGAACTTTAATATTTCAAATATATTCAATATAATAAATAGTCTGATTTATTTAACATTTATTTAATTTTAATGTTAAATTATAATAATAATTTATGTAATTTACATTGATTTTTAACTATAATTTTAACTATACATTTATTTTACATTTTATTTCAATTACGAAGTTAAATGTAATCAAAGATTTTTGCTGCGTTTTAAATAAAATATTTTTAATACACTTCAAAACTAAAATTTGAGCAAATAAATGCAAAATCAAATGGTGTACCATAAAAAGATTTTCAATAAACCTTAATCCTTAATCGTTGATTTTTAAAAACATAAAAAGAAACAATTTATAGTTGTGAAAAACAAAGTTTTTCTTTACTAAGAAACCAGGAGAGCAAACATATTAATATATTATTTCAGTGTAAAACTTGAATAATATTTTATTAAAAAAACAACAACGTAGTGACAATTATAAGCTCAAATTGAATTTGATTTGTAACGAGGAATTTTTATTTGTTGATGACTTATAATTATATTTTCACTGATTCCCAATGATATTTTTAAAAAATAAATCCTCAGCTTTTCGCATCTAGCCAATTATTTTCTATCTTCCATCTCAATTTATCGTAACCACTAAATATAAATAGCAATCTTTTGAATATTGTTTATACATTTTTGTGTGTATTAATAAAATACACACAATAAAATACACATTTTTGTGTATTAATAAAAATAATTGAAAAAAATTGAAAAATAGCAAACGTGACAAATTTCTAATCAAATAGAAAGGATTCGCTTCTTACAAGTTTATTAGAATATTAAGTGACAATAGCTAAAAGCAATAGATTAAATTAAACATTATAGTTTAAATGCAAAAATTTTACAAAGTATAAATCGTTTGAATATTAGTTTTAGAAGCTTTTGTAAATTTTATATTAATATATTTTATTTAATCTGTATTAAGTAAAAAATACGCAATTTTCAGAAAATTTATTATTTAAATTGACAAATAAAGATACTAAGTAAATATGCTAATAAAGTTAAAAATTTTAAAATGATTTTTCAATAAACAATCCCATTAAGATTCATTTCCTCTTCTTCAAAAGTGCAAATATTCTTCCGAAGATACTTAAAAAATATTTTAATTTATAAATTCTATGATTAAATTCAAGGTCATATTTTATCAAAAATGCTATAAAGATTTTATATCACTTCATTTTGTTTCAAATTAGAAAACATAGTTTAAAAAAAACATAGTTTTTAATTTTTAAATTATCTGTTCATCAGTTTTACTTTTTGTTTTTTAATGGGAGAGAAAATCTCAATTTTATTATAAAAATAAAAAACACTTTTCATTATAAATGAAAATTTATGTATATTTGTATTATAATCTTTTAATAAAAAATTTTTTAAATAAAAAAAATATAATTTAATAAAAATATAATTTCAAATAATTAATAAAAACCAAAAATACAAAAAATGTATTAATTTTAATTACTTTTAATTTTTTTATTTATTTCTAATTGAATAACTTAGCTTTGAGACAGACTTAATAAAAATTACGCTTAAGAATATTTAGCATTTTCGAAATAATAAAAGATCGAAAGACGCATGTCTCGCTCTGATCATGCCTGATAATTCTGATCGTTTCTAGTTCTTCATTTATTAACTTTTTTACATTTATCATTTAAAAATCCTTCCGTCTTTTTATTTTTCTAATTTATTAACAATTTATTAATACGGTTTATCTTCAATATTTTTTTGTATACCGGTTTAGTTCCACTATTTTTTGTATACCGGTTTAATTTAATATATTTTTGTATACCGGTTTAATTTTAATACATATATTTTTGTATACCGGTTTTTCTAATTTATGCCCGAAGGCTGATATATCTTATTATTTTTATACCGGTTTATTCTCAATAACTATTTTTGATACCGGTTTAATTTAATATATTATTTCTATAAAATCATTTATAAATTTTTTAATAAATTTTAATACAGATTTTAATACGATTTCAACACACATTAAGGAAAAGTATAAATGTTAATATAAAAACATAATAAATAAAAAATTTAATTGAATACAGCATCTTATGCGAGTATTATCATAAATAAATAATTATAATAAAAATAACAACTAACTTTTCATAAAAGCAAAAATATTAAAAAGACCTTTGAGTAGGAATAGTGAGTCGCTAGAGGCTTTAGAACCAAAGTTTAAAAAAGAAGAGTTCTCCACCCCGTCTCGTAGAATTTTTTGAGATTATTCGGATTATATTTTAAAAACTACTACATATATCTTAAAAATTAACTCTACTTTTTATTAAAATTTATATATTTAATTTGACAAATGATTCTCAATAAAGCTAAAAAATTGCATCATTCATAATGATTGTAATTCATTTTGCAGTCTTTCAAAGTATTTGTTTGATGTTATCAATTTTATACTATTAAATTTTATCTGTATTAAAATAAAATTTAAATTGAAAAATTTATCAAATTAAAAATTATTGAATTTATTGCAAATGACGGTCGTCTTAAAGACTTAGTTGTCAATTGGAGTTTTTTTATATATTTTTTTCTTATATATTTTATATATTTTAAATATTCCTTATATATTTTAATTTTTTTATAATATTAATTTAATAATGATATTAGTTGTGAGAAAGTTGTGAGAAAATTGAATAAAATAAATGTGAAATAAAATTAAATTTTTAATATAATTCAATATAAAAAATTAAGAACTATTAAAAGGAAGAACAATGAAAATAACAAACAATGAAAATAAAAAATTTGGCTTATAAAACATAGTTAAAAATTCCGAATATTTTTTAATCACTTATCAGTTAATGTGAAGTTTTTTATATAAGTATTTCTTATAAAAAGAAATACTTCATATACTCGGGCGCATATAGAGCAACTACATAAAGAACGAAACAAAGTATACAGTAGAACACGAGACTATTATTGTAATATTGATGCCAAAACTGCAATCTTTTGGTATTTTTAATTCTTCAAGGTATATGAACGTATTTCTACGCTTTTATATAAAATTAAATGAATCAGAAAATACATAATATAGTAGACAACAAGATAACAATAAAATAATATTTTAAATAAATTATATAAATTCCTAAACTAGTATTTCTCAGAAAGGAAAAATAAGTTCACTAGTCCTTGAGTTACATAAATAATTATAAATCTATATTTATAATAGTTCAACAGATGTCAAAAATTTTCTTAAAAAAGATATAAATGAACAAAAGTTTCATAAATTTAAAAATTACAAAATTTATTTAAAGGATTATCAAGATTGTTATGATTCGAATAAATGGTCGATATTGTTTATAATTTACAAAAATTTACACGATGGTGCTAAATGTATGGTACCTTATGGATATGTCACCCCCCTACTATTTTGAGCCTCAGAGTTTTCATTAAACGTAGAAAATGGTCAGAGATATTTTCTTCTCCATGTCAATCATTTTTATTTCTTCAAGCAAAATAAGTGAAATGTGGTAAATTTAGAAAAGAAATGAGTGAAATATAAGTACAAAATATGTGAAAAAGCAAAATAAACAAGCAAAATACTTGAAGAAGAAAAAAATGATTGACATGGAGAAGAAAATACTCTCTGACCATTTTCTACGTTTAAGGAAAACTCTGAGACTCAAAATAGGCGGGGGGTGACATATCCATAAAGTACCAAATGTACTGTAAATACTCTGATAAATACAATAAAATGTTTATAATTCAAAAGACAAATGAATTCAAATACTTCAAAATTAAATGTATGAATTCTATTCTTGTAACTCAGAATAGATTATAATGTATAGTGATCAAGTAATAAAGATATATACATACCTTAGAATTATATAATAACTAATTATAAATATGTTATCCAAATAAAGTTAAATAGAAAAGTTTATTAAATTGTATGGGAGATCAAGTTTATTTCAACAGCGACTTTATTGAATTCATAAGTTGAATCGGAACATTTTATTCCTTACAAGTTATTAATTAAGAATTATAAGTTGCAAGATATATATAAATAACTTAAACTGAGGTTGCAAATCACTTTCATTTTCAAAATTTTGATAGTCAGGTAAACTTGGCATGAAAAAACAATGAGATTCACTGAAACTACCGGCATTACAGATCCTCTTAAATTTGACGAAAGTATTTTATCTTTAAATATTTTTGTAAACAATTTAGCTGTAAACTGAGATTGTTCACTCTCAATAGTTAATTTTTCTCTTTGATTGAAATTGACTTCATTTTATAATAAAAATTGACTTCATTTTATAATAAAAAGAGGCCCTATCATTCACAGAACGGCAACCAGTTTTGGGTAACAGATGGATGCAGTCACTAGATAAAGAGCGGATTCGGAATAAGAAGTATATATTCGAAATGTATATTTATTATGTATATAAACAGACTTCTATCTTCTTTTCTTGTCTCTTGGCTGTAATGAAATACTATCGCAATTCAATTAAAAGAATTATAAAACTGAAATTTATTTATTTGGTTTAGCGTATAATGAATTGTTTTATATTATTTTATTGTATAAAGTTTTGTAAATTATTACTTCTTAAACATTTTTACACTTGAAACATATTATCTCCTTAAGTATTGACGATATTAGTCTGAAGCGTCTTTATTTATTCCGAATTATTTTATATTGTTTCCTTTAATTCTCGACTAAAAATTAATGCATATTATAAAAATTTAATAAATCAATTTGCCCATAGGGAAGTATACATTCTTCGTAGAAAAATTATATTTACTTTTTGAGGGCACTTGACTGGAGTTCAGCTATAGATCGAAATGGTATGTTGATATTTCTAGCATCGAAATGATATTTCTAAAATTAGATTATCCAAGATAAAATAAACTTGTTTGTTTAAAATGTAGATGGAAATAGAAAACTCACCTTCAAACTCACCTTATCTTAATCCTTTGGAAAATTATTTTTGGTCACATTTGTAGCAAATGATTAGGCGGAAAAGATAAAAAATAATTAAAAATCTGAAAATTTCATTAAAGCGTGCCCGGGACCAAAAAAGTGAAATGACTGTGCGACCATCGTAGGTAATTTCCACAAATGTTTAGATGCTTGTATTTCTGCACATGTGTAAAATTTTGCAAATCTTTTTTAATTTTCTAATAACACACATTCTTGTGATTGTATGTGTGAATTTATTTGGCAAAATTCCACTTTAATAAATTTTTATGCCCAAAAGAGTGTGGGCAAGGACTTTTTACGCACCCTGTATTTTAAATATAATTCGTTTAGGTTTTCTGTTACAAAGACCCTAAAGTGAATTTTTGCCGAATATTTTAAAATAATTAATTTATTTTTTTGTTTAATAATGTTTTTTAAGTTTAATTAATAATTAAATCAAAACTAAATAGGACATATGTAATTTTATGATTATAATAATTAATATTTTTTTGCTTGACAAATTGTTCTTTTAGTATATCAATTATAAAAACGTATCATTTAATTTTGACATTAGCTAAAGTTTATTAATTAATTTTTTTTAATCCTGAAAAGATATATTTTTTTTCCGCTACCGTGGTTTTCGAATGGAAGATATAGATTTGCATTTGGCCGATAACTAACAAATTAATATATCTAATTAATTTATTTAAATAATCAAAAATATTTATTTTTTAATAGTATTTATATAAATATATTTTTTAAATGAATTTCTAAAATTTTAAAGCCTTGTGATGAAGCCTAAGATTTCTAACTGTAGGGGTAGATCTATAACTATAGAGGCTTCAATTAATATGTTTTTATTAAAGAAAACTATTTATATCCTTTTATGGAATTAAATAGCTTCCATTAATTAAATCCTTTTTTAATTATAACTTGTTGCTTTAATCCTGAAAAGATATATAAATATCTTTTTTAAACAAATTTATAGTGCTTGTTATTTCTTTTTTATTTAAATTTTTTCAATACTAGTAAAATGTTGTTAAAATATTGATGAACAAATATTGAATTTTTAAATGTAGGTTTAATACATACAATGCAGCACTTTTCATATGAAATGCAGAAAAAAAAGCAGTCCTTTTTTCTTCAGCCCTTTCTATTTCCATCTTTATTAACTCTTTTTAAATTTCTAATTAATAAGACTTTATAACTTTTAGTGATGACAATTACTTTATTTGAGAATAAAAGGTTTGATGTCTAATATGTATAACTTGAGGAATAAATTCAATTTGAATGAAGTCGATTAATCAATAAAAATAATAATTTTAAAATAGATTATTATTTAGTTTGATTGACTTTTAAATGATTTAAACTAGTTGATTTTAGAAAAATTTTTATGTAATTAAACAATTGAAAAAAATACGCCTAAGAAATTTTATGTTTAAATGCGCTTTTAAACATCTATCTAATGTTTCAATAAAAAATTTTAGAGAGTTATTCTACATTATTAGAAATCAATGAAAAAATATTGTAAAATTTTTATCATTGTAAATTTTACTCAATTTTCCGCTTTTGAGATAGGGCGTCTGGAGATTGCATTACGGACAGGTTGGGTATTTATTTCCATCCATGCTGTTTATACACAAGTCATTAATGCACTTAAAACATCCCGCCTTTTGACCACAAATACCATACATTAATAGTATATTCTGCATTTAATGCAATTCTGCATTTAAGTCTTAACATAATAATAAGTGTTATGATTATTTTTAAATAATTTATTTAATTTTATCAGTTTTTAATAATTTTTTTAATACATAGAATAACAATTTTAAGAAAATAAAAAATTTTTAATCTTATAAGCTGAAAATTTTAGTGGCATGCTCCTCTCAAATTGGAGATTTTTTAAAAAATATAACAAAATTCCAATTTGAGTTTAATGTTAAAGTATGTTATATATATGTAAAGTGTACTACTTTGGAAGTATTTCCATAAATCTATCCCTCCGATTAGCTGGAAGATCACATCATTCATGTTTTTTTTAAATTACATACTTGAATTAATTGCAGAACAGTCAGTTAATCAGTAAATTATTTAATTTGATAGCTAAAGTTATAGTCAAGTTAATGTCATCAAATTTAAATTTGTTATTTATATTTATTATTGATCGATTTTTCTATACACTATTATAAATATTATATAGGCTATTAGATACATTATTTGTACAATCACCTACGTCAACGATATTTGGTAACCCAGCTACTTTGCTTTAGTATAACTTAAATAGTTTTACGAAGTCGATTTTCATGATTAATAATTCGATTCTTTATTTCATAAAACTGATTGGAAATAAATTAAAATGTTTACTATTAAAATTTATCGCTTTTGTTTGATGAGTTTGGCGATGCATAATTTTTAAGATAATATAATAATTCAAATATAATTTAATTTTGATAGTGCATCCTATTAAAACTATAAAAACTTTCTAAATCTTCTATAATTTAATATGTAATTTTCATAATTAATGCTTTTTATATCATACTTAATTTGTGCTATAATTTAAATTATTCATTGCTTAAAAATATTATACCAGAAATAAGTATATTATACCAGAAATAAGTCAAAATTTAAATTTTGGTTCCATCATCTTAATACTTTCTTTAGTTGACATTTCCTTCTTAAAGTGCATTTCCATGTTCTATTCAAGTTTTTTCCCATTTCCGTCTCTATAAAAATTTCGAAAGCTATACCATCAGCAGTTTGTAACGGAAAATGAAATTTGGTGCATTTTGTATCCGTTTATTTTATATTTTTACAGATTTTTAGTTTATTTTGTTTTGTTTAGTTTTATCCATGAATTTTAGTAAAATCATTTAATATATAAGATCGGCATGTTACTTGAAGCACATTCCTTCTTTTCTTTATGTAATATACATTTCTCCTTACGATTTGTTCGCATTTTGAACGAATGCTCTTCCTTTCTAATTTTCGAAAAACATTTTCTGATTTTGATATATTTTTTTAATTTTACAACTTTTTTGTATTTAATCATTGCTATAATTCTTAGATCTTATTTAAATCATTTATTTTTATAATTCATTTTTAATAATTTTATTTTTAGTTTTTACATTTTAATTAGAAACAAATAATTTAAAATATGAATTCTGAATATCTAAATTTAATTTTTGTTATTTTTGTGGTTGTAGCTTTTTAAAATTAATGTTGAAGCATTACTGGCAATATAAAATGTTTCTTTACACATTTTAAAGAAAAATTTAAAAGAACTAGTTATTAAAATCTTAGGTATTTTCTAAATAATATCTTATAATTAATTATACCGAAAAACAAATAAAATATTACTTCGAAATATATGCAAATATAAGTTTTAATAAAATATTATTTCTTATAAAAATCAAATTTATGTTTTTCTATAATTATGCCTTTTCAATTAATATTTATTTTATTATACAATTTTTAAATTAGCTATATTTTTTGTACATATTAATGTCGAAAATAGGGTTGTTTGTAATTGAGATTCTGAATGTGTTGTTGTTGTAGTAGTAAATAATTTATAGTAATGAACGCTGATCGATCTACAAAGACAATTTCAAACAATCTACAAATTTTCTTAAATTTTTCTTAATTTTACTACAAATTTTCTTAATTTTACTACAAATTTTCTTAAATTTTTTTGCTTATTATTTTACTTCATATTACCATACTAAAAGTGCTGTTCTAATTAAGGTGTTGTGCTAAGTATGGCAATTTAATTTCTACCCAATAACCCCAAACTCAAATAAAAACTATAAAAAAGAAGAAAATTTATTTAATTAAAAAGTTATCAAAATATATGAGAGCGGTAGAAAATTATTTTTTAGAAGGTTAACAAAAAAGCAAATTACAAACGGAGTTGTCACTTTTGACTAATAGGCCGGCGGGGGCGTGGTTTGTTGTAAAAAGGTGAAAAATAATAGAAAAAAATAAATTTTATGTAAAATTTGTGCTGTTTGCGTACATTCCCCCCGCCAGCCTTTACAACTTTAAGGCTGGATGTTTAAATGGAGAAACGCCGTCTCAATGGTTCTCTTCATAATTCGGGCCGCTAATTCGGGCCGCTGTCAATATTTTTCCAATCAATTCAAGAATTGGTGAAAATAACAAAAAGAAATTTCTTAGTATATTGTTTCATATTAATTGAATCCTTCCCATTGAACTACAACAAATTTAATGTGTCAATAATTAATATTTATTTATTTATTATTATAAATATTATTATAATATTTATAAATAAAAATGTTGTATTAATTAAATAATAATTAGATAAAATGAAAAGTCCTATAATTTGTATAAATAAATAGCCATTTGTTATATTTTTATTCTGTTGTTCGTTAGGATCAATTTCCATTAATGTTTAAGAAATTTAATTAAGAAAATATCAGCAATTTGCCAGTGTGTCATACCATTGTATAACACAGACCTTTTACTTATGCAATTTTCGCATTTTCCATAAATATTATTTTTTAATGATCCTTTTTAAATAATGCTGATAACTGAGTTACTAAATGAAGCTTTTGAAAAACATCGGGCCGAAGCTACTGATGAAATAGATATTGAAAGATTATGACGAGCCAATTTAGCAAGATCCGGAAAATGTTCTGTGTTGCTAATCATACGTTAATTCAAAATATTGATTCAACAATATTATTTACTTGTTCGATTTATAAAGCAAGCACTAAATTACATTTATTTCTTTTTATTTTAAAATTATTATAGTTGCTGCTTCAAATTATTATAGTTGCCGCTTCACCTTAAGAAAAACCTTTTTTGTGCACTCTAAAAATAGACTGCAGTCTGTTCCATGCTTAGTTTAATTTTTGCAAATTAATTGGCTAGTTGCCTCCATTCAATTTTTTAAAATTTATTAGTTTCATATTACAACTTTTTATTATTCTATTTTAATATACTTCAATGTTTCAGGAATTTCCGGCTAGGCATCGTTAATAATATTCGAAAGGCATTGAATTAATTTCTATCAAATTTCGTCCAAAAGCACAATCAAATTAAAATAAAAATAAATTTATTAATTGATAAATTTAATTAAAATAAATTGAATTAAAGTAATTAAAGCATTAAAAAATAAAATATTTCATTTCCAAAGATTTATTTTAAAATAAAAATACAAAAAATTGATTTTTATAAAAAATGGTTTTTGAAGAAAAAATGTAGAAAAGATGAAAAGAATAATTTAACCTTTCTTTTTTCTTTGATTAAATAAAGCATTTTTTGCTCTGCCCTCTCCCCATCGTTCACGTTTCTAACAATGCTCGGGGAGAGGGCAGAGCACCTTCTTCTCACCATTTTCTCTGTTCTTCATCGCCATCTCTGCCCACATTAGAAAATTTCGTAATTGTTAATTTTATTTAATAGTATTTAATTTGTCATATTTTATATGCATATGCAAGATTTATATAATAAACTTTCAATTATAAACTTCATTTAATTTTTTAATTCATGACTTATTGTAATAACATGCTCATTTATAACAACGATAACATCAACATTCTTAATTATTCTAATCATATAATAAGTTGTAGAAATAAACTGAAGATACACATTATATTAAAAATTATAACAAAACATTCCAATTTTAGAGTAATAAAAAATAATAAGTATGGGAAAGTCGTGGAAAATAAATGATGTTATCGTTTGAGGTAGGAACGCTAGTTTGAAACACAGATAGCGGAGAAGATAGATGAGGTTATGGCTTGAGGGAGAAAAGCTTTGGTTTTAAGTAAAGATAGGGCGACCTAAAAATTTTCTTACAAAAACTTTTAAAAGCAAATTGATTTTTAATTATAAATATTATTCTAATTTTTAAATCTAAGTTTATTAATTAGAATATTTTAAATATTTAGAATATTTATTAACAACATGCTTGTCTTATATTCAGATTCTTCTGACACTGATAATCGTTTTGAACGTAAGTTTCTATTCTATTTTTAAATATTCATTTGCAATTGATTTTATCCAAATAGATAATGACTATATTTGAATCGCCTATGTTATGCAGATATTCTACAAAAAATTATAATTAAATGGATATGCTTAAATGATAAAATTATTTTTAAACCTTATTATTTTTAGCTGCTTAAAAGAATAGCATGATTATATTAATAAAAATATATTAGATTATAAAACTATTATATTGTTCGTTAATAATTTAAATTATGAAACAGAAAGTTTATCTATTTAAATATTTGAAAATGTAGAAATCTTTTAATTTACGTATATCTAAATATATATTGTAATAAATTAATAAAATCACAGGTGACCTATAGCAAATATTTATTTTTAATCTATGATTTACCAAAGTAAAAATACGATATAAATTTTTTCCTTACGACATAACAAAATTTTTATCACATGAATCATTTAGAAAATTAAATAAGAATGAATATTTTGAAACATCTTAAATCAAGCAGGAATTATTATTCATATGAATAATAAGGATTATCAAAGGCATATTTTGAATGAAAAATTTTTTAAATATGTTTATCAGCAAGCTCCTCTAGGCACTGGTAAAACCACATTAATAAAAAACAATCATTAAAATACAAATTATCATTAATAGAAAAATTCCACCATATTTTTTATAATGTTATTTATAAAATTACAATTTAATTACTAAATAATAAATATCAATAATTATATTAAGTAACAGGTATTTGAAAAAGTAAATGTATATGTTTTTAGTAAAGCTAAACTTTAGTTAATAAAAACTATGTTTAAAGCCTCGAGTGAGTGTTAAAAATAATAGAATTTAATGTATAGTTTTAATACTTTTAAAAATTTTATTTATAGTAATCTACAATTAATATAAATACAGAGCAACAAATAAAACAAAAAAAGACAGCCTTTATTGAAACTAATTAAAATAAAGAAAATATTCCGTTAGGGGAAACAGTTTCTAAATAAAAGTAAATTTAAATAAAAAAAATTAAAATTTTAAATTAATAATATATTTAATTAAAATTTTATATTTAATAATACATATAAATATAATATAAAGAAAATCAAAATAAATTAATTCTTAATAAAAATCTAAAATAAATTTAAAAGTTGTTGTTGCAATAAAAATTAAAATGTTAAAATGTTGCAATAAAAGAGCAATTGTACGGAGGAACGGCCGAATATAAGGAAAGAAGAGTTTGGCCCGTTCCGCCAATCATGGACCAAATTCGGCGAACAAGCAAAACACAAGTTTTAATCGAATTATAGATTATAAAATTATTAAAAAAGCAAAAAATGAAAAAAATGAAGAGAAAAGAAGATGCTTCATATTCATATGCATATATAAATTAAATTTTTTTCGTTTATTAAATTTCATATAACAAAATTAAGTATATTTGTTCAACAACAACAATTTATTATTTTTTTTATTTAAATAAATAATTTCAGAAATATTTCTATTAAGCATAAACATTTCATTAAAATTTAATAATTCATTTAAGTGGCCGCAGTTTCAATTTATTCTGTTTAAAGTTTTTATATTCAATTGACAATCTTATTAAGATACGAATAGAATCCGTGACTTCAAGCAATCTAATGAATATGCCTAATATTATACTAGAACAAACGGACTATATATATTAATATAGGAATGGCTGAATCAACATGTCAAAAATATGTGAGAACTTTAATATGCAGGCTTTGCATGATACGATGACGAAAAAAATATTTTAAACTCGAAAAAATAAAAAGAATTATCATAAACTCGAAAAATCTAAGGATAACAAATTGCTTAAATCAACAAAAAATTTGTGTAAAGATTGCGTAATAATAGATGGATATGAGATAATAAATCAAGCTTAGTTAGACTAAATAACGATAAGATAGTTTGGAGGATGATGAGTAAAGCAAAATGTTATTGGATTCTGCTAAAATGTCAGTGTGATATGTTTTGAGAATGAAATTACCAAAATTCTATTAATAAAATTATATAAATTAAAATTATAAAAAAATTAAAATTATATAAATTAATATATAGTTGAATAAATAATGGAGATACCGAAATTTAAATATTTGTGTATTTATTATATTTTTTAGATAGCTAGAGCCAAATAATCTGAATATCTTAGAATCCTTAATACTAAAAATAAATTTTTGTTTTATATCTATGGAAAGAATTATTAATCAAAAAACTGTTAAAACTTATACTACGTCTAAATTGGAGAATAAAAATTTAATTTAGAAGCTATTAAAGAAAGCCATGAAGATAAAATACAACAATAATTGATAAATCCCATATTTAATAATAGATAATATTGAGAGAATTTGCAATTTGATTTTAATTCTTAACTTATTAAACTATCTTTTCGTAATTAATAATTTTTTATCATACATATTATCAAATATCCATAACAATAATGCAAAATATTATTTCTCAAATTCAAAGCCGTTTTGCGGATTACCAACAACGTAAATTACACTTTCATTAATATTTTTTTGGTAAAATTTCAAAAGTTTATTAATTATTCGATATTAATGTTTTGAGTCCATTATTCTTTAATATTATTTTTTATTCTAGACTCTGCTCTTGCAAGTAATATTTTATTTATTTATTTAATTTACACTCCAAACTATTCATTACGAAACAGTTGATATATTTAAGACGATGAATGAATCAATAAAACATAGATTTCAGTTTGTTGTCAAAAAAATTTTGTAGAAAATAACACAAACTTGTCATTTTTACTTCTTTATTCTTATTTCACTTGATTTTTATATTGGTTTGATATATAATTTAAAAAATTTTAATAAATGATAATTTAAAATAAAGCTCCAAATGTTGCTCCACATTGGTCAAGGATAACAACAAAATATCAATAATTATAATAATATTATTATTAATAATAATATTTATAACAATAATAATATTAAAACAACAACAATAATAATATAAATTTATTAAATCAATTAAAAGCTTTAGTTCAGGAACACATTGATCAGAATAATATCCGTTACACTATACATATTTAAAATAAATAATTAAAATAAATACAATTAAAATAAATACACGAGGTTGGTAGTTGGATAAGTTTTCAAAATACTTCTAAAACGTATTTTTATGTCAATTTTATTATATAATAAAAATTTAGTTTTATAAAATTTCGTAAAATTCCTCTTCGAGATTGAAATATATTTATTTATTAAAAAATTTTTTTTCAGAAATTAACACAAAACATGGCAAAGAAGATTAAAATTCTATGGTTTAAGTACCCTTTTTTATCATTTATCTAATGTTTGAATAAGAATTTTTACAAAGTTATTCTATATTATTAGAAATCAATAAGAAATTTGTAAAATTTTTCTCCATTAGATTCACTCATTTTTACGTTTTTACGTAAGAAATATTTACTACTATATTAAATTATCATTTTCTCTATTTGTTACAAGTTATTCATGGTATAAATTATCATTTTATTTCAAACATTTTTAATATATATAGTTTCATAGTTGCAATGAAGAAAAATATTTTAATGAGATATAACAGAAAAAATGTAACGAATGCTGTTGGGAAACACTCTATTTTATTGTGAATTTTTAAAAATGACGATATAAAAATATTTAAAATTATTTAAAAAGTTTACAGTATAATTATTTAAAAAAATAAAATTGTTACATCTTTAATCTATAATTGTATTTAGGTATAATATAACTTTATATTATCGCCAATATTATGGAGGTATAACTTTATATTATCGCCAATATTATGGATTTTCCCTTAAATTTTGAAATAAAAATTTATTAAATATCCTTATAGATGTAGAATACTACCACTTTATGAGGGAATTTTCTTGAAAGCTTATTATATCTTAGTCATTTATGTCCCCTTTGTCTTTTACAGACTCCCTATTTTAAAACAATTTCTGGCAACCTTTGTAGGGTAATCATTAAGTTGTGAAAAATTAAGCCGAGACATTTACGGGGAAAATAATTCTGAAATATCTTCGATTATTGAAAGCAGTGAACTTTAGGGTGGATTTTTAGTCACGTTGTCTTTTTCCTATTTAAAATGAGATAAAAAAGTGCTCCTTGTTATTATTTAACACTTAATTCGACTAATATTACCCCTAAATATGACTTGGATTCATACATTATCACTTAGATACGATAGTTGTATTTTAATAAGATTTAAAATGATATATCTTTATTTATTTTTAACATTTAAATTATTGAAATTGAAAAATTATCACTTGACACCACTGATTCTTATTAGGCATTCATACTCCTTTATTTAATTCTTATCTATTTTACTTTTTATTATTAATAATATGTCCTGTAAGAAATATTTTTGACAACTAAATATTAATTTAAATTGCTCTTTTATATATTAAATTTACCAATAAATTTTCTAAAAATCTTATTTTGTAACAGAGCCGGCAAAATTTATTTTTGTGTAGTAAATATGAAAAATATACTCTGTGCCGAAATGGTTGAGCGGTTAACAATCATGCATATTTTCTCTTCTTATTTTTACAAATAATCAATAAATGAGTGAATTGGCGTTTATATATTTTTATTCTAATATATTTAATAATAATATTTAACTATTTTTAACTTTTTTAACTTATTTTATTTAAATAAAATTCGAAATTAAATAAAGAATATATTTTATCCAAATAAATGAGGGAAAAATTTGAAATAGGCAAATAAAAGTTATTGAAAACAAATAAGATAGTAATCGAAATACAACCATAGTTTAGCAAAAGTTAGTTGGATTAAATAGGGAGGGGTACTTGTTTTTGATGTTAATGTCTGTTTGTAATAATTTTTTAATATTTCTATATCCTCTCATTACGTGAAACCCCAATAATTGTTTCCAAAGTTTTTTTACCCCATCCGCGAGGAAAAAGTCGCAGAGTTTGAGGCAATCATAAATTACATGAAGAGGATGTTAGCCCTTGTGTATTTTTCCAATTTGCTCTAATAATTTTAATAAATAATTAAAATGATAATAAATTATTGAATTTATTAAATTTTTGATTGAATATTGTGTTGATGCCTTATGTGCCATAATAATTTTCCTTGTTTATTTTAGTTTCAAAAAATGTTAGTAACTCTTAAACTTCACATAAATCTTTCGTGATTCAGTCCATCATAATACTATTTAATACAGTTAGTAGAGAGACTAAATGAATTATAAAACATTTAATCTGCTCATAATAGATTAAGCTCTTTTGAAAGAAATGCTGGAAGTTCAACTTTAATAGTTTATCAACTAAATTTACTGAATAAAAACGTTAAAATTAATAAAATATATTATAACGATTTTTATACAACGATTTTTTATATTACACTTCTTAAATTTAGAATTATGTTTTGTTACAGAATACTTATTAAAATAAATCTTGCTTATATTCTTATAGAGTTTTTATCTTTTAATATTAATTCTTTTTAAAAAATTTTAGCTTCGTATTTGATATTAGCTTCGTTTTATTCGTCCAATGCATCTTTTGACAGCATTATTTATGTACTTCTATTTTTATAATGTTGTCGATATATTTCAGCACGATATTTCAATGAATGAAAATATAATTTAGTAATTTAGAATGAAATTGAATTTAAATAAATAAGAAGATATTTTAATTGATATTTTTAAATTTTGACAAAAGTTATGATATCTAAATATGCAATTTTTATTTTATTTTTAGATAATTTTTCAATTTTTTGAATTTTCTTTTACATAAGAATCAGAATAAAAATTAATATGATATTACAAAATTAAGTATTATGATTTTGTGTAATGCACATCTCAGAAAAATGAAGGGATATACTAAAGATTGGACATAATTAAGATTTGATCTTTTTTCCATTTATGGTCTTTCAATGATTTTAAACAAGTGGAAAATTCAATAGTTTATAAAATAATATTATTCAACATTATTCGTTTTAAAAATAAGTAGTATATTTAAATATTAGCAGAAGCAACAATAAAGTGCATTTGTGCATATTGGTTAAATATTTTCATTCAAACATTTTATTTTTAATTTCCATTTAAACATTTTATTTTTATTATTTCAATTTTATTTTAAAAAATTTTTTAATTTGAAAATTTTATTATTTAAGAAATATCCCGTTCCGCATTAGTTTCCTTGAATTGCTCCAATAGAATTGGGCATTTTGTTTTTATATGCCCGATATGGGGGCAACATTTTACATTACCTGTGCGGTTATTTATTACGATTAAAATTTTTCCCACTTATTGCAAATTATGATTAAACAATTTGAAATATGATTCTTTCAATAAAAAATATTTAATATTAACATTTAGAAATCACATAAAATTACATTCCTCTTATTATACTAATTCATTAACTATACTAATCTATTTATTCTGCAGGCGTTTTAATTATGATTCAACTTTGATATCATATTACAAATATGATATATTTGTTTTCGAGTTGGACGTTATTTTATTAATTTATTAAAATTTTGATAAAGTAATCACTTTAGAAATTTATTTTAATGATTTTATTAATTATTATTTAATTGAGATGAATGTTAAATAAATTAATATTTAAACGTATTTTTAATAATATTGTATTAAATGTGATGTGGATTGAGGTTAGGATTCGTTTATTGCCAAAAAATTTTATTTAATTCCATTGGTTCGTGAGAAGTATCCTCATTAAAAGTAAACATGAAATATTTTCGTAATTTATAAATTTTATATTTTATTGGGGGGGGGGGGGGGGGTGGCGAACGTTTTTCGATTTCAACTAAAATTATCTATAATTTGAGTATACATTGAGTATACACAGTATATTGAGTATACACTCTATAATTTGAGTGTTTAATTTAAGTGTACTAATTCTTGTTAATTTTTCATGCCATAGAATGTTGTTGCTGGATGTCGAAGAAAAAGTAATATAAATATCATTTTAATTCCTTTTAAGATTTTGGCTTGAATAGTGGATAACATGCAAAAACTAATCACGGAAATTACTTGCATGATTGGCGTCCTTTGTTTATATATATTTTAATCACTTAGTACTTTAGTATTACTACTAATTACCAAATATAACTTTGAGTTTATTAAGTTAAGAATGGCTTCATTCAATATTTTCATTGATTTGTTATGATCTAATGATTTGCTGAAACGCTCCATCTTAGTAATTTTCAATGCCTTTTTAATTGAAAATTAAAAAACACGGAAATTACTTTTAATTCCTTTCAATATTCTAGCTTAAATAGCTTGTTCAGGGCTTAATATGAGAATGTGTTCAGGGCTTAATTATATGTTCTTAATTATATGTCAGTTTAATTATATGTTCTTAATATGTTCAGGGCTTAATTATGTAAAGATTTTTTTTCTGAAAATACACAAACATTTTCTAAATTTAGTAAAATAATGAAAGTAACAATAAAAAATAAAAAATTAAATAAAAAAATATTAATTTAACTAGCTCTATTTTTATTTTTACTAGCTCTATTTTTATTTAACTAGCTCTATTTTTATTTTAGTTTTATTTTTGCTATAATATAAATTTTTATAAAAGTTTTCTGTTTCTGATATGATATACATTTTTAAAAATTTTATAATGATGCATATATTTTTTAATTTTCGAATGAATAAATATTTTTTATTAATATTTCTACTTTTTAATTATTATTTTTATATTCAAGCCGAAGGGGTTTACCTGAATATTATAAGACTTGAGGAATCTATCTCACCCTAAATTGATGGCTAATCAGCCTCAATTTCCAGTATTCAATTATATAAAGAAGCACTACAAAATTTTGACTCATCAATATATTGATAGGTAATTCTTATACTTTACTCATTAATATACTTAGTTTATCAGATTAAATCAATATTTTGGTTTAAAACTAAACATCTACAAAGTCGACGAAACACGAAGCAAAAATCATTAGATGAATACAAAATAAATAAATCCAATTTTGAAAACAAATTATCAGACAAAGAAATCATTTAGCGCTGTATTCCTTTTGATTTCTTACCGACAGCAAATGATATAAAATATCCAGCGTCATTTGTTGTAAGCTTAGACCCACACGAACTAAATTATCACATTTGATAGGATTATACATTGAAAAGAGAAATCATCCTTAATTTATTATGATAGTATCGCTTTACTATGAGTGGATTCATTATTTATGTTAGATTATATATGTTAGATATGTGCTCTCTCCCTTGTCCACGACACGAGTCGAAGGACGGTAAAGTCGGTTTTACTTTCAAACACTGATTCTATTTTGTGTAAAATTTATTCATTACTAGTGTATGAGTTATTTTTTATTAGAATACACTATTTTGTTTAAAAAATAAAAATTGATAAGATTTTGTTAATATATTTTTAATTAAGATAAAAAAATTGAATTTACATAACCAAATATACAAATTTTTCAACAATTTTGTGTTAAATGGAAATACAAAAAATTTTATTATACACATATATCTTCATGAAGACATCTTCAAGATTAGCTCAAATAGGAATTAATCAAGTTAATTGAATTCTATAAAAATATGAAGTGATTTAAATAAAATTTTTATAAATGATTTTTAAAATTATATATATTTGTTAATTTGAAAGATTTACTTATTGTCTAATTGATTTTGTAGACATAATATTAAAAAATACATATTTAAGTTGCTGGCATAATTTATATTAATGAACGAATTATTTTGACGGCACATTCTAATTTGTAAAGATTATTATAAGAGTTGATTGTAATAAAAATTTTCCAATTAATAATCAATTTTCTCATCAAATTATTATTAAATTGTTGGTAGATTGTGAAAAAATAATAAATAACAAATTAAAGCTAAAAATTATTCCTTGATTTTTTAATTAAATAAAAAAGAATTAACAAAATACAAAAATGTGTAAGCATTTCAGGCTAAAATTAGTTCAATTGGTATATTGTTTTGAATGGACTAAATATGGATTAAATGGGCTAAAATGAAGCATCGTCATAAAATACTAATATGATAATAAAATGTAGATTAATAAAAATACTTTTGTGCACATTAAACTTTAATGTTGACAGCAAATGTGTGATTTATTACTTAATCTATATTTAAAAAAATTAATAATATTATATTGTTATATAGACTTCATTACCACTTGCGATAATTTTTAAATTAAAACTTTAATTGACTATACATATTAATGTTTAGAAAATTTTAAATAATGACTGAATAGTTCGGAAAGTGGCAATTTTTCAAATTTGTTTATACAAATCACAGTTTAGTTAAAAATTTATTTATAGTAAAGGATAAACGGCATCAGCAGCGACTTCATTATTATTACGATAGATTAATTATCGTACTGAGAAAGTATAACAATTATAATTTTTGGAGTAGAGAATACGAGTAGTAATAATAATTATTTATGCCAGCAAATAAAAAGATAATAAAATTAAGAAACATAATTTTTTATGTATAAATTAAATAAAGGCAACACAAATGAAATATTACCATACAAGAGGCCAAAATATTATTACCATAAAAATACAGACACCAATAGGTGTTCTAAAAGAACTAAACCCTTCAATTGTAAAGGAGAGTATAATAATTGAAAATCAATTGTATTGAAAATCAACAGATATGAAATAAATAATAAGAAAATAAGAAACTATAACTCGTGATCTCTATTATGTAACTTTATATATTTTCTGACAGATAAGATTTGTATTGAAAATCGACAGATATGAATAAATAATAAGAAAATAAGAATCTATAACTCGTGATCTCTATTATGTAACTTTATATATTTTCTGACAGATAAGATTTGTATTGAAAATCAACAGATATGAAATAAATAATAAGAAAATAAGAAACTATAACTCGTGATCTCTATTATGTAACTTTATATATTTTCTGACAGATAAGATTTGTATTGAAAATCAACAGATATGAAATAAATAATAAAAAAATAAGAAACTATAACTCGTGATCTCTATTATGTAACTTTATATATTTTCTGACAGATAAGATTTGTATTGAAACTCAACAGATATGAAATAAATAATAAGAAAATAAGAAACTATAACTCGTGATCTCTATTATGTAACTTTATATATTTTCTGACAGATAAGATTTGTATTGAAAATCAACAGATATGAAATAAATAATAAGAAAATAAGAAACTATAACTCGTGATCTCTATTATGTAACTTTATATATTTTCTGACAGATAAGATTTGTATTGAAAATCAACAGATATGAAATAAATAATAAGAAAATAAGAAACTATAACTCGTGATCTCTACTATGTAACTTTATATATTTTCTGACAGATAAGATTTGTATTGAAAATCGACAGATATGAATAAATAATAAGAAAATAAGATTCTATAATTCGTGATCTCTATTATGTAACTTTATATATTTTCTGACAGATAAGATTTGTATTGAAAATCAACAGATATCAAATAAATAATAAGAAAATATGAAATAGATATCAAATAAATAATAAGAAAATAAGAAACTATAACTCGTGATCTCTATTATGTAACTTTATATATTTTCTGACAGATAAGATTTGTATTGAAAATCAACAGATATCAAATAAATAATAAGAAAATAAGAAACTATAACTCGTGATCTCTATTATGTAACTTTATATATTTTCTGACAGATAAGATTTGTATTGAAAATCAACAGATATCAAATAAATAATAAGAAAATAAGAAACTATAACTCGTGATCTCTATTATGTAACTTTATATATTTTCTGACAGATAAGATTTGTATTGAAAATCAACAGATATGAAATAAATAATAAGAAAATAAGAAACTATAACTCGTGATCTCTATTATGTAACTTTATATATTTTCTGACAGATAAGATTTGTATTGAAAATCAACAGATATGAAATAAATAATAAGAAAAGTAAGAAACTATAACTCGTGATCTCTATTATGTAACTTTATATATTTTCTGACAGATAAGATTTGTATTGAAAATCGACAGATATGAATAAATAATAAGAAAATAAGATTCTATAACTCGTGATCTCTATTATGTAACTTTATATATTTTCTGACAGATAAGATTTGTATTGAAAATCAACAGATATCAAATAAATAATAAGAAAATATGAAATAGATATCAAATAAATAATAAGAAAATAAGAAACTATAACTCGTGATCTCTATTATGTAACTTTATATATTTTCTGACAGATAAGATTTGTATTGAAAATCAACAGATATGAAATAAATAATAAGAAAATAAGAAACTATAACTCGTGATCTCTATTATGTAACTTTATATATTTTCTGACAGATAAGATTTGTATTGAAAATCAACAGATATCAAATAAATAATAAGAAAATAAGAAACTATAACTCGTGATCTCTATTATGTAACTTTATATATTTTCTGACAGATAAGATTTGTATTGAAAATCAACAGATATGAAATAAATAATAAGAAAATAAGAAACTATAACTCGTGATCTCTATTATGTAACTTTATATATTTTCTGACAGATAAGATTTGTATTGAAAATCAACAGATATGAAATAAATAATAAGAAAATAAGAAACTATAACTCGTGATCTCTATTATGTAACTTTATATATTTTCTGACAGATAAGATTTGTATTGAAAATCGACAGATATGAATAAATAATAAGAAAATAAGATTCTATAACTCGTGATCTCTATTATGTAACTTTATATATTTTCTGACAGATAAGATTTGTATTGAAAATCAACAGATATCAAATAAATAATAAGAAAATATGAAATAGATATCAAATAAATAATAAGAAAATAAGAAACTATAACTCGTGATCTCTATTATGTAACTTTATATATTTTCTGACAGATAAGATTTGTATTGAAAATCAACAGATATCAAATAAATAATAAGAAAATAAGAAACTATAACTCGTGATCTCTATTATGTAACTTTATATATTTTCTGACAGATAAGATTTGTATTGAAAATCAACAGATATCAAATAAATAATAAGAAAATAAGAAACTATAACTCGTGATCTCTATTATGTAACTTTATATATTTTCTGACAGATAAGATTTGTATTGAAAATCAACAGATATCAAATAAATAATAAGAAAATAAGAAACTATAACTCGTGATCTCTATTATGTAACTTTATATATTTTCTGACAGATAAGATTTGTATTGAAAATCAACAGATATCAAATAAATAATAAGAAAATAAGAAACTATAACTCGTGATCTCTATTATGTAACTTTATATATTTTCTGACAGATAAGATTTGTATTGAAAATCAACAGATATCAAATAAATAATAAGAAAATAAGAAACTATAACTCGTGATCTCTATTATGTAACTTTATATATTTTCTGACAGATAAGATTTGTATTGAAAATCAACAGATATCAAATAAATAATAAGAAAATAAGAAACTATAACTCGTGATCTCTATTATGTAACTTTATATATTTTCTGACAGATAAGATTTGTATTGAAAATCAACAGATATGAAATAAATAATAAGAAAATAAGAAACTATAACTCGTGATCTCTATTATGTAACTTTATATATTTTCTGACAGATAAGATTTGTATTGAAAATCAACAGATATCAAATAAATAATAAGAAAATAAGAAACTATAACTCGTGATCTCTATTATGTAACTTTATATATTTTCTGACAGATAAGATTTGTATTGAAAATCAACAGATATCAAATAAATAATAAGAAAATAAGAAACTATAACTCGTGATCTCTATTATGTAACTTTATATATTTTCTGACAGATAAGATTTGTATTGAAAATCAACAGATATCAAATAAATAATAAGAAAATAAGAAACTATAACTCGTGATCTCTATTATGTAACTTTATATATTTTCTGACAGATAAGATTTGTATTGAAAATCAACAGATATCAAATAAATAATAAGAAAATAAGAAACTATAACTCGTGATCTCTATTATGTAACTTTATATATTTTCTGACAGATAAGATTTGTATTGAAAATCAACAGATATCAAATAAATAATAAGAAAATAAGAAACTATAACTCGTGATCTCTATTATGTAACTTTATATATTTTCTGACAGATAAGATTTGTATTGAAAATCAACAGATATCAAATAAATAATAAGAAAATAAGAAACTATAACTCGTGATCTCTATTATGTAACTTTATATATTTTCTGACAGATAAGATTTGTATTGAAAATCAACAGATATCAAATAAATAATAAGAAAATAAGAAACTATAACTCGTGATCTCTATTATGTAACTTTATATATTTTCTGACAGATAAGATTTGTATTGAAAATCAACAGATATCAAATAAATAATAAGAAAATAAGAAACTATAACTCGTGATCTCTATTATGTAACTTTATATATTTTCTGACAGATAAGATTTGTATTGAAAATCAACAGATATCAAATAAATAATAAGAAAATAAGAAACTATAACTCGTGATCTCTATTATGTAACTTTATATATTTTCTGACAGATAAGATTTGTATTGAAAATCAACAGATATCAAATAAATAATAAGAAAATAAGAAACTATAACTCGTGATCTCTATTATGTAACTTTATATATTTTCTGACAGATAAGATTTGTATTGAAAATCAACAGATATCAAATAAATAATAAGAAAATAAGAAACTATAACTCGTGATCTCTATTATGTAACTTTATATATTTTCTGACAGATAAGATTTGTATTGAAAATCAACAGATATCAAATAAATAATAAGAAAATAAGAAACTATAACTCGTGATCTCTATTATGTAACTTTATATATTTTCTGACAGATAAGATTTGTATTGAAAATCAACAGATATCAAATAAATAATAAGAAAATAAGAAACTATAACTCGTGATCTCTATTATGTAACTTTATATATTTTCTGACAGATAAGATTTGTATTGAAAATCAACAGATATCAAATAAATAATAAGAAAATAAGAAACTATAACTCGTGATCTCTATTATGTAACTTTATATATTTTCTGACAGATAAGATTTGTATTGAAAATCAACAGATATCAAATAAATAATAAGAAAATAAGAACTATAACTCGTGATCTCTATTATGTAACTTTATATATTTTCTGACAGATAAGATTTGTATTGAAAATCAACAGATATCAAATAAATAATAAGAAAATAAGAAACTATAACTCGTGATCTCTATTATGTAACTTTATATATTTTCTGACAGATAAGATTTGTATTGAAAATCAACAGATATCAAATAAATAATAAGAAAATAAGAAACTATAACTCGTGATCTCTATTATGTAACTTTATATATTTTCTGACAGATAAGATTTGTATTGAAAATCAACAGATATCAAATAAATAATAAGAAAATAAGAAACTATAACTCGTGATCTCTATTATGTAACTTTATATATTTTCTGACAGATAAGATTTGTATTGAAAATCAACAGATATCAAATAAATAATAAGAAAATAAGAAACTATAACTCGTGATCTCTATTATGTAACTTTATATATTTTCTGACAGATAAGATTTGTATTGAAAATCAACAGATATCAAATAAATAATAAGAAAATAAGAAACTATAACTCGTGATCTCTATTATGTAACTTTATATATTTTCTGACAGATAAGATTTGTATTGAAAATCAACAGATATCAAATAAATAATAAGAAAATAAGAAACTATAACTCGTGATCTCTATTATGTAACTTTATATATTTTCTGACAGATAAGATTTGTATTGAAAATCAACAGATATCAAATAAATAATAAGAAAATAAGAAACTATAACTCGTGATCTCTATTATGTAACTTTATATATTTTCTGACAGATAAGATTTGTATTGAAAATCAACAGATATCAAATAAATAATAAGAAAATAAGAAACTATAACTCGTGATCTCTATTATGTAACTTTATATATTTTCTGACAGATAAGATTTGTATTGAAAATCAACAGATATCAAATAAATAATAAGAAAATAAGAAACTATAACTCGTGATCTCTATTATGTAACTTTATATATTTTCTGACAGATAAGATTTGTATTGAAAATCAACAGATATCAAATAAATAATAAGAAAATAAGAAACTATAACTCGTGATCTCTATTATGTAACTTTATATATTTTCTGACAGATAAGATTTGTATTGAAAATCAACAGATATCAAATAAATAATAAGAAAATAAGAAACTATAACTCGTGATCTCTATTATGTAACTTTATATATTTTCTGACAGATAAGATTTGTATTGAAAATCAACAGATATCAAATAAATAATAAGAAAATAAGAAACTATAACTCGTGATCTCTATTATGTAACTTTATATATTTTCTGACAGATAAGATTTGTATTGAAAATCAACAGATATCAAATAAATAATAAGAAAATAAGAAACTATAACTCGTGATCTCTATTATGTAACTTTATATATTTTCTGACAGATAAGATTTGTATTGAAAATCAACAGATATCAAATAAATAATAAGAAAATAAGAAACTATAACTCGTGATCTCTATTATGTAACTTTATATATTTTCTGACAGATAAGATTTGTATTGAAAATCAACAGATATCAAATAAATAATAAGAAAATAAGAAACTATAACTCGTGATCTCTATTATGTAACTTTATATATTTTCTGACAGATAAGATTTGTATTGAAAATCAACAGATATCAAATAAATAATAAGAAAATAAGAAACTATAACTCGTGATCTCTATTATGTAACTTTATATATTTTCTGACAGATAAGATTTGTATTGAAAATCAACAGATATCAAATAAATAATAAGAAAATAAGAAACTATAACTCGTGATCTCTATTATGTAACTTTATATATTTTCTGACAGATAAGATTTGTATTGAAAATCAACAGATATCAATAATAATAGAAATATGAAATAGATATCAAATAAATAATAAGAAAATAAGAAACTATAACTCGTGATCTCTATTATGTAACTTTATATATTTTCTGACAGATAAGATTTGTATTGAAAATCAACAGATATCAAATAAATAATAAGAAAATAAGAAACTATAACTCGTGATCTCTATTATGTAACTTTATATATTTTCTGACAGATAAGATTTGTATTGAAAATCAACAGATATCAAATAAATAATAAGAAAATAAGAAACTATAACTCGTGATCTCTATTATGTAACTTTATATATTTTCTGACAGATAAGATTTGTATTGAAAATCAACAGATATCAAATAAATAATAAGAAAATAAGAAACTATAACTCGTGATCTCTATTATGTAACTTTATATATTTTCTGACAGATAAGATTTGTATTGAAAATCAACAGATATCAAATAAATAATAAGAAAATAAGAAACTATAACTCGTGATCTCTATTATGTAACTTTATATATTTTCTGACAGATAAGATTTGTATTGAAAATCGACAGATATGAATAAATAATAAGAAAATAAGATTCTATAACTCGTGATCTCTATTATGTAACTTTATATATTTTCTGACAGATAAGATTTGTATTGAAAATCAACAGATATCAAATAAATAATAAGAAAATATGAAATAGATATCAAATAAATAATAAGAAAATAAGAAACTATAACTCGTGATCTCTATTATGTAACTTTATATATTTTCTGACAGATAAGATTTGTATTGAAAATCAACAGATATGAAATAAATAATAAGAAAATAAGAAACTATAACTCGTGATCTCTATTATGTAACTTTATATATTTTCTGACAGATAAGATTTGTATTGAAAATCAACAGATATCAAATAAATAATAAGAAAATAAGAAACTATAACTCGTGATCTCTATTATGTAACTTTATATATTTTCTGACAGATAAGATTTGTATTGAAAATCAACAGATATCAAATAAATAATAAGAAAATAAGAAACTATAACTCTTGATCTCTATTATGTAACTTTATATATTTTCTGACAGATAAGATTTGTATTGAAAATCAACAGATATCAAATAAATAATAAGAAAATAAGAAACTATAACTCGTGATCTCTATTATGTAACTTTATATATTTTCTGACAGATAAGATTTGTATTGAAAATCAACAGATATGAAATAAATAATAAGAAAATAAGAAACTATAACTCGTGATCTCTATTATGTAACTTTATATATTTTCTGACAGATAAGATTTGTATTGAAAATCGACAGATATGAATAAATAATAAGAAAATAAGATTCTATAATTCGTGATCTCTATTATGTAACTTTATATATTTTCTGACAGATAAGATTTGTATTGAAAATCAACAGATATCAAATAAATAATAAGAAAATATGAAATAGATATCAAATAAATAATAAGAAAATAAGAAACTATAACTCGTGATCTCTATTATGTAACTTTATATATTTTCTGACAGATAAGATTTGTATTGAAAATCAACAGATATCAAATAAATAATAAGAAAATAAGAAACTATAACTCGTGATCTCTATTATGTAACTTTATATATTTTCTGACAGATAAGATTTGTATTGAAAATCAACAGATATCAAATAAATAATAAGAAAATAAGAAACTATAACTCTTGATCTCTATTATGTAACTTTATATATTTTCTGACAGATAAGATTTGTATTGAAAATCAACAGATATCAAATAAATAATAAGAAAATAAGAAACTATAACTCGTGATCTCTATTATGTAACTTTATATATTTTCTGACAGATAAGATTTGTATTGAAAATCAACAGATATCAAATAAATAATAAGAAAATAAGAAACTATAACTCGTGATCTCTATTATGTAACTTTATATATTTTCTGACAGATAAGATTTGTATTGAAAATCAACAGATATGAAATAAATAATAAGAAAATAAGAATCTATAACTCGTGATCTCTATTATGTAACTTTATATATTTTCTGACAGATAAGATTTGTATTGAAAATCAACAGATATCAAATAAATAATAAGAAAATATGAAATAGATATCAAATAAATAATAAGAAAATAAGAAACTATAACTCGTGATCTCTATTATGTAACTTTATATATTTTCTGACAGATAAGATTTGTATTGAAAATCAACAGATATCAAATAAATAATAAGAAAATAAGAAACTATAACTCGTGATCTCTATTATGTAACTTTATATATTTTCTGACAGATAAGATTTGTATTGAAAATCAACAGATATCAAATAAATAATAAGAAAATAAGAAACTATAACTCGTGATCTCTATTATGTAACTTTATATATTTCTGACAGATAAGATTTGTATTGAAAATCAACAGATATGAAATAAATAATAAGAAAGTAAGAAACTATAACTCGTGATCTCTATTATGTAACTTTATATATTTTCTGACAGATAAGATTTGTATTGAAAATCAACAGATATCAAATAAATAATAAGAAAATATGAAATAGATATCAAATAAATAATAAGAAAATAAGAAACTATAACTCGTGATCTCTATTATGTAACTTTATATATTTTCTGACAGATAAGATTTGTATTGAAAATCAACAGATATCAAATAAATAATAAGAAAATAAGAAACTATAACTCGTGATCTCTATTATGTAACTTTATATATTTTCTGACAGATAAGATTTGTATTGAAAATCAACAGATATCAAATAAATAATAAGAAAATAAGAAACTATAACTCGTGATCTCTATTATGTAACTTTATATATTTTCTGACAGATAAGATTTGTATTGAAAATCAACAGATATCAAATAAATAATAAGAAAATAAGAAACTATAACTCGTGATCTCTATTATGTAACTTTATATATTTTCTGACAGATAAGATTTGTATTGAAAATCAACAGATATCAAATAAATAATAAGAAAATAAGAAACTATAACTCGTGATCTCTATTATGTAACTTTATATATTTTCTGACAGATAAGATTTGTATTGAAAATCAACAGATATCAAATAAATAATAAGAAAATAAGAAACTATAACTCGTGATCTCTATTATGTAACTTTATATATTTTCTGACAGATAAGATTTGTATTGAAAATCAACAGATATCAAATAAATAATAAGAAAATAAGAAACTATAACTCGTGATCTCTATTATGTAACTTTATATATTTTCTGACAGATAAGATTTGTATTGAAAATCAACAGATATCAAATAAATAATAAGAAAATAAGAAACTATAACTCGTGATCTCTATTATGTAACTTTATATATTTTCTGACAGATAAGATTTGTATTGAAAATCAACAGATATCAAATAAATAATAAGAAAATAAGAAACTATAACTCGTGATCTCTATTATGTAACTTTATATATTTTCTGACAGATAAGATTTGTATTGAAAATCAACAGATATCAAATAAATAATAAGAAAATAAGAAACTATAACTCGTGATCTCTATTATGTAACTTTATATATTTTCTGACAGATAAGATTTGTATTGAAAATCAACAGATATCAAATAAATAATAAGAAAATAAGAAACTATAACTCGTGATCTCTATTATGTAACTTTATATATTTTCTGACAGATAAGATTTGTATTGAAAATCAACAGATATCAAATAAATAATAAGAAAATAAGAAACTATAACTCGTGATCTCTATTATGTAACTTTATATATTTTCTGACAGATAAGATTTGTATTGAAAATCAACAGATATCAAATAAATAATAAGAAAATAAGAAACTATAACTCGTGATCTCTATTATGTAACTTTATATATTTTCTGACAGATAAGATTTGTATTGAAAATCAACAGATATCAAATAAATAATAAGAAAATAAGAAACTATAACTCGTGATCTCTATTATGTAACTTTATATATTTTCTGACAGATAAGATTTGTATTGAAAATCAACAGATATCAAATAAATAATAAGAAAATAAGAAACTATAACTCGTGATCTCTATTATGTAACTTTATATATTTTCTGACAGATAAGATTTGTATTGAAAATCAACAGATATCAAATAAATAATAAGAAAATAAGAAACTATAACTCGTGATCTCTATTATGTAACTTTATATATTTTCTGACAGATAAGATTTGTATTGAAAATCAACAGATATGAAATAAATAATAAGAAAATAAGAAACTATAACTCGTGATCTCTATTATGTAACTTTATATATTTTCTGACAGATAAGATTTGTATTGAAAATCAACAGATATCAAATAAATAATAAGAAAATAAGAAACTATAACTCGTGATCTCTATTATGTAACTTTATATATTTTCTGACAGATAAGATTTGTATTGAAAATCAACAGATATCGAATAAATTAATAAGAAAATAAGAAACTAAAACTCGGGATCTCTATTATGTAACTTTATATATTTTCTGACAGATAAGATTTGTATTGAAAATCACAGATATCAAATTAATAATTGAAAGGAATAATAAACTATAACTCGTGATCTCTATTAGTAACTTTATATATTTCTGACAGACAGATTGATTTAAAAGATTTAAATATAGAAAAATAACTCGAATAACATATAAAATAAATAAAATAACGATAAAATAAAAGAAATAAGAAACTATAACTCGTGATCTCATTATGTAACTTATAATTTTCTGACAGATAAGATTTGTATTGAAAATCAACAGATATCAAATAAATAATAAGAAAATAAGATTCTATAATCGTGATCTCTAGTATGTAACTTTATATTTTCTGACAGATAAGATTTGTATTGAAAAATCGACAGATATGAATAAATAATAAGAAAATAAGATTCTATAATTCGTGATCTCTATTATGTAACTTTATATATTTTCTGACAGATAAGATTTGTATTGAAAATCAACAGATATCAAATAAATAATAAGAAAATAAGAAACTAAACTCGTGATCTCTATTATTTATATATTTCTGACAGATAAGATTGTATTGAAAATCGACAGATATGAATAAATATAAGAAAATAAGATTCTATAATTCGTGATCTCTATTATGTAACTTTATATATTTTCTGACAGATAAGATTTGTATTGAAATCAACAGATATCAAATAAATAATAAG
>CACSLI010000301.1:0-85964 GCA_902706615.1 Meloidogyne luci | reverse complement strand
CGAGAATCGAGACCGAACCGAGAATCGAGACCGAGAATCGAGACCGAACCGAGAATCGAGACCGAGAATCGAGACCGAGAGTTCAAAAACTCGGGAAATCCCGACTCGGGAACAGAGACCAAGTCTCGAACATCACTAATGCGTGTACTTTTCTGTTTTGCCACACCCCTCCCATATATTCGCAGGATATTATTTCTATTTCTCCTTAATTTTTACAGAAAGCTCAGTCTTCTTTTTTCCAAATTTCACTCAATTTTCCCTGTGGCATGTTCAAAGAGAGGCATTAACAAAGAAAAAATTAATTTCATATAAAGCCGAGAGTCGAGAACGAAAATCAAGCCCGGGACCGAGAGTTCAAAATATCCTGCGAATATAAGGGAGGGGTGTGGCAAAACAGAAAACCCTAATGCGTGTTTTAAAATTTCCCTGAAATTGAAGTTTGACGCCGACATATAATTTCAATGTTAATTGCTTCAAGTAGTAGTGGCGCTTTATAATTGTTCAATTTTATAATTTATAAGTGCAGTCGAAATATACCGAGCTTTATGTACTTTTTAGTCTACGTACAGTTAATAAGAATATGTAAATTATGGGTACGGCCCACTTAGTCCGCGCGGCCACTTAGTCGCAGAGCCATAACTTGCTTTAAGATTTCCGAATCTTTCCAAATTTGGTATTAAACGATTCCTCTCATCGAGCTAAAGAGATTGTACCAAAATTGATAAGGGCCAGAAATTTTTTAGCAAGTTATGGCTCTGCGACTAAGTGGCCGCGCGACTAAGAGGGCGTGTCCCGTAAATTATATAGAAAAAAGTTGAGTTTTTTTTTGTTAAAAGAAAATAAATTTATAAATTAAAAAAACACTCTCGAATCAACTATTAATTTTCCCTATTTTTACATTTATTTAAAGAGCATATCCACGAAAATTATTTTCCTTTATTGTTTATTCTCTTCCTTTACAAAATAAATTAAACAGAAATAATAATAATAATTTGAAAAGCAAAAAATCCAAAAATTTTTTTTTGTTATTCTTAAATATTTAAAATTTAATTTAGGATTCCCATAAATATAGGAAAATTTCCTACAGAGTAATATAAAGTATACCAGGGCTGGGCGAAATCAAAAAATAAAAAGCGAAATGCGGAATGCGAAACTTTTCGCGCCAAAAATGTGAAAAATGCGAAAGATGCGAAACGCGAAAAATGCGAAATCGCCCAGCCCTGAAGTATACGAGGAAAAATATAATTAGGGGTGAGCGCATTGCCTCTTGCGTTTTTCATGATTGCCTCTTGCGCTCACCCCTGACCATCGCATTTTAAATAATAAGCTAAAACATTTTCTTTTTCTTGAAATTAAAAATAAAAATTAAATAACATTTTTATTAAGGGAAAATGTTGATTTTCTCAACGTTTGCAAAATTTAAAAAAAAAATAAAAATGTTTATTTAATTTTTTATTTTCAGTAAGAGAAAATATTTTAGCTTATTATTTAGAATTATGCGACACCTTAAAATATTCAAAAAAATTTTACGATAAATAGTACAAGAAAATATTTATTTCCTTATTTAATTTCTCTCATTTAAATGACATAATTGCCACATCTTCAAAATTAATTTCCACATTAATTTTTCTCAAAAAATTGACAAAACTAATTTATAAAAAATATTGATAAACATTTAGGGACCGAAACAGGACGCCCAAAACGGCGCGCGGCCAAAACAGGACACGCCCAAAACGGCGCGCGGCAATAACGGCGCAAGCCGTAACTGCTTCAAGATTTCCTAATCTTACCAAATGTGGTATTAGAAGATTCCTCTCATCGAGCTAAAGCGATTGTATCAAAATTGATAAGAGCCAGACATCTTCAACCAAGTTATGGCTATACGCCGTTATGGCCACGCGCCGTATGGGCTCTATACCAGACCGACACACTAACCGTTTTAATAAAAGCGTCTAACAATATTCTTTGATTCAAAAATATATTTAAATACGTGGAACGCTCGCCTACTCTTTTTAAAAAGGATATATAAATCGGCTGATATATGATAATAATATTCGATAATAATATTCGATAATAATATCAGGTCTTAAAAATCGTTATTAATTTAAATGTCAATAAATAATATTTTTAATATTTTTTTAATATTAATTATTTAACATTTTGTGTTATTAAAATTGCGGAAGGGGGATGCTGTGGTGATCCTCCTATATACTGTTGTGGTGGTGGTGGATGTAGCGACACTTGTTGCCCTTGTGCTGGAGCAATGATTGATAACTTTGAACGGTCTGTTTTGGGGAATATAAAGCTCTTGTCTAAATTATGCGTCCAATCTTATATATCCAATGAAAAGTTTATACGTCCAAAAAATTTTATTTGTCCATTCTAGGCAGATAAGTGATCGGTTATGAGGTTTAGAACTATAGGACGTTATTCTGCGTGTGTATCAGGGGTCTAATCCGATTTTTATGAGGCTAGACCTTTGATGTGTGTCATAGCTTCTATTTCTTAGACTTTATTATAGTTGTTAAAAATAAATAACAATAATGGAACCTATTGCAAATAGAGGCGTCCAAGTTGTATAAATTTCAAAAAATAAATAATATGGACGGGGAACTTCCCTCAAAATATTCAGCAATTCCTTAATTATAATTACTTAATTTTTAGATATATCCTAAATTGATGTGCTCAAATAAAGAACTATAAGAAAATTTAAATCTACTAATTGTTAACGCTTTCTATTTTATACCACAAAATCAAAATTTTATCTTTAGAATATACATAAAATAATGTTAGGATTGGATTGATAGAAGCAAAGTTTGAGTATAAAAAGTTTAATCTACAAGTACATTATGCAAAAAATTTTTCAAATATATAACCTTTTTTGCGTAATAGTCATAATGAATCGAGCTCAAATTCGTTGTTATTTTAAATAAATCTTATGTGTGGGTCTAGTTAGGTATGTGTGGGTCTAGTATAAAAGGAGTCGTTAGCGATCAGTCTGGGTCGACACCTGGGTCGACCGGCGCCGTCTGTCCTTATTCATTCCTGCCTTTTGCCACCTTCACTATTATTGTATTTAGTCTTGTAGATAAAACACAGTCGTTAGTGCAAGTCACGTACATACATGCAAGTCACGTACATAACAGTTTACCGGGAGTTATCGCACCTATTTAAGCCTATTTTGACGTTTTGGAACATAAAATAGGTTGTAACCTATTTTAGATGTTTTTATGATTTTTTTCACATTTTATCACCTATGTTGGATTGTATAACTATAAAACAGGGCTCTCATCGACAAAATTCCAATCTAAAGTACATAAATCTCGATTTCAAAGTACATAGAGACTAAATTTCCAAATTTAAAGTACACTCCAAATTAAATTAGAAAATATTTATTCGTCCTCACATTTTTCACATTTCTCTCCTAAATAAATCTTTTCTAATAATTTCTTGTTTCCACTGAGCATTTTGTGCATTTCAATGCATGACATGTCAAAATTCGCTGACACAATGAGTAATGCCCTGACAGTCTTAACATCAAGCAATTTCCTTCTTTCGTCCATTGAATACTTGCCATTGAGACCTGCTGCTGTCAGGTCCGTAGCCAGGATTTTTTTGAAGGGGGGAGGGGCAAGGGGGGAAATTTTTCTGCGCCGAATTTTTGGTGCCGAAGGCGCCAGGCCTTCGAAGGCGCCACTTTTTTGCCCAATCCCTTCCTCAATTTCATTTTCTATCCAAAATATTGATTTTAAAGTACATACTTTCAATAAAGTACAAATTCAATTTCGTAAGTACGGAGGTCGATTTTAAAGTACTGTACTTTCAAATAAAGTACGAATGAGAGCCCTGGTTTAAAATAATTGTATGACTATAAAATTAATCTTCTCTTTATCAATGTCTCTTGTTTAAATATGCTACAGAGTAATATATAGTGAATATGGAGAGAGAGGAGAAAAGCTGACAATTATGTACATTCTTAAGGGGAAAAAAAGGGGAAAAACCTTTTTCTCCTTTTTCCCATAATCCTTACTATTTTTATGTAATGTATGTAGCTAAGTCAAAAAACAACAAAATTAAACAGCTAAGAGATTAAAAATTAAAAAAAATGTTCTGATTTCGGAGATACAGTTCATGCCCATCAAACTCTAATTATTACGTTGCCCATTCATTTGAATCATTCTTTGTTGTTGTGAAACTGGTGAGACATAAACTGCTGTAGCAACAGTAGTAGTCTGTGTATTTTTAATAAATTGGCTTTTGACCACTTTACGAAAATCTCTTGATATTATAAGCAAACAAATCTCTTCAATACATTGAAGTAAAGTTAAGCTTAACATGAAGAAATTTGTTGTGAGAATTGCAACAAATGTATCATCAGTTTTGCTTTGAAGATATGCAGCAAGATTATTAAGCTTGTAGATTACAAGATAACATGGGCATGGAATTAGGCTAACCAAACAAACAACTAATATTCTTATACGATCCTTACGTGTTTTTTCATCTACAGTTTTCAGTTTGTTTTTTTTCTTAAGAAAGAGAAATTGTTAAATATTTTATAACGCCATTGGAAAATTTGCCTATACTACGATAGTTCAGATATGTACTCTATAATTTGAAATTGTTAAATTCATCACCTCTGATCACGCATGCCTAAAGGGATAGGTTGGATTATCTGAAAATAATCCAATCCCGATCCTCGAAATGTTGAAAACCTGATCCTTTTGCAAACCGGACCCGACTTAAACCGACAAACAGGGGTGGACGCAAATGAAATCCGTAAGTCCGGGAGTCAACGCAACCTACGCAGTCAGCAATTGCATCCACCCCTGCCTCAAGATCTACATATTATTTTCTTAAAGCTGAGATATTTAAACACAAGCAATTTTTTTCGATTTTGGGTAAATTCGTTCATCAAAATTTCAACTTATTAAATCAACTTACTGTAGTCATAAATAAACTTTGTTAATACAGCAACATATAATGGTGTAGCTATCAACATAGCAGCAAAAATGAGTTGATCTCCCGGGGTTAAAATTGCAAATGTAAATAAACTATATTTAAAAATTAATTTTGAATATTCCAAACTAATTTGAACCTAATAAATCCTTCATGTATATTAAGAACATTCAATCCAATATACATTACAGAGCCAAAAACAAATATATTTGCCCATATAAATAGAATTATGTATTTAATATTTCTGGAAATTATAAATTTATTATTTAAATAAAGTTATGGGTTGAACGTATACCGTATTTGGAAAATAATTACCCATGGTAATTATTGTTTCAACCTTTGGTTGCAGGGGGTAATTAATAGGGCGGGGGTAATTATTTGACAGAGGGACATTATCTCAGCATTTACGGTAATATAGAATAAAGGCATTTGCTAATAAAGTAGATCCAGTATGCTAATCTGTTGATTTTCGGAAAATATAGTTAAATGAGGGGCCTTTCCTATTTAAGAAACATGAAATTTCTCAAAGGCGCTGAGAGTTGAATAGTTTTAATGGATCGGTGGAACACTTGATCGAGCATATGCTGACCGACACAAATAGTATATAAATATAGTTTAGTTGGAATTTTTTTCAACTAGCTAGGCGACTTAACCTGGCTGAATCAAGTAGATTCAATCAATCAATCAAATCTCCTTTCGGTCTTAAGCATCTCCTCCATGTGCGGGGTTCTGGCTAGTTCCTCACACATTAAACTTTTAAACTTTATAGTATCTCCTATTCGTATGAATTCAACTTTTGCCCTTCATGTATAGAATAAAGGAGTCTAATTTTAATTTAGAGTCTAACTATAGGGCAAACGGTTTTGGATATAGTATCATAGGTATTTTTTAAATATATGCAACAGTGATCTAGTCGATCCGATCTCGAAAATTGGGAATTCCTTGCGTTTTTAGGAAGGGAATCCAGAATCCATTTACCCGAATTCGAAACTTTCACCGGATATGGCGTTGTCCAGAAAAATCCTGATTTTGGGTATACCGATATGACCTGACAATAACTAAATAAAAGTAGCACTTCTACCGTTCTTTCCATACATTTTGATAGCTAAAAGCAAACAAAACAGCATGAAAACGATTCAATGCCAATCCAATTATGTGAATATAAATTGATGCTTGTAAAACACATGCAGTAAAGATAAAAATGAAGCTATACCAAACTGACCCAGCTAATATAGGAGTAGCTGTATGGAATAGTAGATTAAGGAGTCGATAGAATTGATAAAGTAGGTTGGCAATTGTCTAAAAAATATTTTTATAGGAAATAACGTACGTAAGGGATGGGGTTGTGAAAGTTGTCGGGTCGAGTTTCGGGTCGGGTTTTCAAAATTTTCTTTGGATCGGGACGAGAAAAAGTCCGGGTTTCAGTATCGGGTTTCGGGTAACCCGTGACATCCCTGGTACATATCCAGCTCTGTGTTTTAAAACTAATGGTCCACGTGCATCTGTGCTTTAACTATGGGTTAGAGTGGAGGGTGTTCCAAAATTATAAAATTCCTGAAAAAATAAAAAGTATGGGGATATTGGAAGATTTAGAGAGATACCTCCAAATCTTCCTTAATACCACGGGAACTCTCCATTACCCATTTATCCTTTCATATCTTTTGTAATCCCGGATCCCTCCAGACATCGAGGTTTCAGCTGAAAATGCTTATTTACATCGATATTACCATTATTCCCGTAGTTTTTTTGGGGGGGGGGGGGGGGGGCGGGATCCCGATTTACCGAGATAGTGAATTCCCGACGTTTTTTGGGTCTCTCTGATCAAACAGAGCTGAAAGAAATTTAATATCTCCAAATATATGGATATAAAAGATTTTTAACCATAAAATTTTTAAAAATTGCCTTGCTAAAAAGAATAAATAGTGCAGTTTTTTCTTTTGAAATTTTGTATAAAGGACGAATCAAAATTAACAGGAAAACTGCACAGGATGAAGCAACAACGATGGAAATGATATTGTTATATTTTGACCAAGCATTGTAGTCAATAGTCATCTAAATAAAAGTTTAAATGATATAATATATCAAAAGATAATGGTGTAAAGCATATAGCTATTTAATTCCTAAGGATATGCAGTAGTGATGTTCGGGTATCCCGACACCCGACTCGGGAAATTTCCCGAGTTTTTGGCCTCCCAATCCCGACTCCCGATGCCAATTCCCGATGTTATTTCCCGAACCGACTCCCGTTTCCCGAGTTTTTTCTTCTCCCAAACATCACTAATATGCAGTAGGCGGCATGGTTGACGTGATTAAGTGGGTTATCGGTGGATTTGGAGGGTTAAAGAGATTTCAATAAAAATGCATTTGGAGCGACCGGTGTCGAACTCTATTAATTACTAAACCGACACCACCCGGCAGAATTAAAAATTTACGCTAATCACGAAAATAATTTAATACATTTAAATAGAGTTCCTTCAAATTCTCATTATTTAAAATATATTTAAATATAAAAAATAATTAATATTTTGTATTTTTTAATTAAAACACGCAAATACAATTTTTGACCACACAGAAATATTTTTTTTAATTTTAAAAATTAATTTAAAAAAAATAAATCATGCGTAAACATTAATATATTTTTTATAAATAAATGGGACGCTAAATTTCTTCTATTTTCGAATTTGAAAAATTTTTTGAAAAATTTTTATAGTACATGAAGTTAAATTCGTTCTCATGAAACATAAAACAATCTCTCGAATTCACCGACTTTCGGGGACGTGGAATCAACACTACTAGCGAACTAATCATTGAAAAGATAGAGACATTTCGCGGGGGAGGGGGGGGGGGGGGGAGGGGAGGGTGATGTTGAGAATCTGGCTGCCGAGTAAGGCATGACGGGTTTAGGGGTTAGTTTTTTGTGGACGGATTGTGGGGTATGTGCTACGGAGGGGGAGGGTGGGTGGGTGGGTGTCGAGAACCTTGAATGCCGAGGAAGGCATGTTGAGGTTTCGGGATCGGTGTTTACGTAGGGTGAGTCTTTAACATCATTGACTACCTCCTCCAGAAATTTCAGAATTTTGCATCGAATATTTCTGATGTTATAGTCGATAAACCGCGAAAAATTGGAGTTTTTTCGGAAAATCAACATTTTTGGCCACAATTTCCGAAATTCTTGATCAAAAATTTTGAAATTTTTGGTGAACGTAGATAAAGGCATGAGAGTTATTATTGCAAAATTTTATCTTTTTTGATAAGCAACTCACTGTGCCCTAATGGCCCAGTCCCCCAAGGTCTTGCTTTTTTTCAAAAAACCTCACCTCGTGCTACTCTAGTTTATAATACTACTCTTTTCTGTTTAATAGATAATAAACTGAAAAATTTTCGGATATCCGAGACTGATCCGAAATTTTTATATGGTGTAGAGCAGCATCTTCGAAGGTTTGTCCCGAAGATAGCATAATGATTCGATATACCAGAGGGGTCGAAATTTTTTCGTTTCGTGTTTCGATTGAATATTAATTTTTTTTCAATTTCGTTTCGTATTTTTTAAAAAATATTTTCGTTTCGTAGATTCCAATAATTATTTGAAATTATATGTTAATTTTAATTTTTACTTAATTTTAATTAAAAAATAACAGTAAAATTTACCCCTAAAATTTAATTTAATTAAATAAATATTTACATAAAAAATGTTTACTATAAAATTTTCTTATCTTGATTAGTTAATCTTCTCATTTTTTACTTTTTTTATTTGTAAATACAAACAAGAAAGATGGTCAAAACTGTCACGTAAAGCAATCTGGAGCGATTGGGAAAGGAAAAAATAAATGAGAGAAATAAGCGAAATATAAGGGAAAATGAAGAGACGGTTAGAGAAAAGTTAGAGGTTAGAGAAAAAATAGAGAAATTAAGGGAAAATGTTGATAATTAAAAAATAGGGGAGAAATGAAGTAAAACTGAAAATAAAAAAATAATTTTTACAGATTTGAGCAAATTGAAAAAATTTTTTTTTCTTACTGATAAGCCGAGAAAAAAGTAAAAAATTATTTGTATTTCAAGGAAAAAATATTTTTTTATTTTGTGTTAATTTAATTTTTAGTTTATTTGTGGTCTTAGATAAAATTTTGTTTTATTTTTGTTTTCAAAGCAATTTTTGTTCTCTTATTTTTTGGCCAAATAATAACCTAAACCATTAATTAAGGAATAACATTAAGGGGTAACCTGTAGGAGCATTAAATAAACCTTATAATGAGGTGTTTATTAAATAGAGGGTATCGCTAATCAGCTCTTCCGCCCCTTAAGCAGCTCACCAGCCCAAAGACGCTATTATTAAATAGAGGTTTATCTTGTATTGTGGGTAATTTATTAAGAGGGTTGACTATCTTATAGTGAGAGATAACTTAAATATGGGAACAGCTCCCCACGGACAGCTCCCTGTAGAACAGGTCTCCTTTATGAAAGCTCCCCCTGCGAGTGACAACCGGTTAAAAACCCCATTTCTAAAGAGAGCTGTATCTTGTATCTCTTTATGCTTTACAGAGCTGCTGGGGGTGATGACTATGCTTTCTCTCTCAACCGATCATCAACCCCCGCCTAATTATTTTAATTGCTGCCAGATGAATCACCCTTTCATTTATTTATGTCAGTCTATTAGGCCAACATTCCATTCTTCATCATTGTCATCCTTATTCGATTAAAATCATCGTCTGTGGCTGATAAATAATTTCACTTTAATTAAATTCCCAATTTAGAAAAAATTTTTACAAGCTAAAATTTACCAGCCAATTGTCTCTGTTCGCAAATGCATTTGTGCCAACATTCATTATAAGATACTTAATATTAGATACCCCTCCATTTAATATACACGTTTTTAGGCCGGTTGGTTCTTTAGTGGTAGAATTTCCAAATAAATACCCTCTATTTAAGTATATCCCCCCCACCCCTCCCACCCCTTCCAAAACTAAATATACCTCTATTTAATAGACGCTTTTTGAAGATACGTATTTTAAAGCTGGTTGATTACCGATTACGAGAGACTCTAGAGAAACACTCTCTATCTAACGTACGTCTCATTATAAGGTGGGATTCTTAAGGGAACGTGTTTCAAGCTGGTTGATCACTGGGTTAGGGAGCTTCCAGCGATATACTCTCTATTTAATATACACTTTATTAAATTATTTTTTGTCATTAATTTTTTCGACAGTTTATCAAGTCTGTGACTGATAAAAATTTTAATTAAATTTTTTAAATTGTAGTTAAATTTATTTTACTAGCTATAAAATGCTAGTACATAAATGCCTTAAACGATTTATTTTTTTAATTTTATTTTTAATCTCGTTATCGTCCCTAAACAGGTAATTTAACTTGAAAATTAAAAAAAATTTTTTTTAATTTTATTAAAGCGCAACACGCACAGAACGTGAAGGGATTAATGGGCAAGATGTCGGCGTTAATATTGAGGTGAATTAAAAAAATTTTTTTATTATTAAAAATTTTATATGGGGTTAAGAAACATTCGTTAGGGAAAATGAAAATAATATTTGATTTTCTGAAAGCCAAAAAAATATAATCTACCGTAATCCAATTTTCTCTCATACATCATAAAATTGGGTACACGACTAATAGGCGCGGCCGAATAGGCGCCGACGAATAGGCGCCATTTTTTCGGCGCAGCATGTTTTTGGCGTTTAAGCCAAAAAATTTAAATATACAAATAATAACTCATTTGCATGAGTTAGACGAGCAGAGTCGAGTGATACTGAACCCAGCTTGATTCTTAATTATGAACAAAGTTATGATCAGCGGAATCTTCGCTGGAAAAACTGTTTTTGTGCTGCTACGGAGGGTAGGCCGGGCATGGTCGTGCTCGCTTCGCTCGCGGCGACCGTAGCGAAGCGGCGGCCGTCGTTCCGCTCGACATGCCCGGCTTCCTCCGCAGCGGCAAAAACTTTTTTCCGCGTAAATTGATGTGCTTGTGTGTTTTTGCCTTAAACGCCAAAAATAGGCTGCGCCGAAAAAATGGCGCCTATTCGTCCGCGCCTATTCGGCCGCGCCTATTCGTTCTGCTCCGCATAAAATTACCAAAAGTATCCCTCTTTTAAATAAACTAACGGCTTGCGACATTTGCGTACACTAGACATTTGCGTACAAAACACGGCAAGTCTGTTGAAACGGGAACAACTAGCTTTTGGGTTTAGGACATTAGTTACCATAGTAATTTTAATTAATAGCTAAATATTTTATTATAAGGTATAGCATAACCGTAACAACTCAACACCTAATTTAAGAGAAAATTTGGGAGTTTCCGCAAATGTCGCCCCTATAAGTTCTATAGTTAAGGCTAACTTTTATTAACCAAATCATGAGCAAAAAATTCCTAACTTGAAGCAAAAATTTTTTTAAAATTTCAAGTGGCTAACAGACGATCAACTGAGCGAATTGAGCGAAACAGAAGGCCGCCCAGCTCGCCTAGTTAAGCTTAAACAATTTTATGACGCTTTGGAAGATAGCAAAGCCAAGACTGAAGCAACAAACAAAATTGTAGAACAGTGTTATGATTGGTTAAGTGAAGTGGTTAGTGAGGAAGAGAAGAGTGAACTTGAACAGTTACATGAAGCAAATCATGAGGAATGCCACAAAAAAGTGCATGAATATTTGAACAGATTGGGGGAGGACAAAAGGGGGCAAATTGAGGAGAAACTTCCCTTCTGTGAACATGTCTGGTATGGGCAGGCACATAAACATGAGAATCCGGAAAATGATTCCGGAAAGGAAGAAGAAAAAACTGAAGCAAAGGAAGAGAATAAGGTAGATGAAAAGAAGGAAGAGCATCAGCATGAACACCATCATGCTAAGAAGCGATGGGTAATATTTTAAATTTTTTGAAGCATTTTGCTTCAGAATCATATTTTTGTTTCATTTCCGTTTGCTTCATATTTTTCTTCAGTTCTCACTTCATTTTTTGCTTCAAATTTTAGTTTCCTGCTTTGCTTCATTTTTCTGGTTCAATATTTAATTTTTGCTTCAGCTTCCTGTTTTGCTTCATTTCCATGCTTCATTATTAAATATTTGCTTCGGTTTTTGTTTGCTTCATTTTCTTGCTTCATTATTAACTGTTTGTTTCATCTTCTTGTTTGCTTCATTTTTCTGGTTCATTATAAAATTAATTTTTGCTTCAGCTTCATGTTTTGCTTCATTTCCCTGGTTCATTGTTAAATTTTGCTTCAGCTTCACTTTTAACTGTATTTATATTCATTTTTGTTTTACTTTAAGGCTCATCGCCATCGTCGCGACCACGACCATTTTGCCCACGATGATGGAGTCCACGAGCACCACGAGCTCGAAGACTATTTACGCACACACCTCTCTTGGTTAACAGACGAACAAAAAGCTGAGATGCGCTCTCTTAAAGCGGAGGGTGCCGGAAAAGAATCTTTACGTTCAAAAGCAATGCAATATTTGGAGCAAAGTACAGGAGAGCAAAGAAATGAAGCAATAAAACAATTAGTTAGTGGATGTAGAGAATTGTTGCGTAGATTATTTGGGGCTGAAGCAGCTGAAGAATTGAAGCAAATGAGGGAAAGTGGAACGACTTTTGAGGAATTGGAAGTAAAAATTGGGAAATTGACTGAGGCTTTGGAAGATGAAGGGAAAAGACAGAAGGTCAGTTATGAAAGGATTTTTCTTCCACAAACACGAAATTTCGAGAAATTTAAAGAAACTCGAAATTTTACGAAACTTGAAATTTCGAGAAATTTTAAGAAACTCGAAATTTCACGAAACTCGAAATTTCGAGAAATTAAAAAAAACTCGAAATTTTGCGAAACTCGAAATTTCGAGAAATTTTAAGAAACTCGAAATTTTACGAAACCTAAGTTTGAACAAGTTTTTATCTGAATATTTTCTTATTTATTGGCACGAGATTATGGCCCACCATGTAAACGAATATTTGCCTTGAGCATGTCGGTACCCCCAACAACTTCTCGCCGACGTAGAGAATGTGCTCAATGTTCTGAACGTTTAAAACATGCAATAAAAACACACCTTTCTTGGCTCAGTGATGAACAAAAGGCTGAATTAAAAGCGGATGAGATTGCAGGAAAGACGAGGGAAGAAACGAAAGAAAAAATAATGAAATGGTTTGAAGCCATTGGTGAAGAATCTGAAAAGGAAAAGGCTAGGGAATTGATGAAGGGTGGATGTCGGGAATTGATTAAGGAGGTGAGACCGAAAAATTAGGAAAAATTTTTAATCTCTATGAGAGAAGAATTATAATCCTTTTGAACCTGAACTTCTGTGGAAATGTAAAAAAATTTTCGAAAACGAAATTACATGAATGTTGCGAAACACGAAATTTCGTGAAGATGTAAAAAAATTCGAATCACGAAATTCCATAAATGCCGGATTATATTTTAATTGAATGGCTACCATTTTATTATTAGATACCCCCAAGAAAGGGCCATTCAGTTGGAGAGGCAAAAATTATCTAAAAACGTGAAATTTTCTGAAAATATTTCACGAAATTTCGCGAATTTAAAATGTGATGTTTCGAAAAATTAAAATCCACGAGTAATTTAATTATACTTTTCAGATTCTTGGAGAAGAAGCAGCATCCAAGATAAAGCAAATGAAAGAAAGTGGAGCTACACCTGAAGCTTTGACAGCAGAAGTAGATAAACTTATGGGAGAGCTTACGGACGAAAAGAAGAAGGAAACGGCTGCATTATACTCTTCTGCATGTAAACAAGTATTTGGAATTAAGGCTTCGAGAAAAAGAAGGGATCATCATCATGGACATGGAGGAGGACACACTTTAGAAGATTACTTCAAAACTCATTTAAGTTGGTTGGATGATGGGCAAAAGGAGAATCTTAAAACAATGAAAGGAGAGGGAAAGACAAGGGAGGAAATGCAGAAGAAGGTAAATTGAATTATTAGAAAAGTTGAAAAGATTTCCCAGAATCTGGGAATCTTTTTCTAGAAAACAATGGTTGTTATAGACCTCCTGTTACTCTCTTATTAGCCAATATGAAAATGAAATGAAAACTTAGGGTCTTAAAATCCAGAAATGGTAAAAGATTGGGTGGGACTTGATACTGAAACTCTCCGATGCAAAGATTTTAACCCTCCAATCCAGGATGCACGCAATTGAAAAAAAATTCCGCAATTTTATTTTAAAATCCGCAAACGCAATCTCCAATCCGATGATAGATATAAGTGATAATCTGGGGATATAAAGGATTAGAGGGATTAAATGTGGTTTTAAGGGATATCCGCAATTGCGTGTATCCCTGCTCGAACATCCCCCTAACGACTGATCGTTTTCATTTTTGTTTTATTTACTAGTCTGGGAGGAAACCTAGCCAAAGTTAGTCGAACTATATAGGTATTTAAAAAATTTTAATCTCTAAGGTAATGGAATGGTTCAACAAATTGGAAGGAGAACCAAAAAAGAAAGCATTAGAATTAATGCAGACTGGATGTCGAGAACTTTTAAAAATAATACTTGGGGAAGACAAAGCTATTGAAGTTAAAAACATGAAAGAAGCTGGAACTGATATAAATTTAATAAGTAATAAAATAAATGAATGGATTAATGAATTGAGTGAAACTAGCCATTTACGAAAATTGGCAGAAGAATACAAGCCTGTTTGTAGACAGCTTTTTGGGGTTGGTGAAGAGAAGAAATCTGCAGGAAGGAAAAGAAGAGATCATCATCATGGGCATGGAGGAGGACACACTTTAGAGGATTACTTCAAAACTCATTTAAGTTGGTTGGATGATGGACAAAAGGAGAATCTTAAAACAATGAAAGGAGAGGGAAAGACTAGGGAGGAGATGCAGAAGAAGGCTAGTTGATTACTGTAAATTAGGGAAATTAGGATTCTGAATGAGAGAATTTATTAAATTATAAAGGGAGCTGTAATAAAGGAGCAGACCTCATGTCGTATAATGGCATAAAAGTGTGATATTTTAATATAGTTCGCCCCAAGATAGAGGAATTATTATCGAAGTATCTGATATACCAGAAGTAAAAAAGCAGAGCCGACATTATTAAACTAGGAGGGCTTGATCTTGATGTCATACGGTTCGGATTTTGTTTTCCGGATCGTCGGTTCCGGACTTTGTTTTCCGGACTACTAGTTGATGAGGTAATACATAGTTAAGTATTCCGCCTAGATGAAATTTGGAGGAAAATCTTGATTATCGACATCTAGATTTACGAGATATAGATCTTGACTCGACGACACTTCCAGTACGACCTCTAATTATGTAAGACTCGATCATAAATTTTAATCTCTAAGGTAATGGAATGGTTTAATAAATTGGAAGGAGAACCAAAAAAGAAAGCATTAGAATTAATGCAGACTGGATGTCGAGAGCTCTTAAAAATAATACTTGGGGAAGACAAAGCTATTGAAGTTAAAAACATGAAAGAAGCTGGAACTGATGTGAATTTAATAAGTAATAAAATAAATGAGTGGATTAATGAATTGAGTGAAACTAGCCATTTACGAAAATTGGCAGAAGAATACAAACCTGTTTGTACACAACTTTTTGGGGTTGGAGAAGCTTCTGTGAGCAGAAAGAGGCGTTCTTGGAAGGATATTTATGGGAAAAAGAAGCTTAATAATAGAGGATACGATGATGAAGAAGAGGAAGAGGATGAAGGATACTCAAACCCGAGAGTGTCTAATATTGAAGAGAATGATGAACAAACACAGACGGATATGGGGTTAGTTTTTATGGATTTGTGAAAGGTTAAGGCCCTTCCAATTCTATGAATATTTCTCCCTTTTTGACTTTGATTAACTCCAAAAGGTATCTAAAACGAAATCTCAGACTTGAAGGAAAAAAGGTAGCGCCTATCGAGGCTTTTGAATGATATAAGATTCATTTGGATTAGGTCATGGCCGCTCGACTGGCCCGCTCCTGATTTATATTAAGTCAACGTAACTCCTTAAAATTTCTAATAGAATGCCCAGTATCGAATGGGGGGATTCTATTAGATGAAGACATTATATGAGGGGGGGTTAATGATTTTGGTTGTTTTGATAATAACAAGTGTTGGGTATAGCTCCGCTTACTAGCCAGGGGGATGGGTTCCAGTTGGATCCGGAACAATATTTTAAAAAAGGATAGAGTCGTACCCACAAAACTACACAGCACTGTTAATAGCTTAAGGATTCTAACAGGATATTTGATTTTAGTTTTGCTCATTTAAGAGATGACGATGAAGACCATGATTTTGGAGACGAACACTTAAATGCACACAAAAAATGGCTCACTTCTAGCCAGAAGCGTCATATAAAAAGAATGAAAGATAAAGGGCATGAGGACCATGAGATACATGATAAAATAAATGAATTTCATGAGACTTCGCCTGAGGAAGTTAAGGTGAGATTACCTGTGATTTTTGAGAGAGATTTATATCAGTAGGTCAAACCCTCGAGACAATCTTGAGAACAAGAAACGAAAAAAATTTCTTTTATGAAACACGAAACGAAATTTTGAACGAAACGCGAAACAAAGACAAAACGAAATTTCGAATTCGTAGATTAATTTCGTAAAATTAAAAAATTATTTTTCAGAGAACAGCACAAGGCATTCTCAAAAGAGGATGCGAGTCTGTATTCCAACGTTTATTCGGTGAATATATTGCTGACGAAATTATCCAAGCTCGTGAACAGGGGGCGTCTACGGCCGAACTAGACGAGAAAATAAACACAGCTTTAGGGCATATTAGAAACGCGAAGAAGAGGAAAGAGGCGACCCGTTTCGCTGCTACATGCCGTCGAATATTTACTATGGTCGGGCTTAATTAATTTTTGAGTTAACCCCCCAAAATTTTGTTTAGATTGAACGACGTCGCAGATCTGTCACCCCAATAGAAGAACAAACTTTGGAGCAACTTTTCTCTTCTCATTTAAATTGGCTAAGTGACGCACAGCAAGAGGAATTGAGGAGGATTAGGGATGAAGGCTTAGGACGAACTGAAATGCAGGAACGTGTGCTCGAATGGCTAGTGGAGCTGTCTGGAAATGAAAGGGCAAACGCTATGGAGCAGTTGAGAGAAGGGTGAGATTCTGATTTTTAAAAATATTTGCTCTGATTTTAATTCTGAGCTTTTAAAATTCTGATTTAGGTACGTTTAATTCTCATTTTTCATAAATTCTGATTTCTTTAAATTCTGATATATGGATTCTGATCCGTCTAAATTTCTGAACTCATCAAAATTCTGATTTTATTAAAATTCTGATTTTAAATTCTGATCTATAAAATTCTGATTTTTAAAATTCTGATCATTCAAACTTCTGATTTTCTGATATTTTAAATTTTGATTTTTCGAAATTCTGATTTATTAAACTCCTGATTTAAGCTTAATTCTGGGACAATGCAAATAATACAAATCAGAATAAATAATTTAGGTAATATATACATATATTCTGATTCATATTAAGTCTAATTCTGATTTTCACTCTTAATTCTGATTTTACATTCATTTTATTATCTAGTTGCACTCTGCTTCTCTTCCAAGTTTATGGAAACGATAAGGCCAACGACCTAATAAAGCTGAAAAATCAAGGCGCTCCAAAGCACGAAATAGCCTTACGCCTACTTGACGAAGAACAAAAGCATTCTAAAGCTTTTGGGCCTGTTTGCAGACATTTCTTTATTGAGGGGAATTATTAAAAATTAATAAGCTTTTAGTAAAAGCATTTTTAAAATTAAATATTGATTTCAACTAATTTTTTAAAATTAAATTTTAAATTTTTTTAAATATATTTTTACCGCTTATAATTTTTATTTGTGACTTCTATAAAATTTTTGAATGTGAAAGGATCGGAATTTTGGCATTTTCGAAAGGACAAATCCAAGATGCTAGCGAAGGATTAGATAGGAATTCATATGAGAGATTTCCAATCCGAGGATGTTAACTCTCCTATACTCCCTTCACCAACTGATCGTTAGATTTTTGCTTTACTTACTAGGTGGGGTGATATATAATTCAATCTAGAATTCAATCTTAGGGGGGGGGGGTGTATGCCAGGTCAATTATGTAGGTATACACGCTAGGAGTGATATCCAAAACCCGCGACTATGATTTTTATTTTTCATGCATAACCATAAAATCATGACGTTAATCTCCTTAAAAATGAAATTCACGACAAGTGGGATTTCGAAAACTCGAAATTTCGAAATATCTCTGTTCCCGCCCAGAATTATTTCCTACCCTTCGTTTAACTCAAAAAATTATCATATCTCTATTTTAGAAGTCCGAATCCCGATCCTTTTATACTTTTTAAATAAAATATGATAGTTGTTAGGCCTTAAAAATACCACATTCCTGAATTGCTCAAATTGTGTTAAAAAATATTTTTTTAATTGAATAAATTTATTTTTAGCTAATTTTAATTTAAAAATATTTTGCTAACAAAATAAGAAAAATGACATGAGATTTAATATATTAATAGTTAGACTGAGAGACTTGGACGAGTCACGCATCGATATCTCTAAGATGGGTGTCTCTCTTGGCCAGAAGATGAAGAGGATGATGGATCTGTAACCAGTGTTTGGAAGCTCGTACCAAAATTCGTACTCGTACTCGTACCTGTGTACGAGTACGAGAAAAAAAATTGGCAAGTACGAGTACGAGTACGAGTACGAGAAAAAAAATAAGGCCTGTACGAGTACGAGTACGAGTACGAGAAAATAAAACAGGCCAAGTACGAGTACGAGTACGAGTAAATGGACTCGTACCTCTCGTACTTTGACATTAAATTTTTGAAGGAAAAGGGAAAGGAATATTTATAATTTCTCCCATTTTTCCTCTAGTTAGTCGATGGTTGAGTGGTTAGGTTGACTGACTTCACTCACTTGAATATTTTGTGAGTGCTGGGTTCGAATCCAGTGCTCGATATAAGGCTTAGAAAACTTTTTTCAAAAATAAATGCTTTTAAAATTTGATTTTGATTTTTAAATTTATTTTTTTTAATATTTTAACTACCTCTCTATAACCAGCTTGATTTGACCCTCTTGGCTCCGGTTCTGGACATGTTAAAAGCATATCTCCGACACAGGCATAAAAAACGTACACCCAAAAGTTTTTTAACTTACGTGGGCCAAAAAGCCATAATTCTTAGTTAATTGTGAAAATCAAGAAAAAATAAAATTTCATCAAAATGTCGAAATCCCGAACTCCAAAAGTCGAAAATCGAGATTTCGAAACAGCTCCAACTATAATCACTAGGTTATCAGTTACCAGAAACTCACGGTTTTTAACAGTAAATTGATTTTTCCACAAATTTTAATTTTTCCCTCTGAATAAAATTTTAAAATAAAATCTTAAAATTGCTTTTCACATTATTGTTTTTTTGCTATTTTATAAATTTATGAAGGAAAGAATAAATAAGAAAAGCAAATAATTTTCTTAAATATTTTTTAGTTGTAACTAAAATTAACATAAGTCATTCGAGAGTGTTTTTTAATAAAATTAACATTTAAAGGTTTAAACAAGAATAAATATAGTATAGTATGCTCGTGACCCTCTCAAATATTTGCCTTCTCTCAAGGGTAATAGATACAGATGTTGTCAGATCGGTTGATTGAATCTAGCAGCTCGAATGACTTTACTCTATTAAAGAATATGTATTATATAGGAAAGACGTTGTCATCTCAAATCGTGATAGAAAAAAATTTTTTGATCTAAAAAAATTTTTCCTTAACCGAAAACTACAATATTGAGATTTTGGTAAATTACAATGTTCAGATTTTTAAAAATATTCATCTCAATAATACTGGCAATGTCATAGAGCCTCAGTGAGATGAAGTTATTTTGACGCCCTCAAAACTGACTCTTTATCATAGCCAAAATTTTGCAAATTTTCTCAAATTTTTTTAACATTCTTAGCTAACTTCTCCAGAAATTTCAGAATTTTTCATCAAATATTTTTAAAATTATAGGCGATAAATCTCGAAAAATTAGCCCTTTCATCGTTTAAATAAGGAATTTTCTTAGTATTTTGCTTGAACAATTAATTTATTTTTTATTTTTAAATATTTCCTTATTATTTTCCCTCAGGGTATTTTAAACACAAGAATATATATTTTTTGTTTATTCAATAGATGGTTGTATTATGACAACATAAAATTGAATAATAGATCATATATTTACAGCTTTGCGTAATTTCTCCCTTATTTCTGTTTTTATATTAAAACTTTTTTTAGATAATTAATTATTTTTATGTGTACTTTATTTTGCGAGAAATTAAGGAAGCTAAAATCAGAATTAAGTCACTAGTCAAAATCAGAAATCACATAGCTAGTATTATAAATTCAGAAATATAAAACAAAATAAATTAAAAATATCAGAATTATGTAAATATCAAAAAAATCAAAAGTATCACAATTAAGAATCAGAATCAATACACATCAGAATTAAATATTAGAATTAAAAATCAGAATTAATACACATCAGAATTAAATATCAGAATTAAAAATCAGAATTAATTATTAGAATTATAAATCAGAATTACCAGAATTAAATTTCAGAAAATCAGATTAAAAATCAGCATTAAATATCAGAAAATAAATCAGATAATCAGAATTAGATATCAGAATTACATAACAAATCAGACAGAATTAAAAATCAGAATTACACATCAGAAATTAAAAATCAGAATTACACATCAGAATTAAAATCAGAATTAAATTTCAGAATCAATATATCAATAAAAATCAGAATTTCTCTTTTCTGTTTTCCCTATTAAAAACAGTCAGACAAAGCTGAGAAATAAAAAATATTCTGAAAGGAAACAACGGGAGATTGTCAAAAAAAATTAGAAATTCCAATAATTTTTTGTTATGTGATCTTTTTGGTTATTTTTGCAAAAAAAAGAACAACAAGAACTTGAAACCTTTGGGATGATCAACAAAAAAATTGGCGGACTCGTCAGATTAATTAATTCTTTTTTAATATCTGACAGCTATAAAGACGTGTGCGCAGTTGCTATTTAACCAAGTTTTCGCAATAGAGGAGATTAAGCGGGTTGTGGATATGGAAGACGAGAAAAGAAGAAGAGAAGGATGTGGAAGAAGGAAAATGGTATAACTGACCAACGTTCTCCCTTCACCCCCATGGTTCCTTTCCCTCTATGTTCCCTTCCCTCTACTATGTTCCCTTCACTCTACTACGTCCCCTTCGCTCTACTACGTTCCCTCCACCCTACTATTCCCCTTCATCCTTTTTTATTGTTCCTCTCCCTCTAGCGCTTTGCAACCAATTCATCTCCTAAAACACAACTTTTCTTGCCCACAAAGGCTTCATCTCTCTCCTCGGACACCAGTCGGCTTTTCTTCTTGTTTCTACTCATTTGTGCAAGAATAAAGGAAAATTGCCCATTTGTGAATAAATTTTATTCATTTATTTCTGGCTCATCTCCTTAAAAAAGCTCCACCTCTTTATCATTTATTGCCCATCCAAAAATATCAAAAACAGTTTTATTTATCGCTCAAAGATAAGCTAACATAAAAGAGAGGAACAAAAGTTGCGCCAGACTTTTAGCAGTCACAAATCAAAAAGATTATTTTTTATCAAATTAGCTGTTTATTTTATGTGATAATTTAGAAATTATCTAGTAAGTTGAAGTTGCTAAACAATATAAAGCCAAAAAGTTGCAAATAAAAACTAAACTTGCCGGCAGGGACCTTCTAACAGTTATTGCTAGAGTAGCTTAGTTAACTTACCGGTACGGGTGTGCTACTTACTGAGCTACTTTTTTTCTTTAATATATCTTCCATACTCTGGGATATGGAACATTAGAAATTTGGAAGTAAAATGGTCCTCCAACCCTTGGTTCCATTCCCTATGTTCCCTCCTCTCTATTATATCCCCTTCCTTCAACTATTCCCTCCACTCTAATTTATATTGTTCCATTCCTGCAAGAAGCTTAGTTAACTACCGCTACAAGTGATCTACTAACTGATCTACTTGCAGCTTATTGTTTAGAGTTGTCAATTCTCATTTCTAAAATTATTTGAAAGTTGTCAGGCAACCCTCAATCTGTTCATCTTTCCCAAATATATTTAATGTTAGTAATCAAATACTCAACAACAATGTCTTCTCGGCATCAACGGAAAGCTTGGACAATGGTCTTATTATTGTTGGCTCTCCCTTTTAATAATGCCTTTTTGTTTGGAAGTTTGGGAGGTGGAGGAGGTGGTGGTGGAAGTTGTAATTCTTGGTCTGTTTTCTACTCAAAACCTTTTGAAAAATTATTTTAAAGTTGTGCACCACCCCCACCCCCACCTGTTTGTGCACCACCACCATCTTGTGGTTGTGGTGGCGGCGGTGGTGGAGGAGGCGGCGGAGGCGGTGGAGGTTCAAGAGGTTAATTTATAATTAACAGTCACATTTTAGTGATAATTTAGGTCCAATAATTGTTAACTGTGGTGGTGGTAATGAAATTGGAGCAGTTGGAGGAGGAGGAGGTTATGGTGGCGGTGGAAGTGGCGATGGAGGAGGCGATGGAGGAGGAGGATGTGGAGGCGGTGGAGGAGGATGTGGAGGCGGCGGTGGAGGATGTGGAGGTGGCGGTGGAGGATGTGGTGGTGGAGGAGGTGGATGTGGTGGCGGTGGAGGAGGATGTGGAGGTGGCGGTGGAGGATGTGGTAGTGGAGGAGGTGGATGTGGTGGCGGTGGAGGAGGATGTGGAGGTGGCGGTGGAGGATGTGGTGGCGGTGGAGGAGGATGTGGAGGCGGCGGCGGAGGATGTGGAGGCGGCGGCGGATGTGGAGGAGGAGGTGGTGGTGGATGCGGAAGCAGTGGAGGTTCTAGTAGCGATCTTCAACTTGGATGCAGCAGTGGAGGAGGCGGTGAAGGAGGTTGCGGCGGTGGAGGAGGCGGTGGTTGCGGAGGCGGATGCAGCAGTGGAGGTGGAGGAGGTGGTGGTTGCGGAGGCGGATGCAGCAGTGGAGGTGGAGGAGGTGGTGGTTGCGAAGGCGGATGCAGCAGTGGAGGCGGAGGAGGAGGTTGTGGCGGTGGAGGAGGTGGTGGTTGCGGAGGCGGATGCAGCAGTGGAGGCGGAGGTGGGTGTAGCAGTGGAGGCGGAGGGGGCGGTGGTTGCGAAAGTGGATGCGGTGGTGGAGGTGGAGGAGGTGGCGGTTGCGGAGGTGGATGCAGCGGAGGAGGCGGTGGATGCAGCAGCGGAGGAGGAGGTGGAGGTTGTGAAAGCGGTGGATGTTCAGGTTTCTAATTTATTGAGACCTGATTTATCTCTTATATTTTTAAGCTGTTGCTCCTAGTGGCGGCTGCTCGGGTGGGGGAGGAGGTGGCTGTGAAGGTGGTGCTTCTAGTGGTGGAGGTCAATACGCTGCAGTTAGTTATCATTTTTTAGGAAAAGTATACAATTATTTAGCCTCAAGTTAGTGCTGGTGGTGGTGGAGGCGGTGGTTGCGGAGGCGGTTGCAGCAGTGGCGGGGGAGGAGGTGGAGGATGTAGCAGTGGAGGAGGTGGAGGCGGTGGTTGCGGAGGCGGTTGCAGCAGTGGTGGTGGCGGTGGAGGAGGATGTAGTAGTGGAGGCGGAGGAGGAGGCGGTGGAGGATGTAGCAGTGGTGGCGGAGGGGGAGGAGGTCGCTTTCAATTTTGACCATAGTTATTTAATTTATCAGGTTGCGGTGGCGGCCCTCCAAGCGGCGGCTCCTATCAAGTATCCGGCGGTGATGGAGGTCATTCAGTGCACGCTAGCGGTGGTTACCAACAACCAGAACAACCTCCTCATGCCCAGCCTGAACCTTTGCCCTATGCGCCACAACCTCAGCATGAGACATATAATCAGGGTGGGACATTCATCATTAGAAATTTCCTCCTCTAAAAAATTAAAAAAACAGTTCCTTTGGATTATAAGTTTTGTCTAAAATTCTCCCATAAAGCACTCTTCTATTCAGAGTTGAACGCCAAAAATTTTTGCGTGTGGCGCCAAACGTCAATTTTCAAATTTTTAAAACACGCCAAATACAAAACGCCAAAGGTTGAGCGCAAATTTTGGCGTACAACCCTGCCTCTATTTTTTCTTAATCTCTTCGGGACTAGAGATGAGCCTTGTAGAGAAAAGGGCGCAAAAAGGGTTGATCTTTGGTCTTCCGTTGCGTTTTTTAAATTAGACTTGCTTCTGTCCCTCTCGTGGATATCGCCCACACCCTCCAAGACAATTCATCCCAAAATCCTCTCCAAACATTTATCCTTCCCCATTAACACATTCAAGTTGCAGTAAATCGCCGCGTAATTGTGCGGCTTTCGCATAACCAACAACAACTAAAAACACTGCGGGGAACTAGAAGTGACTAAAAAATGCCCAGATTTTTAAAGAAAACAAATAAAAAAAATTTTTTCTCGTTTTCTTCCCTTTTTTAGTTCCTTTAATTTTTCTAGTAAAAGGGGGAAGAAGATTCCTCTCTCTCCAAAAAAAATTTTTTTGAGATCTTCAAAGGATGGCGTTTATCGCTGAATATCCCTTTCTCTCTCTCTTTTTTGCTCATCCTCTTTTCCTTTTTAATAATTCCCCCTAAAGAAAAAATTTTTTTTCAGAGAGAAAACGAGTATAATAATATTTATTTTATTATTTTATTGTCGCGCGATAAGAATAATTTTCTTGGGGGAAAAACATGTTGGAGTGTGTCATCTTCCTTTCTGCTAATTTTGCTACCGATTATCGCTTTCTTTCTTGATCTTTTTCGTTTTCTATTTTTCTTTTCTCTTTTTTTAAAATAATAATCAGCGTTCTTCTTAGAGAATGGACTTGAGGTGCACTAGAAATTTGAGATAAATATTTAATCCCAATCTGGGTTTTTCATCGAATATGACTCTTAAGATCATCACAGCTCTTTCATCACAGCCTTTTCATCCCTCTTTTAAACATCTTTGCTAATCTACGCCTACACAAGTGATGCTTAGAAATGTTACGAAATTTCGCTTTCGATTGAAAGAGATTAATCTAAAGCGATGATAAATAAAGATAAGGAAGAAAGGATGTCATCTTAATCCTCAAATTTCTCTCATTTTCCTTAAATTGGAATTCTGAAAATTTTAGAAATTTCTTTTAAAATATTAAGTTATTGGAACAATAATAAAGAGCAATAATAATTCCTTTCATTTTTGAATTAATATGGAAAAATAAATTTTTAAAAAATTAATTTCCCCCCTTTTTAGCCCCTCAAGAAGTTCCAAGTGCTCACCAAGAAGTTCAACAACCTGCTGCTGTTGAAGAAACACCCCAACAACCACCAGCACCTCCCCCTGCTGGAGGCTATGAAAGTGGTGGAAGCAGTGGTGCTGGAGCGGCGGCAGCTAATAATGATTATCAACATGAAACGGAAGCTCCGGCTGCGTCACCGGCAGCGGAGTCTTCTGAGGGTAAAGAGAGAAGATTATGCTTATAGGGCCTCGCTATGAGATACCACTTTGAGGCTGAAAATTTGTATCTTATAATCAGGTGAGGGGAGGGAAATTGATGGAATCATTTAGGCCATTTACCGTCCCCTCCCTAATGAACAACCAAATTTTAAAAAACGTGTCTTAAATAGAGGTGCATCTACATATTATTGGATCTATCTTATAGTGTGGTCTATACAGTAGGACAATACAGTAAGACCTCAACTTTACATGCTTCCAAGCTTATTTACATACATGGAACCTCAATTTAAGATATTTTTTATTTCGTTAGCTGTTGGAGCTTCATGAGAAATACCCTATATTTAAGATATACATCATTAGTAGATACGATTTTTCCAGCCTTAAGTAAGTATCATATAGCAAGGTTCAACAGTACTAAAAAATATTAACTGTTGGGGAAACAAAAAGGGTTATCAAATTTTCTAAACAATATTCTATTAGAAGAAGCCGAAACTCCTGCTCCTGAAGCACCAGCCGCACCAAGTTATAACGCAGCAGAAGCATCGTCTGCTGAGCAAACTGCACCTGCCGAACAGCCTGCAGCCGAGGGTAAATTATTTTTTGCTTCAGTTTGGAACTTTGCTTTAATTTCAAGAACATGCCGCTTCAGAAGAAGCAGCTCCAAGCTACAATAATAATGCAGTTTCTGCTCCAGCTGCAGCTCCAGCAGCGCCCGAGCCGGCCCCAGCCGGTTTATTTTAGAGATTAATATTTCATAACCCCTTTCTTCCTCAGCCTCTGAACCTGCAGCCCCAGCAGCAGCTCCCGCTCCAAGTTATGGTGGCGGTGACACGGCAGCGGCCACAGCACCTGCTGCTCCGGAAGCGCCGGAACCTGCAGCGCCACAGCCTGCTGCAGCACCGAGCTATAATGCTGGTAAGTTTTGCTTGTCTTGTTTTCTTGAATCATTCTAAACGACATTTCCGTTCAGCTGCAGAATCCTCTCCTGCAGCACCGGCTCCAGCCCCAGCAGAAGTAGCTGCTCCAGCACCCGCAGAAGTAGCTGCTCCAGCACCAGCTCCTTCATACGGTGGATTTGGGGTTTAATAAACCCTAGATTTTAAAATTTTTCCGCAAAATTTGTCCGCAAGTTTTTTGCGGACACCATTTTAGTCCAAATTCGAAAAATTTTAGGACACCTCTCTCAAATATTGTTTGCGTATAACCATAAAAAGGGAATTTTCAGGAAGTCCAAATTACAATGTCAAATTCACAATCATGGAAATTCCCGGTGAATTTTGGAAAATATTCTAATTAAATTTTATGGGCCCCCAATTAAATAATCAAAAAATAATTTTAAAATTAATTTTTTAAAAAGGTGCCCAACAGCCAGCCCCCTCTGTGCCTGAAGCAGAAGTTCAAAAAGGAGGGTATTTTAGACGACGCTCGCGCCAAAATAACAATGAAAATGCACAATTTGCTGCTAAAACTGTGACTGTGGATTCAAAATGCAATAATGAGGAGTTGAGAAAGATTATGGATAAGGTAAGCAATTTTTAGAAATGTATATTGAGATAATCTGATAAGTTAATAATTTTTACAAATGAAAAAATATTTTGTCCGCAAACATTGTCCGCAAAAACTTTTTTGTCCGCAAAAATTTTTGCGGACAAAATATATATTTGTCTGCAATTCTCTTCTTAAAGAAATATTTCGTCCTCAAATTGAATCCGCAAAATAAATTTTTATCCACAACTTTTATTCATATTATTTCTTCGTTTAATTTTAAAATTTTCCTTTTTAGAGCATAGCAGAAAGCACGGCTACATCAAAAAGGGCAATAGCCAAAAACGCTCGAGAACATTTTGGTTCCTCATTTGACGTTGTCTGCAGTACAGGCAATTATTTTTAAAAATATTTAAAAAATCAGAAATCAAAAAATCCCCTCATTTTTAGCCGATTTCTCATATTTGGCCAACACAAGAATATTTTGCGAGCACAAAGTAACAGATATTACATGTTTTGCTTTTGAGCATTAGGAAGTGATCGACTGACGAAAATTTAAATAATATATATTTTAGTGTATTTATGCAATATTAAAAAACAACAGAAAATTTCATTTGCTTCATTAAAAAATTTCGGACAAAAAAGTTTGTCCGCAAAAAAAATTGCGGACAAACATTTGTCCGTAAAAGATTTTGTCCGCAGAAATTTTGTCCGCAAAAAATTTTCGCATAAAAAATTTATCCGCAAAAATTTGCGGATAAATATTTGTTCGCAAATTTTTTATCCGCAAAATTTAAAAATGATGCAAGAAGTTTTTTGTTAACAATGTTTATTGTTTTTCCCTTTTTTTACTTCCCCCATAATTTACTGTTAATTTAAAATTATATTTTTATATTAAAAAATCCCTTAATCCAATTCTTCAAATAATTAAATATGTGCAATAATAAAATACAAAATTTAAATGTATTTGCTTGTATTTAAAAATTATAGTTTTGTTAATAAAAAGATTTATTGAAGACTTATTTATTTTTACCCGGGATGGGCTTACAAGTAAAGAAAAACTATCCAATGGAATCCCATCCAGTGCTGGGTACGGTTCCGTGAGCTAATATTTTGAAAACTCCGGAAGCCGAGCCCAGGTTTGAAAAAGTTGGAACCGGAGCCATATAATACCCAGCACTGATCCCATCCATGATATTAGAAATAAGTTCACGCCTTGTTAGAAAAAAGTACTACAAGGGTTCTGAAAGCACAGTTCATAGTTGGGGTATGTAAAGAAACTAAGGATCAGTGAGGGTCAAAGTTTAGCAAAAACATGATCAAATTCCTTAAATTTTCGACTTAAAATCAGCCTCAAGACTGTATTGATATAAAAAAGAAAATTTTGCAAGTCAATATATAAATTATTTTTAATTATCAAAAAAATTCCAGAAACAGAAAAAGGGTCAAAATAACCATATATTAAATATCAAAGAGGTACAAAAAATACACATTATTTCTTTTAAATTCTTTTACAAAAAATAGGGTACAGTAACACGTTCAGGTCGTTTCCTTTCTGATTCTTCCACCTCACTAAAATATATAGTTTCTCGATCTCCACTTGGCCCATGAATTTTTAAGACAGAAGCTAGGTTACCACAACGATAGCAATAATTTGGGGCTAGAAAACAAAAAATAAATTTTTTTGAAAAATTTGATTAAGTCCACCCTTTAAAACCTGTTGATCTTGAAAACCTACAACTTTTGAAAGGGAAAATCAAAGGGGGGAATATGGAGGGATCCCTCACCCCTCCCCCACACCGAAAAGGGGAAAAGGAAAAAATTTGGGGAGAGAGAAGAAGAAGAAGGTTAATTTTTTGGCCTTCGGCCTTCCAAAATTCGCCAAAATTTTAAAAAATTATGGCGCAACCTAGGTTTAGCCTCCCGAAATCGACCCATAGATACGCCCTTAAATATTACCAACTAATTGGTTCACCAAATAATTATTATTTGTTACCAATTATTTGTTAAAAAATAATTTTAAATTTTTTACCTGACCAAACAGTGCACAAAACATCGTCAAAAATATATTTAAAGCCTTCCTGTACAAGTTGATGTGACCGACAAATAAGTGAAAGACCGTTAACTTCAAGAAATTTTTCTACAACATCACGACCGAATAACTAGGAAAAAATTTTGGAAATTTTTTAAAGAAAAATTTAAAAAAATACCCATCCAGCACCACGAGGATTAAGAAACCAGCCACAATCAGAATCGTCTGGGTCTGACCAAACCTTAAAAAAAGTAAAAGATCAAATTCACGAATTTTGGGAGGAGGGTACAATTTTTCGGCTCTGGTCTAGTTTATGCGTCCAATGAAAAGAAAATTGTTTTTTGGTATTGCAAGGTTGGGGTTAGTTCCAAAGCATTTCTTCATGTTGGGGACCTACGACTACTGGGTCTGTGACCATTCCTTGCCCTATCCCTCGAACTTTCGGAAAGTTAAAATTGTTTTTCCGAAATTTTTAAAAATTGGCGATAACTTTCCGAAATTTCGAGGGATAGGGTAAGGAACGTTCCCAGACCTAGTGGGCGTAGGTCCCGAACATGAAGAAATGCTTTGGAACCAACCCCAACTTTGCAATACCATGAAAAATCCAAATATTTTTTTATTGGACTCATAAAGTTTCATTGGATCGGAGTTCGAATAGCCGTGATCGGAGTTCGACTAGCCCGTAAGATCCCAAATCCAAAAAAACCTCATACCAAATCACAAAGCGCCCCATTTGCCGGAACTTCGACACTTCTCTGCAAGCACATTATAGCATCTAAAGTAGGCAATTCTGGACTAAGCCCTCCATGAACACAAAATATTTGGTCATCAATTAATGCACAAATTGGAAGAACATCAAAAACACGACAAAACCAAGTCCAAACAACAGAATTTCCGTATTTCTGTTGACATTCATCATAAAAACCATATTGGTGGGAAACTGGGGAGGAAATTGGAAAAATTCTGTCGTATCACACATACTCCAATTCGGACGACCAATATGGCAATCGAAAGAGCTCGTCGAGCTGAGTCGAATGACACCAAAATTAGGCTAGGGGATCGACTATAAATCGAGTTATGGTCTCATAATGGTCAGAAAATGTAGGGAGGACATTGTTCATGAGAATCGGAGTATGGTTGATATGCGAAATTTTTACGATAAAATTTCTTTTAAATAAAATAAAAAAATAAAACCTCTACGAGTTTCATGATTGCCGCGAAGAAGAGTAATCCGTTCTGGATGTTTAAGTAGCAAAAGGAATAAATAGGTAACGGTTTCTAGGCTGAAAAAATAAAAATAATTTTTGTTTAATTTATTTTAAAATTTTACGTTTTTATTTTATAGAGGAAAATCTCCTCTATTTTTTGGCATAAAAATTAAATTTCTATCTCAAATACAAGAAAAGTTATAGACCTTAAAGTAAGCGTAAGTCGGCATAAAATTTGATAATTAGATTAAAAAATATTTTTTTAATTTAAAAAATTAAATTTAAAATTTATTTCACTTTTATTTTATAGAGCAGAGTCTCCTCTATTTTTTGATTCAAAAATTAAATTTCTAACTCAAAAACAAAAAAAGTTATGTCGGTAAAACTAAGCTTGGGTCGGCATGAAAAATAAATAAAAATAACACCCCTTAAATTTTTGGTCAAGTGGTTAAAGCGCTAGACTACCAACTAAAAATGGCCCGGGTTCGAATCCAACTACTTCCTATACTTTATAAAATGTTAAATATGAGTGTTTTAACTCAGAAATGGTTAATAAAAGGTCGTAAAAATTTTCTAAAAATTTTTAAAAACCTGTAATATCCCCTGTCAACATAATCTCCCAAAAAAACATAATTAGTCTCTAAAATGGACCCTCCACATTTAAAAAGCTTCATAAGGTCATAAAATTGTCCATGAATGTCCCCACAAATTGTAGCTGGCGATTTAACAGAAACAATGTTTGGAACGCGAAGAAGTCGATTTATCTGAATTGGAAAATTGAATCGAAAAAATTCAAAAAAAATTAGAAGGAAAAAGGCTTCCCTCGAAGAATCGGAAAAGAGCAGATTTAAATTTTCGTGAAAATTAGAAAGAGAAAAGATCAATTTTCATGCTCAGAATTTGAGTTCGGACAAGGAATGTGTTATGGGTTAAGAAAAAAAAAGTTGGGCTTCAGGTCGGGTTTTCAAAATTCTATCCTGGATCGATTTCAGGTAAGAAAAAAATCCGTGTTTCCAGTAATTTATTACATCCCCGTTTTGGACGAGTTGTTCAGGACCGGGAAATTTTTTTCGATAAGAGATCAAATCTAAGAAAAATTTTAAAATCTGACTCAAAAATCTGCTCTTAAAATTAAAGAAAAATAACCAAAATTTGGCATGTAGTAATCATTTGTTCCTCGGGCAAATATTGACAAACAGAAACAGTTGAAAGCCATTTGGATGGATATGCAACACGTCCTTTAAAAAAATTTGTTTAAAAAATATTTTAGGCATAAAAAAACCTCGAAAATTGATTGGAGTCTCGTCTGAAAAAAAATTAATTTTAATTTACATAAAATACAAGAAAATATGAGAAAAAGGGAAGTCTGATTTTCATCAAAAAAATTTTTTTCCGATTTGAAATTTAATTTTTTCTTCCAGTTCAACCTATATTTTTGAGGGAATAGAGGAAAAACCGAGGAAGGTCAAAAAAAACCTGGGCCCGGATTCTGAGTACAGGCAAAACTCAGGCCTTGATCCAGTCCCAGGCCGATCTCTAATAGGAAGATAAGGACTGCAAGGACCCAAAAACTTGTTCAGAACCCAAAACTTAAATCAAAATTATTTAAAAAAAAATTTTTTTAAACAAACTTTCTTCATCCTCAGTTTTGTCCACATTTGGGGGCGGTGAAGGAGATTTATTGTTATTATTTCCCTCTTCTTCCAAATTTTGTGGGGACAATGCAAGATTATTAATTTCATTTAAAGCTGAGGAACATCCTGAAGCGATAGCTTCTAAACTAGAATCGTGACTGTTGTCAGATTTTTCAATTTTGTCTTCCGATTCTACTGCTATTTTTGTCTCAAATTCGAAGGAGGAGTCGGCAGACATTTTTTGAATTAAATTAACTGAAATGTTAAAATTCTAAATTTTTGAAAAATTGAGGAATTAAAAAAACAAAATTTGAAAACGAAGCGAGATTGAAAAAATTAAGGGAAAAAATACAGAATGACAAAAAAAATTCCTTGCTAAAAACCGGTCCAGCCCGTTTCAGGGTAGTGCCTGGCGCCGGACTGGATCTGGCTGTACTTTAGTACGTGGGTGCAGGCTTTAAATTACAAATGTCATATCATTTGAAAGAGCTAGTCGAGCTGAGTCGAATGCCACCAAAATTAGCTCTAGGAAAAATTTTTGAACCGAGATACAGGCGATTGAAAATCGAAAAACCATAGGGGGGACCAAGCACTTTTTTGGGGTGAAAAATTCGAAAAAGCAAATTATACCTCATTCGAAAGAGCTCGTCGAGCTGAGTCGAATGACACCAAAATCAACGAAATCCGACTTGATTGGACAAAGTTATGATCTTTTATTTTAGCTCCTTACCTATGGCATCTGTTGAGATTTTTGCTGCTACGGAGGCCCCAAATACGTCCAGAGCAAGGGAGATAGGAATAGGTTTATGTTACGAACCCAGACCCATCGCCCGTAGACTCCCCGCGAGGCGCGTGCCGCAAAACCCCGCGCGAAGCGCGGGGTTTTGCACAAGCGCCTCGCCGACGTTCCATAGGTTCAACGTAAACCTATGGGGCGTAGGCGAGGAGCTACTCCCTCCTATGGTTTTTGACCATTTCGAGCCCTATATCTCGGTCCTCAGGCATCTTCGGGAAAAATTAGTTGTACCGTTCAACTCAGCACCTTTTTCTACCCTATATATGACATTCTGAACATTAATTTAGGGGGTTACGTCATAACGGAAAAGTACCATAATTTTTGCTCGCATATAATAAATAATAAAAAAAATTTTTTTTTTAATATTTATAGAAAATATTTTTTGTTATTTTGCTCTTCACATTAGTATTATTTTTAATTTATACTATATATATCTTTACAATGAGAATAAATAGAAGGGAAACAATTCTCTCGAATATGCTCTAAATAAATGTTAGAAATACTATTTTGGTGGAAATTATATTATTTATTCGAGAGTGTTTTTGAGAAAATTAATAATTAAACGATGATAACTAAGGCGAGGATTTATAGGCAAATGCCTTTTTTCTGCGAGCTTGGCATGATGTAATACGTTCAAAAAACATGTTTTTAGCATGGTCCGAGGAGTCTAGCATGACTTTTATTTTGCCTATTTTTGCCTATTTCGGACTTTTTGAGCCTTTTTGCCTATTTTGGAATTTTCGGTACTATTTTTGCCTTTTTTTAGCGATTTTTCCTAAATTTTGCCTAAAAATCAGTGCAAAATCTAAAAAATCACCCCAGATTTTGAAAAAAATCGGTGCCAACTCCCATTTTTAATTTATAGTTCGACGAATTGAGTATTTTTTCTCCGTTGGACATTTTGAGATTAGACGTTTTGGTGGTGGGACATTTTGGAGTGGGACGTTTTGTGGGTTGGGCGAGATTTCCTTTTTCATTTATTGACATTTTTGAAAAATTTACAACATTTTTTAAAAAAAAATTTGTCTAAAATTATATAGAAAAAAGTTTATAAATAACCCGAAGCATATCATGTCTTTAATTTTCTACAAAATGAATGTTCTGATGGTATTGCTCGACGGCATTATTTTTCCAAAAATTTCTAAATGAATGACTGTTGTAGAGCATCACAAAAGTCATCCACAAAAGGAACAACTTCGACCTCTACAAATGAGTTCTCAATGAATTCCTGTTTACCTTGGCCTTGTATACACGAATTAGCTTTATGTTTCCCTGAATCATCATGTTGTTTAACATGAGATAATTTTTCACAAGGAATCTTAATGTAATGTTAAATAGTTTTAGTGTTAATTAAAACCCGTTGGTTGCATCTTTGGCAAAAAATATTTTGCTATAGCTTAAATCAGACCTGCTCACGGATACTGATCTTGGTATCCGTATCCGGAAATTTACGGCGGATACAGACGGATATCCGCAGGCATTTGTATAATATCTGTATCCATATCCATGAGCAGGCCTGGCTTACATAAGTTCCTTTTGGAAACGTGGAAATCCACCCTTTAAATTTAGAAACTCGTACTCGTACCAAAGTACGAGTACGAATATAGGTACGAGCGTCCACACACTGGTTATAAATAATGTGTGCAGAGACGAGGAACAACCCTATTGACTAGGTAGAAAATAGGGGGAGGGGGAGGGGGGATTTTGAGAATTTTGGAAGACCAACAAGCCAGATTTATCTCTTTTTAGCATCCTTGGTACCATTCCGATGAAAATTTTATTTAAATAAAATTGATTTTAAATATATAAATTTATAAAATAATAAAGTACAACAAAATATATTTTTCATTTTTATTTTTTTAATTTTTTATATAAACGAATTTATTACTCAAACAAGCATAAAATAAATTTTTGAGAAAAGCCACATATTAAAATTAAAAAAAATTGCAAAATGAAAAAATTATTTTTAGAAAATATTTCTCTAAAGCAATAAAATTAGATAGCTCGACAAGGTTTTAGTTGTCATCCACGTCTAAGGAGGAAATAAATTGAGCATATTAGGCCGTATAAAATATGAGCAGAATCCTGTTTATCCATTCCCATTTAGATCATAATAATATATAAATTTCTAATTCCCTTTTATTCAAATTTATTTTTTAAATTCAAAATTTTTATGTTGAGGGGGACAAAAGTTCAACTCTGGGCAGGGACCGATCCAATAAATTCCAGGCCGTTATTTCTAGGAAATTATTTGCTTGAACATTATCAAACAATAAACGCATTGTTGAGCAGAACTATTAAGAGCTTACTAGGAAATAAATGAAATGAAAGCATAGTAATTAAGCTGACAAACACAGAGCATTGCTCTAAGGCTGAGCTTCATTCATTTAACTCTGCCTAGTAAGTATTTTGACAGGTATCCAGCGGGAGTGGGACGGGTTACTCGAAGCCCAGATTTGAATTAGGTACATTGTACTGTCCAAGTTCGATACAGACCCTGAAAAGTTTCAAGTCAATAAAAAGAGATTTCACCAAGAGTTAGTGTCCTATTTAAAAAATGATTCATCACTCGACGATATTTATGATACTTGAATTTGTAATGGGGTTTGCGTTATTGCTTTATTCAAATACAACTAGACTACGCTTACACTGGCTTTTAGACTATAGGGATCAGAGCTGGGCGAAAATAAAATTTTGCTCTCAACGGCACGTAAACGAAAAAATAAAATCACCAATAAAATCACCACCGAAAAAAATTTGTCCAGCTCTAGGGATACCACTACGTAGCCGATATCCTCGTTCCTCACAAAAATTTCTATCTATTAAGCAATTTAATTGCCTATAGAAATTAAATTTGTAGAAATTAAGCAACTAAAATTTAGTTTTAGATTTGTTTAAACTATAAAATGCTAAATTATTTAGTTAAACTTTTAATTTTTTTGTCAATTGGTATGAATGTGTTTGCTAATTCACATCGTGCTAATGAGAATCTTATGGATGGTTTATGTTGTGGGTGCGGAGGAAGTTGTCCGGGGGGGCTATTTGAAGACAAGTCTATATTTTAAATTTTATATGATTATAATAAAAATTAATTTTTAGCTTATTGGGTGAATGAATGAATGCGTGTCAACACAATGCATAACCGACAGATATTTCCAAAGACGAAAATTACAATAAAAAATAAATTTTTTTTAAATTGTTTATCCACAAATGATTAAATTATATAGTGTTAAATGTAGTATATAAACTGTTAAATATAAATTTAAACTCCTGTTAGAACTAAATGTGGATTTTAAAAGGAAAAACTTTCGCTGGCAATTAGAGATTAGATGCTAAATCTCTAATCAATTAGATGCTAAAATATATTTTTGTGTGTTTATAAAGTTCATTATTGACCTCATACCAAATCTAGTACCTGGGGAATAATCATAAAAATCTAAAAATTTTATGATATCCCCAAGGTCGCGTCCCCAAAGGTCTCTCTCACAAACCAGTATTTTAATTTGAGACCGGATTCGATATATCGATCTCTATCCTTATACGAAACTCCCCGTCCGGTCTATAATGGGAGCAGGCCAATGCGTGCGGAAATTTGGGGAGTTGGCATTTGGGGAGTGGACATTTGGAAAGTGAGCGGACACTTGGGCAGTGAGGATTAAAAAAATAATTTTTTGGACAAATAAAGTTGACACCGAAAGTTGAGTACTACCGGTTGAGTGCTCCCAATAAAAGGGCATGTTGGGTATCAATTAGTTTATGTAGAGTACCGAGTAATTGGGATAAAACAGTTTTCGAGTAATGGCGAGTTTGAAAAACCCGAGTTCGAGTTCAACTTTTTAGGCCGAGTTCGAGTACGAGTAATTTTTATAGAACAGTATTTTAAAACAATTTTAGTCATCAGTGCTGGGTATTGGGCATTTGATAGCAGTAATGCGGTCCCAGTTATTTTCGATAATCCATGTTTTTTTCGTTATTTCCAAATCCCAGTTATTTTCGATAATCCGCTAATATCCTTGTTAATCCGCCGAAATTCCATGATATGCACACGATCTAGGGCAACAACACAGGCGTCTTGAAGAGAGACATATAATCCTGTTAGACGAGAAATGTCCGATCTCTGGCCCCATAGAAACAAAGATGTCACAGACACCAGAATATCCTTAAAGTCTGAAACTCAACAAGAACACCTTCACGAGTGTATAAATTATTTTTATTTGTACGAAAAATTATTTTTAGATTATTTTTTTAATCCTCACTGCCCAGGTGTACGCTCATTCCCCAATTGTTCACTCCCCAAATCTCCGGAGCCGGACAAGATACCGCATCCCCACGGTGCCGCAAAAACTATAACTTCGTTCACAGTTGTCGAATCCGGAATGCACTGGTCAGGGCAGTTGTACCAACAGCCCTAACCAGAGCATTCCGGATTGGGCTTGCGGTAACTTGGGGTGTACCATTCAAAATATTAATTAACAAGATTGTTGCGTTGTATATTAAATTGTTGATTTCTTTGATGTTGTGAAACTTGTGAAACATAAACAGTTGTAGCAACAGCTTGAGTTTGTGTGTTTCTAACAAATTGATTTTTGACTAATTTTCGAAAATCTTTGGATATTATAAGTAAACACATATCTTCTATGCAATGAGCTAGTGCGAAATTTGCATTATCAAGAGAGTAAACAATTATATAAGAAATTGTCTGTTCCTCAGATGAAGCTTCACAATATGCATAGAATATATTCCAAATATAATTCCACATTATTGCTAATGGACAAATAACAGTACTGGCCAAACATACAACCAAAATCATTACACGATCTTTAACTACGTTTGCATTATCAACTTGTGTCGCAATGCTGCTTCGAGTTTCTTTTTGAAAAAATTAGTTAGAAATGTATTATGAAAGCATAAAATCGACAAAATCAAAGGCTTCGTTCCCTCCAAGTGTTCAACATTTTTAACTCATACTATAGTTTGTAGGACCCGGATTTGAAAAAGGATAATCACAAGGCAAGAGTCGAACATACAAGTTAGCCTAGTTCCGAAATAGGTATTATTTATACCGGAATAGGTCTCTATTGCTCGATATGGGACACGCCCACCTTGTCGCGCGGCCACCTTGTCGCAGAGCCATAACTTGCTAAAAAATTTCTGGCCCTTATCAATTTTGGTACCAATCTCTTTAGCTCGATGAGAGGAATCGTTTAATACTAAAGTTGGTAAGATTCGGAAAACTTGAAGGAAGTTATGGCTCTGCGACAAGGTGGCCGCGCGACAAGGTGGGCCGTACCCGCTCGATATATATACTAAAAAAACCTACTATATTCATAACAAAACTTTATTATAATTGCTGAATACATAAATACAGACGAAAAAAATGGAAACACAATAGGAAAGTCGCCGGTTATAAAAATTCCTGTTTGGAATACGCTAAATTTAGAAAAAAAATTTAAAATTTCGAGAATTTGTGTTTATATTAAATGACATAAAGGACACCAAAATAAATCCCTCAGAGACCGGCAAAATCGCACTTCCGGGATCCCGCGTCGGGATTTTTTTCTTAACCGATGCCGGGACGGGATCCCGAGGGATAAATCCCGAAAAAATCCCGGTTGATCCCGAAAATCAAAAAAATCCGGGATTTCGGGATCCCGGAAAATCCCGTCGGTATCCCGTCCCGCGCCGGTCTCTAGTCTCAACATAAGCCGGGAGAAGTTTTTCGGGGGTGGGAGGCCAATAGGGGAAAATTTTGAGAATTTTGGAAGGCTAACAAGCCAGATTTCTTCTTTTTAGCGCCGCAGGCGAAAATTTTAAGAATTTTGAAGAACAAGCCCCCCATCTTTGGAATAACATCCCCCGTTGACGAAACAACATCTCCCGTTGCGGAACAACTTATCCCCGCGAAGCATACTTAGTAGCCTAAAAATATTTTGAGGAATTTTTTATTTTTTTCGAAAATTTATTGATGGGCGCCGAAACGTGTCGCGCCGAATTGTGCCGCGACGAAACGTGCCGCATCGAAACGAGGTGTACCGGGACTGAAACCGTAATGGTAATGGTCTCCCTCATTGGGGATATTGAGGGATTAGTGAGCATGCTTCAAATCCACCAATCATCACAGCTTCAAATACCCGATATAGTTAGGACGCATACTAGTTAGGACGCATACTAGTTAGGACGCATATATTCTGATGAAACGCATATAATCTGATGGGACGCTTATACTGGTTTTAGGACGCATATATACTGATGGGACGCATAAAAGATCATGTGATGCATAAAAGTTCATGGGACGCATGCCCAATACAATAGAAAATTCTGCGAATATATGGAGTATGATAAAAGCGACAATTACCTCTTCTTTTGTCCCCCTCTTATGTCAAAATTCTCATAATGTCAAAATTCTCATAATTGAATTAGAAAATTATATTAGAATCCGGACTGGCCTATATCCGGTCGAATTTCTCCAGACTCACCAAAATTCCTCATACTGGATCTTAATCATGGGATTTTTACACATGTATATGGGCGGGCTAGATTAACGCCAAAAAATTTTATGGCGGAGTGAAAAATAATACAGTTTAATTTTTATGTATTTTTTTATAATAATTTGTTTTTACCGAACCTAAAAATTCCACTAGTCAAACCGCTTACAAATAATATATTCTTTATAAAAACATAAAAAGCGGCTGCGAAAAATAATCCAAGAATAATATATTTGATGCTCCTGAAAAATTTATATATGTATATTAATTTTATATCTCTCGAATCTAGAGTTGGCCGGGATCGGGCGGGATTATCCCGGTTTTTTTGAACCCAGATCCCGATTTTTCTGATCCCGATCCCGAAAGTTAAATCCCGATCCCGACTTTGGCCGGGTGCCGGAATTTTCGACTCTGGAACTTTCCTCGGCGAGGCCTCGACATCGTTAACTCTAATTTAAACAAAGACGAAATAAAGGCCAAATTTTGCTCACTAAAAATTGTTTTGCCCATTACCGAATCTTAGCATCTTTAAAATAAAAAATCAAATATTTTAAATTATTTACTTTTTATTCCATATGCGTTGATAGCTAAAGACAAAGAAAACTGCATGAAAACGATTGAATGCCAAAACAGCCATATGAAAAAAAGCTCCATAATATGTAATTTGATACCATATGCTCAAATAATTAAATACAGTAGCTATTGTCATTGATGAACTAATATTAGTCCATATCCAAATAGATATAAAGCAATGAGCAATCATGTATACAACGGTGATGAATGACTAAATAAATTTTTTATTATTTACATATAATTATTAGTTATCCGGACAATGCGAAAGTGGACTAATGGGCAATAGTTAAGTTTGTGTTTCCCCTTTTTTTACTTTCGGCTGTAGTGTAGTGTACCGAGGTAAAAATTCGGGACGTGACATATGTCATACGATTGGTCTCGACGAGCTGAGTCGAACGGTACCACTTACAATTTTAGGAAATGATTCTGGACCGAGTTATAGGTCCCGAAATATTGAAAAACCATGGGGGAGTAAGGTCGATTTTGGTATAATATAACTCGGTCCAGAATAATTTCCTAAAATTGGGAGTGGTACCTTACGACTCAGCTCGTCGAGACGAATCGAATGACATGCCATGTCCCAAACTTTTATCTCGGTACACTACACTACAGCCGAAAGAAAAAAGGGGAAACACAAACTTAACTATTACTGACTAACGATCAGTGGGCAATGCGTCAGAGGACAATCGGTCAGTGAAATATATCGGAGAATTGTGGGGCATAGCGTGTAATTTGAAGGGAATAAGAGGGATATCGATGGATTTGTGGTGATTATGCTGGATTAAGAGGATTTTGAGGAGATATTGAGGTTAACAAATGGATTTTCGCCCACCCCTGATGCCCACCTCATCGATGATAGGAATTACGAAAATAACTGCCACTAAATTTTCGAAGGAAAAGGGAAAGAAATATTTATATATTTTCTCTCGCTTTTCCTTTTGTTTATCGGTGATTGAGTGGTTTAGAAGATTAATGGAAGCAGCATCAATTATTAATAAATATTTAATTTTCTAAATTAATTTAAATATTTTTTATAAATTAAGGCATTTTTTGAGTTACGAATTACGATTACGAAAAAAATTTTCGATTACGACGCAACTCTGCCCGATATTGAAAAAATTTTGAATACCTTGCTAAATATTATGGTGATTGCAGTCCTTTCCATTGAAAATTTATATAAAGGGCGAATTGTAATTAACATATATGCTACTAGTAAAAAACGTGGAATAGCCCCAAGATAACCAGTAATAGACTGTGCAAATTTTGAAATTGCCATTTCTATTTTTTCTCTAAATTTAATTAAGGCGCGCTTTGGTTTCGTCCCACTTTGGATTCGTCCCCCTGAACATAAACTTTTGTTCCGTCCCACAGTACAAACACCTTGGATTCGCTCCCTTTTGATTCGTCCCCCTCAAAATGTCCAACAGAGATAAATCTGTCGAATCTTATGTTTACCAAAGTTTTTTGCCAATTATTAACTTAGTGGGACGAAACAAAAGTTTTTGTTCAAGGGGCCGAAATAAAAGTTTTGTACAGTGGGACGAATCCAAAAGGGGACGAAAACAAGCGCAGTCTTTAATTAAATATTTGGAAACCGGCAAGTTCATCATTTTTGACAAAACATTTGCTGGAACAACCTTCCAAGCCATTGGAACTACTTTCCCCGCTGATAGAACAACATCCAATGGTGGAACAATGTTAGTGGGATATAAATTAGGAAAAATTTTAAAAATTTCAAACGGGCGCCCAGTCGCACACAATGTGGGCACTTAATCGTGCTCGACCAAGGCGGATATATAAGAATTTAAACTAGTTAGCAAGGTGTATCTTAAAATTAATAATCCTTTTTCAGAAGTTATTCAAGTTTAAATACAGGTCTTTCTCATATTTCATATAAACAAATAATTAAAATTTTGTATTTTTTAATTAAAACACGCAAATACAAGTCTTGACCACACAGAAATATTTTTTAAAAATATTTTTAAAAATTAATTAAAATAATTTAGTCGAGCATATCAATATTATGCTGCTCATTAATATAATTTTTATTAATTAATGGTCTAATGGGTAGTGATGTTCGGGAGTGAAAAAAAGCCGAGAGTCGAGAGCCGAGACCGAGACCGGGAATCAACCCCGAGACCGAGTCTCGACTCGAGACCGAGAGTCGAGACCGAGAGTCGAGACGAGAGATTAGGAGGGTTATCACCTGATATATTCCCTAATCCCCAAAAATCCCTATAAATCCTTCATAATCCCCCAAATCCCTTGAATCTTCAAATCCACAATATAACTTTACTCTTTCTAAATCTACCGATATCCACCTTAATCCACTGATATTCACATTAATCGAATAGAATCCCCTTATTCCCTCGATGTCCCTCCAAATCGAATGATTTTCTTTATCCCCAGATGCCAAGCACAAGTCCCTTTATGTTTATTTTAATCCTTAAAATTTCTAGATATTCCTCTTAACTTTAATCCCCTCTATATCCTTTCAAATCCCCATAAGCCTCCGATATTCGACAATTCCATTGACCCCCTACTGTTTAAGGCCTTATGCAATAATTCTTGCATTTTGGAAGGTTTTGAGGCCATAAATCCTCCAACCATTTTCTGCGCCGCAGGCGAAAATTTTGAGAATTTTGGATGTCCTTAAGTCGGATTCTTCGATTTTTTGTGCCGCAGGCGAAAATTTTGAAAAATTTGTGAGGCCAATAGCCAGATTTCTTTCTTTTTTTACCGCCGGAGGCGAAAATTTAGAGAATTTTGTAAGGCCATAGGTAAAAAATTCAATTGTCAGAGCAGCAGGCGAAATTTTTTTGAAGTTTTAATGTTTTTTCAAGTTTAAAATATTAAGAAAAAATAAATTTTAAATTTTAAAATCAAAATCAAAGTTTAAAAACATTTATTTCCGAAAAGAAAAATTTTCACAACCTCATTTCCACCTTAAGATTCGAACCCAGCACTTCCAAAATATGCAAGTGAGTAAAGTCAGTCAACTTAACCACTCAACCATCGACCATCAAAAGGCACATGGGAGAAATTATAAATATTCCTTTCCCTTTTCCTTCAAAAAGTTCAAAAAATTTCCGTCATTAGGGGTGTAAATTTAGTCTCGTTTTCCGAGACTAAAACACCGAGACCGAGACCGAGACCGAGAGCTCAAAAAACCCGGGAAATTTCCCGACTCGGGAACCGAGACCGAGAGTCTCGAACATCACTACTAATGGGTATTTTTTTTGAATGTCTTGGGGTCGCGGTCGGGTATTATAGGGCTAAGATTTTTATTGAAATAATTTTTTCCTTAAATATATTATGGCGAGAGTGAGTGAATGATGGTACTAGAGGTCGGCAAAAAATGCATTCCCGGGAATGCATTTTCAAAAAATGCATTTTTTTTTTTCAAAATTTTGTACGGGACGGGATCCCGCGGGATTAATCCCGTAAATCCCGGTAATCCCGTTTTCAAATTTACCGGGATCCCGCGGGATTAACCCCGTAATCCCGGTAATCCCTTTTTCAAATTTACCGGGATCCCGCGGGATTAACCCCGTAATCCCGGTAATCCCTTTTTCAAATTTACCGGGATCCCGCGGGATTAACCCCGTAATCCCGGTAATCCCTTTTTCAAATTTACCGGGATCCCGCGGGATTAATCCCGTAAATCCCGGTAATCCCGTTTTCAAATTTACCGGGATCCCGCGGGATTAACCCCGTAATCCCGGTAATCCCTTTTTCAAATTTACCGGGATCCCGCGGGATTAACCCCGTAATCCCGGTAATCCCGTTTTCAAATTTACCGGGATCCCGCGGGATTAATCCCGTAAATCCCGTTTTCAAATTTACCGGGATCCCGCGGGATTAATCCCGTAAATCCCGGTAATCCCGTTTTCCGCGAAAAACCCGAGATTCCGGGACGGGATCCCGTAAAATCCCGTACGGGGTCCACTACTACAATTTGTAATAAATTTCGTAGTAAATTTTTTATTATTGTCCTTATTAGCTTCGATTAACACCTAGAAATTTAATTGGAAAACTAAGACTTATTATTCTCAAAAATAATAATTATTTTTCAAAAAAAGATATTTTAAGTTTAAATAAAAATCTTTTACTTATTATTAAAAAATATATAAACAAATATAATTAAAAATTTTGTATTTTTTAATTAAAACACGCAAATACAAGTCTTGACCACACAGAAATATTTTTTAAAAATATTTTTAAAAATTAATTTAAAAAATTAATTAGTCAAGCATAAATATTAGTTTTTGCTGCTCATTAATATATAATTTATAAAATAAATGGTCGAGCGAACTAATAATTGAAAAGATGGGGAGGAAGGTCTCGTTTCTCTATCCCTCTGTTTGGCCTTGAGAAATTTTGAAATTTTCTGCAGGCCAAGTAGGAACACCCAAGTTCCGGAAGGCCAGATCCTTCCCTTGAACTATCCGGCTATCACTAAAATCCACCCAAGTCCATTGAAATCCTCCGATATACACATAAGTCTTTTTTTCAGCGCCGCAGGCGAAAATTTTGAGAATTTTGGAAGGCCAGAGAGCAAATTTTATTCATTTTCTAGCCGAGGCCAAAGCGCCAAGACCCATGTTAGAGGCTTGTAGGCTTGTAGCTAGCTTAATAGTTGAGCTTTAAGACGGAACTATCAAGTTTTATATTTATTAAAATAAATACTGGTAATAGTTCGGTTGAGACCCCGCACTCTTTTTTCTGACCATTTTTTCATTTTTCCACCCCTTTCCCCTTTATTTTTCACGAGGCAAGTATTAAAAAGGATTACATATGTATGTATATATGAATGAGAAAATTGTACTTATTTACTTACCCCGGTCAATTTTTTTGTAAAAATGTAAAAATGGTCAGTCTTTAAAAAAATGTAGAATTGAACATTGTTAGACGTTTATTTGTCAGCCCGACGGGCTCTTTCGAACGAGCTATCATTTGTTTATTTTTGTTATTTTGGTTTTTCGCCCCTATGGTTTTTCAATTTTCAGGGGTCTGTATCTCGGTCCAATCAAGCTTCACATGTTCGTTTACCATGAAGTCCAAGCTCTTCGGGCCACGATGAAAGATCGTTGTTTCTTAATGGCAGTTTGTCATCCAAATCAAGCATATTAAAATTTTTTAGTTGTTCCATATTGATTATTGAATGAAGTGAATGTTTTTCCAGAACTTTTCTCATTCATATCATAATCCTTTTTAATTCGTACTTGCCTCGTGAAAAATAAAGGGGAAAGGGAAGGAAAAATGAAAAAATGGTCAGAAAAAAGAGTGCGGGGTCTCAACCGAACTATTACCTAAATACTTAAAGCACTAAAAGTTTATTAAAATCTCCATTTTTTATTTAAATTAAATTTTTAAACAAAATTTTTGTATTTTATGTGTGAAAAAAAAATTATTTTTTTAATAAATATTTACTTTAAAATTTTATTATTTTTTAATTATTTTTTTATTTACGTCTACGAATATTCACAACTTTTCAAAATATTTTTAAAATTAAAATAAGAGTGGAAAAAATTGTTTTTATAATGTGAAGGAAAAATTCTTTCATTCCTCCATGTTAAATACACTCGGATCTTAATTTTACATACACCCTTGAAGGGTACAGCCCAAGTAGGCGCGCGGCCATGTAGGCGCAAAGTCATAACTTGCTTCAAGATTTCCGAATCTTTCAAAATTTAGTATTAAACGATTCGTCTCATCGAGCTAAATAGATTAATACCAAAATTGTTAAGGTACAGAAATTTTTCAGGTAGTTATGGCTTTGCGCCTACTTGGCCGCGCGCCTACTTGGGCGTGTCCCACCCCTGAACTAGAAAAAAATTCGTTTATAAAACTAAGGGTTTTTGGTATATTTAAACCAACCACAAAGGATAATCAGGGGAGTGCATAAACAGATTTTAAAATTCAAAAGACGAACCATCAAAAAAGGCAAAAACAGCGAAAGATGAAAAGGCGAACGACAAATCCCTCTTATTTATTCATTTATATGTGGAGAGCAGGGCTGCACGCAGTTGCGGATGCGTGAAATTGCTTATGATTTATGGGTGCTTTTATCTGCTTGTTAGTATTAGTAAGGATTTAAAAGCACATGTTTGCCTTCACAACGTGACATAAATCAAGCCTCGATTTACGCTAGAGATCGGAAATCTTGAAAAGTCTGGACCCGTTTCTGGACTCTGGTGTTTAATTTATTGAACTGGACTGGATCCTGGGCCTGTAGTCCAGTAAAAACCCAGGCCCATGAAAAACCCAGGAAGGTAAAAAAATGCCTGGGCTCTGGGTACAGGAAAAACCCGGGCCTTGGTCCAGACTCAGGCCGATCTCTAATTTACGCAACCATGAGCAACACGGTATGCGCTGTGTGGGTAAAGTATGCTTAACAGTGATGGGCAAAGTTCCAGTTTCGGAACTAATTAGTTCTAGTTCCAGTTCCAGAACTAGAACTACGGAACTAACGATTATCTGGAACTAGTTTGGAACTAGAACTACGGAACTAGTAAATGCTGGAACTAGCTTGGAACTGGAACTACGGAACTAGTAAATGTCTGGAACTAGCTTTGGAACTAGTTCTGGAACTAGTTCCTGGGGGTATATTTTTGACAAAATTTCCTCGACGAAGTCTCAAAATTTTCGCCTGCGGCTCTAATCTCCTTTAATCCTCCGATAATTAATAAGGTGATACGCCTTGATACCTTAAAATCCACTTATCTCCCTTGATTTCACTCCATATCCAGCGATAACCACTTGATCCCTCTGTCACATACAGATCTCCCCATATATTGAACTCCCCATATATTATGTGGAGTTAATCCTTTTTAATCCTTTTTGAAATGTTAATCCTTTTTCTTAATCCTTTTTAATCGTAATAGACTATAAGAACAATGGGATATATACAAGGGAGGCGGGTACGGCCCACTTAGTCGCGCGGCCACTTAGTCGCAGAGCCATGACTTGCTTTAAGATTTCCGAATCTTTCCAAATTTGGTATTAAACGATTCCTCTCATCGAGCTAAAGAGATTTGTACCAAAATTGATAAGGGCCAGAAATTTTTTAGCAAGTTATGGCTCTGCGACTAAGTGGCCGCGCGACTAAGTGGGCGTGTCCCCAAGGGAGGCATATCTAGGCTGAAGGATCAATTAACAGAGTACTTGATGAGTTTTTTCATATTCAAAAAAATTTAAAAATTTGGAACTAGAACTAGCTTGGAACTAGTTCCAGAACTGGAACTAAGGAATTTTAAAAACCTAGTTCCGGAACTGGAACTAGTTCCAGAGAAATTTTGGAACTTTCCCATCACTGGTGCTTAACCCCCCCCCCCCAAATAAGTTCTATTTAAAAATAGGCATGGATATTAATGTGAAGGCTTTTTAACTTTATAAAATGTCTATTTAATAATGGAATTTTGTGAAGCAAGAAGTTTCTTGTTTATGTGCAGTAAAAAGTGTTTTGAATAAAATATATCTATAATTTTATGAAAAAAAAATTTTTTTTTATTTTATCAACGTAAATTAAATAAAATTATTACTTTTAATTTTTCAAGAAACAATTATAAACGTTATAATTATCCATTTATGTCAACATTTTAAAAAATAAATAATTGGTATGTAAATTTAATCTGTTTCAAGTAGCTGTGTTACTGTTGATATTTATTATTTGGTTGAATCATAAAACCTTGAGTTTTTTATTAGACTGACATACAGTAAAATAACTGACGAATAGTATATTCCGGATCCGGTCTAGCCCCGGCCACTAATAAATAGAGACCGGACGGTACCGTACTACGACGGTATTTTTCGGTATTTATCGGTATTCCGTATCACCTATATGTAATTAGAAGTTTCAATTTATTTGAGAGTTTATGGTTATTTTATAAACAATATGTCGATCACAAGCATCACGGGATTTTGCGGGATTCATAGCCTCTTTATAAAACAAAGCGCAAAAATCAGCCACATTTTTCCGTATAAATTAGGTCACAAATAGTCACAATAGTCCTTGTTACGGTTTAAAAAATTTATAACATTCTAGCTACAATTTTTTTAACAAATTTTGAAAATTAATAAAAGTTCATTCTAAAAATTTAAATGAATACAAAGTATCTAATACTAAATTAGAAAATTTAAAAATATAATAGTCAGACCTCACTATAGATACACCCTCGGAGCTTAAATTCTATTTATAGCGAGAGGGTATCTTAAATGGCTGTTCAACTTAGAAAGCTCACCTGTTGGCTTGAAGAAGCTCCCCTGCTCCCCTTTCCTAAGCTCCCCCTTCAACTTAGGAAGCTACCCCGCTCCCCTCATTCGTTGGCCAACCTAATTCTAGAAAATACTGGAAAATCTCGATTTTTAACAAAGGTGGTAGGAACAGCCGACAATGTCAGAATTTGGAAGACGGAAATCCTATTTCCGATCTACCTCTGTATCACAAAGTGAAGTCCGACATGTAGAGAAAGTATATAATACTAGATTTTAAATAAAGTTAAACTTCAGAAGTATATAATACTTGGTTTAATTTTCTAAATTTCATCGAAATTTTCTTTTTTTTCTCTCTCTCTCATCATGAATTTTTTTTTTGCATATTTGAACCTACGAACCTCCTGAAAAGTTTTAAAAATTTTTATTTTAAGTATCAGTTTACTGGATATACTTGAATAAGTAAATTAATAATTTTTGAAGATAAAGCATATTACCATGTGGAACGACCTCAACGATATTGACGACCTCCTCGACCTCCACGATGTTCACGACCTCCTCCTAATTTTAAATAGATTAATATACATATAGTTGGATCTCAATTTTACTTATACCTTTGGGACTAGAAAAATTATACATAAAATTCAATTCCAAGATAGTATTAGGTCTGGGGTCATAATAGATTGTGTAAGTCCTTAGTAGGGTTGGGGCCCGGTCTGGTCCGAATGATCGAATCGGGCATCAAATTTTGGCCCGAAAAAGACCCGGTCGGGCAAGTCCGATAAAATTAGGCCCAAAAAGAACGACACGAACGTCGGCCCGACTCGAAAACCCCAACCCTAATCCTTAGATTTGATTGAAAAAATGTATTACCAGAGCGACGTGACTGATTAGAAGGTTGCGATGTCTCATCTTGAGTTCGAAGTAATTGATCTGGTGCCAACATAGTACTTAAATCCTCATTAGGGTCATATGTTGCGGAGAATAAAGTTGTTGGCATTGGGATATGACCATGATGGATTTGGTTGTTGTTAAAACCTTGGGGAAGATAATACGGATGTTGTCCAGGCATATAAGGCGGTTGCCCATGAACATGTTGGATTGGCATTCCATACATCACAGGCATTACTGGAACTGGTCCTTGGATTGGAGTAAAATGTGGAGGTATATGAGGGTAGTTTCCTGGGTGGACAGCAACTGGTGGTAAACCAACCATAGGCTGGGATTGAACTTGTTGAGACACTTCATTAGGATGTGGTTGATGTCCTTCATCAGGATCAGGTTCATATTGTTCTATTGCCTCTGATATTATTTAGAAATTAATTGTTAATATAGGTATTACTGTCAGAAATTTTGCTCATTTTTAAAAACCGAGCAAACTACAAGCAAATCTGGTATTTGTTGTAGCTTTGAAAGTCTAATTCCTTTCACCTCAACGAGATATGTCGAATGATGATAATATCGAATCACACTGACTCCCATATATACAACATACGGAAAATTCGTAAAATCCCCTCTTTTGAAACTCCATATTTATATTCTTAATCGAAGAAAAAATTAGTTTTACCCCTTTCCATAGCTGCTATTCCTCCTTCTAATTTTTTCTTCCTCTCGCGACGTCGTACAGTTCTTCTATTTTTTGAACTTTTATATTTCCGAGTATTTCCACTCTCTTGCGTTCCCGATCCTTCTCCACCTTCATTAGCAGGGCCCGGGTCATTAGTTTCATCGTCGCTTCCCTTAGCTTTGTGAACACAATAAACAAATAAAATGAATAAAAGAAAAATTCCAAAGAATTTAAGCTCCTTCATTTCTTTTAGACGAACGGAAAAATTTTTTCTTAAGTTCTTAAAAAAATTATTTTTTATTTTAAAATTAAAAAAATTTTTTTAACAAATCTTAAAAGCCAAGTCATTTATAAGATGTAAAAATGAATTTAGAAAAATTTTTTTTTATTTTGCGCGTTAAAAACTGATTTTAAAAGGTTGATAGTCGGAAATGTCAAAAGCAAAAACATCAAAGGCAAAAGTTCACCCAAAAAAATTTTTGTTGCACTTTAGTGCAACAAATTAGGTTCACATTTTGTCATCGCAAGTCTCAAAGCGCTTTTCCGCTATTTATTTTGAGACGCCAAAACATGAGAAATCCACAAAATAACGACAAAAATTTAAACGCAATTTAAAATAGCTACCTAGGTCCCCATTTAAATTTTATTAAGCAGGGAAAAATAAAATAAATTATTAATTTTTCCTCCCCTACTTTCCTCTTAAATTCCATCTAAAATCCTCCTCTATTTTGTCAAGTGATTTATTTTAAATAATGAAAGTCAGGCGTAATAACCTAGTGATTTTTATTGACTTGAGAAATGTCGGGTTGTATAGCTGCCAAAAAAAAGAAGATTAATCAAAATAAAGTGCGGTTCATTGCTGGGTGGCTCCAGCTCCCGGGCTTCTGGAGCTAAGCATTTGAAATCCCGGGAGCTTCGGGAGTATGGCTTCTAGAGCTTTTTTTTGGAAAATAAATTATTATAAACTTATTTTTTAACAAAAAGTTAGTCGTATTTTATGAATTTTATGTGCTAAGACTTTCAAATTTTTAAAATTTTCGCGTGCGGCGATGAAAAAGGGAGATTTTTGGTTTACGGATCTTCCAACAATTTCAAAATATTCTTAAGGATCTTCCAGGAGCCGGATTTGGGATCCGGACTCCACAAAAATAGGATGATTAAGAGAATATCAGGATTTATTTAACTGGATATTGAGCGATCCCAGAAATGGATTAAGCTATCTCGCAATTCCTGGTACTACAGAAAGATTTTGCAAAGTTTAGCCACCGGGCAGGATTCGAACCTGCGACCACCTGCTAGTTGTTGCTAGGCGCTTTCGCTCATTATATGCAGGAGCTCTACCTGAGAGCTACCGGGGCATCGACTAAGGCTTTCTCTTTTTCCTTTTTAGACCGTTTAACCCCCGCCTAAGCGTTTTAAATGCTGCTGGGTGAATCATCCTTACACTACTGCTCCTATTGAACGAGTGTTTAGCTTGGCTGGCTTGACAACTAAAGTAATCATGAATCGCACTGAAGAGAAATTATTAAATGCAAAGTTATTGATACACCTTAACAGTTGATTACATTATAAATATGCACCCCCCCCCCCCGAGGCGCTGCCTCCCCGAAAACAGGCAGTTAAAAAAGGTTATCAGACGTCAGATCTATCCCTATCCTTTTCCGCCTTCATTTGCCGCGACCTCCCTCAACTTTGGAGACGCAATATGCAAATAAAAAATGAATAAAAGAAAATTTCCGATTTTTTATTCTTCATTATATTTAAAATTCTTAAGAATTATTTTTTATTTTAATATAAATAACCCAGTCAATGAAAATAAGTAAATGTAAAGCATTTTTGCTAAAAAAATTATAATTCAAATTTACGTACGTTAAAAATTATACTTTTTTAAAGTGATTCCCTCCCCCGCCCTCTAAAATAGTTGCTCTGTCAAATGATTTATTTTAGGCAATGTAAGTCAGGCGCAATAACCTCTTGATTAATATTGCTTTGACAAATTTAACCGCACCCCAATTTTTCGAATTTAGCCAACTTCTCGCTGTCCAATTTGGCTAAGATTTTAATAATAAACTCCGTCCAGTACATCTGGTCAATTAAAGTCAAAACAGTTTTCAGATTATGTACGACAGGATTTTTATAAAGGAAAAATGAAAAAAGTGGTGTTGCATAATTATAGCCGCACCCCAGGTTCACCGTGTTATAAGTTAGCTAAAATTCCCTAAAAATTTATGTGAACGTAACTATCAATATGTATCAAAAATAGAAAAGGAATGGGGTCGAAATCTGTCTGGACGGAATTGCTGATTGCGGACTCCGGATTGCGTAAATTGTGTGGTTTTTTGACTGCGTATTTTTAAGATTTTTACTCAATGTTCATGCAATTTTCCGCAATTTCACACCCCACAAAAGGGAAAAATCTGGCTCCTTGGCCTTCCAAAATTATCAAAAGTTTCGTCTGTTGCGCAAAAAGAAGAAATATGTTTGTTTACAAGAGGGAGAGTCGGACACCCAAAAGGACACCCAAAAGCCTCTCTCCTTTGTTAGAGAAGATTTTTACAATGCCGAGATCTAAGCGTCGCAATTGATTTAAAAATCAACAATCCTCAATTGGAATACCATGCAATCCACAGTATTTAACATAATCAAAGAAAATTTTGTTACGGTAAATGTTTGATTTATAAGTGCCAGTTTGTTAATTTTTAAAAATTGTTTTTTTTGACTAATTCAAGAAAATCACTTGACAAATAAAGAAAAATATTTATCTAGCAATAGAAAATCTACAGTATGCAAAAATATGCAAAAGTTTTAAAAATGCAAAAAAATATGTAGAAATATGCTTTGATACGTGGACCTGAACAGTTGACCCCGTACTTGAGATCTATTGGGATTCGAGATCGATATCAAAAATCCCCCAATAACCAACATTTTTGAACAATATTGCATCTCGCTCCGATCTCTATTCTCATCTTAAAAACACAAAAGATGGATCTGCATATTTTTGTGGCACTTTCAGTAATTTTTACTGACAATTTTTGAATGTCTGTGGAAAATTTCCAAGGTTAACCGTCCCCTTTTTCTTCTTCTATTTCTCGAAATATTATAAATAGAAGCGCATAATGGTCATACTCAGGGGCGGGTGCACGAGACAATATCCAAAAACGCAACTCAGAGCAAAAATTTAACACAAATACTGCAATGCGCCCGCCCTGGACATGATATGAATTAACATTTAACTAAAAGTAGATTAGGTAGCAATGGCATAAATTATCTTGTTTTAAAAAATAGTTAATGTATTTGGAGAGATGGAAGATGATAGTTTTAAAAAATTTTGTCTTTATTCTGCTTGCATGATACTATTCGCTTCTGGCCATTTGTAATACTATTAAGAAAGGAAAAATGAAGGTGGGGACGGTTAATATAAGGGTTGGTCCTTCGGGAACGTGGATGTCGGGGACAGAAATTCTGTCGGGGATCGGGGACCAACTCTAGATACATACTAAGATAGTACAACTTCCGTTAGTTCTATATACATTTTGCACTATATTTAAAAAAATTTTCTCAAAAATTCTCTTCAAATCTCTGTTAATCACCCATCATGGATGTTTGTTTTTGGAGTGTATGTTGGGGCGATTATTTCCTTCTAAAATTTTTTTTGATTGTAAATCTCCCGCATATTTGTTAATTTTTAAATTAACTCAAATTTAAGTTTACCATTGTGTTAATTCAATCATAATGTCACTCAAGGGAAAAGTCGGAGAGTTAATACATGGACCCGTGCGGGATGCCTCTATCTTTGGAATGGAGTAGAATCTCCTATCTAACGTCACTTTGCTTCATACGACAGCTCAATTCGGTCCTGAAGGCGTGTCGTAGCCTGATTTAACTCCCTCTCACCCGACTCCTCCCTTCCCCTTACTTCATACGACAGCTACTGTAGTTGAACATCTCAAATTCCAGAAAATATAAGTAAGAGTCAGTATGAGTCCCTCCAGTACCAGTAAAGTACACCCCTTCCCCAAATATTTAATATTTATTGAAATTTACTAGGGCGGTGTGACGAATTAGGATGTTGAGATGTTTCATCTTGGGTAAGAATTAATCGTTCCTTTGGTATTGTCAGACTTAAATCTACATTAGGATCAGATGCTGGATGTAATAAAGGTGTTGGCATTATCTGATTATGACCATGTAAAGGGTAATAAAGTTGTTGGTGGACAGGCATATTAGGCATTTGCCCATGTTGAATAAATGGTTGTGGGTGAATATAGTAATGATGATTGATAACTGTTAGTTGACGAGTAGGTTGTGGATGAGGAGGTGGTTGGTGAGGATATTGTTGATAAGAAGGATGAGGATACTGTGGTAATATATGATGATGGACTTCGGAATAAATTGGCATTGGAGGAGCAATATGTGGAGAATGAGGAGATTGGGGATGATAAGGATGTTGTGGTAGCATGTGATGTTGGTCTTGAGAATATATTGGAGTTGGAGGCATGTTAGCTGGAGATGTCATTGGACTCACGCTGTTAATAAAAATGTTACTATTTTAGCTTGGGTGATAGAAAATTTTCAAGAAGGCAAAACAGGGACTTCACCCTAAGACAGAAAAAACCCTGTGTCCGATCAAGATCCTGGTCTCGATCAATGCCAGATAAACTGTCCGAAAATCGAAACCAAGGGTCACTGACGGATCCAATGATTGTAGTCGAAAGGTTGCGACCTCTATAACGCCCTCTAAGGACCGAAAAAAATCTTCGGGAGGAACAAAGTGAGGGTCTTCTGGTTTTAGGGAGGAACCACCTCTCAAACCAGGATTTTTTAGCTGATCGGGACCTCTCAGATCTCAGTTGATTGGGACCTCTCAGAATTTTTTTTAGTCGATCAGGACCTCTCAGACCAGGATCATTAACTTTATTACTAACCCAACCTTAACTTGAAGAAAAATCTTACAACTGATGGTTTAAAGGAGTTTGAGGGTTGCCTAAAATTGAGTTTTGTCTTTTAAAAAAATTTCTTTGATTCTGCGTACGTTGATTAGGTCGATTAATAACAAGAGGTTTTGGATGATTTTGTTGATGTTGACGATTTCGTGTAATAATTAGAGGTTTTGGATGGTTATAGCTCCCTCGTAAATTTGTAGTTCCTTTAAAAGTGTTTGGAAGGGGTCTTTTAGTAGGCTCCTTTGGAGAGTTTGATGCAACTGATTCTTCCAACCCCTGAATAAAAATTTGAGAAATTTACAAATAAAAGCTTAAAATATGCCTTTTCTAGTCCTTCGTTAGTTGAAGATGTTTTGGATGAAGATGTTCCCGTTTCTGTTAAAGATTCTTTTTGTTCTGAAGAAAGGATTAGGTTTCTATTAACTGATCAATGTTTATTAGATTTTGATTCACATGGCTTGGGTGAATAATATACACACAGTCGGACCTCACTTAGATGACATCCTCCCTCTCACACGACACTCTCAAAGTAACGAGTTTTTTCGGCCTAAAAAGTGACATTCATGCGAGATCCGGCTCCATTTGTACCTCTCCCTCTAACGTCATATTTTTCTACTGTCTTAAAAGCGAGGATCGAATATACTATTTAACGGGTGTCATGAACAGAATACCAAAGAATCGGGTTGTGTATAGGGTGAGGTTTCGCTGAGGTTTCGCCAAATTCTTCAGTTAATCTAACCCGAACTCAAATTCTTCGGTCTTTCAGTTCGGTTTAAAACCGACAACCTTAGTTACATAACACAGGTGTTCCCAGAGTTTTCTCTTGTCTTCGTATTCCGAAGAGTTGCCGAAACAGATTTTAAATAGCGAAAGTCAAGTCAAGGTCAATTTAAAAAGCGAACGGCGAAACAGGAAAGGCAAACACCGAAAAGGCGAAAAGCTGCGAAGCAAAACTGGCAAGTCCTGTAGGACAGCACTACATATTAGACTCGAATTTAAATTATATTTTTCTTTTACCTCTTTCTATTCTTATAAGATGCCCTTTTAGAGTTTTCTTACGCGACCTCCTTCTAAAACTTTTAGTCGGTTGAAGCTTAGATTCAATGTGTTCTGGCTCTTTAACTTCCCTTTCAATAGGTTGTTGATGTTTTTGGAGCCACACACCTTCCCCTATTTTTCCTTTCCCTTTTTTATCATTTAATTCATCCTTTTCTTCATTGTTTTCCTCGTCTAAAACAACAGAGTTGTCCTCGTATTCCGAAGAAGCTTCAGAGGGTTCTGGAGAAAATAAATTTTTAAGATTTAATTCGTTCATCTCTTCCTCATTTTGGATGTCTCGAGGATCTTCTTCGTCTTCCTCCTCAGTTTGAACGACTTGAGGATCCTCTTCATCTTCTTCCTCCTTTTCCTCTGTTTGAACGACTTGAGGCGAGTTTTCTGATCGTTTTTCTTCACATAATTCCCCATCAGAATGAGTTGAAGATGAAAAATCTAATAAAAAGATTTAAAATATTTTATTTCAGGCCTTGTCAAAGTCTAGACCCTTTCAAGTCTTTGCATTAAAATTTTTTCTGCGCGTATTCACCCCCCCCCTCAAAAGACGCTTTGCATCTGCCACATTAAATAACATTCAAAACATGGAGAGACACATCGCGCGCGACTTGTCTCTCCTATTTTCTATTATCTTTTCTGACACGAGACCCATTCTATTTTTGGTTCCCTAACCTTTCGTCACTGAACCTTCCGTCACTGAACCTTCCGTCAAAACCTTTCGTCACTGAACCTTCCGTCACCAAACTTTTCGTCACTGAACCTTTCGTCACCAAGACTTTATTTTTAAAAATCAAATAAGAAGTTGTCAAAAATGACAAATTGATCATAATCGGTAATTTAGTTATATTTACTGTGTTGCTAAATGATAGGAGACAGTACGTAGGTACCCAATTGGGTCATTAGCTCGCTGAGCAAATTCAGCAAATATTTGTTGCAAATTTTGATCTTGAATGACATAAACCGACTTCCGCTTAAGTCCCTTTCCTCGGATACCGTTTGCCGGTGCATTATTATAGTCAGCAATTATTTGTTCCCATCTTGTAAATTCTTTGATCATTCGCTTTACAAATTTACTTAACAACGGATTTTGTTCAAGTAAGGAGCCCCATGCATTGTGCCATCCCTCCAACGAATTGTTGGTTCTGGATAGACCAATATGAAGACGTTCGCTTAGATTCCACAACTAAGATAACGAAGTTAAGCAAAAGTTTAGCCAGGAATCGAACCTGTATTGGAAAAAGTGCATCTCGATGTGCAATCTGTTCGTGGTTTATCCACGCCCTAAGCCAACCATCGCAACCGTCGCCATAAGTGGCCTCCTCATCATCGCCAGGCAATATTTCTGGATGAGCAACTACATATGATGGGCCAATATATGTGAGAACGAAATATTTTAGAAGTTCCTATATTGTGTATAAATACAACTACTCAATGTTATATTACCAAAACTTCATCTGCAGGAGGACCCATTAGCACGTCCATTAAAATACACATAAATGTGTAAACCTCATTAATAGGCACAAATGCCAGAGCCTAGGAAAGAAACTCTAATGAATTCGAGGAAATACGGTAGATACCTGAAGTGATCGGAGCAAGTTTTTATCATTGTTATTATTTCTATAACGAGCAGATAAACCAGGCAGTGCTTGTATATGCTTGTATAACGCATTTCCAAGATGAAAAACACATCCTCAAAAAATTTTCTAGAGCTAGTTTTTCCTAAGATTTACCGGTAATAGTCGCATGAGGGAAGACTTGGCGCACAGCTGATATCTCAGATTGTTCAAAATCACACATGACACGTTCTGGAGCCCAGTCTTGAATGCGATTTTGAATTGCTCGGAAAACGTTAATATATCCTTGAACATGTTTCGTGGGTAGACAAGCAAAGATGCAAGGTACTGCACAGGAGTCTACGATGACGTGAATAGTGAACAACTGTCCAAAGCCTCTTGGCGATGTCTACAGTAATTAAATACAAAAATGTTAAGTAGGGAAATATAGTTGACTTTATAACCAGAGTCAATATACCTTAAACGTTCCATCGATGGATATTTCCTGACGATATACGTCAAGCAAATTTAGAGTTCGAGGCGTCGCAAATACAATTACTTTTCTTTGTTGTCCGGCAATATTGGTATTCTCATTTAATATTACATATTCTTGTAAATATTGAGGGATAATTATCTGTAGCGGATTTATTGAATTTAAGTCTATGTCGCCTAGTGCTTCTTCTGCCTTTCGCTTTGAAACACGATACTTCTTACTCATAGCAGAAGCTGAAGGAGCATTAGCACGAGCATCTTCTGAAAGAATTGCCCGAGCCATATCGACGGCGTCCCTTGTTACAACCGGATTAGGCCCTACAGCAAGTTGTCTCAAGCGCTCGAATGCCTCACGGATCTAAGAAAAAAAATACTCCGGAAAATACTTTTATGATTTACCTCTTTTTTGTAAGGCTCAGCATTATGTGAATGGTTAGCATTTTTTATCCATCCGATTTTAAAACGGTTCCCGTCTCCTTCATGCCATGCTGACGCGACATGGATACGGCCCGGACAGTACGGAGGTCTCTAACAAATACTTAAATAAAAACCAAACATAATCCATACTTTTGGGCATTTCCAATATTCAACTTGATTATCCACGGCAGAATGACGTTCAAACTGGTATTCAAAGCCGTCACGAGTTAAGAGAGATGAACCTCTTTTAGATTTTACTTCAATAAATTCGAGTAAATCCTCCATCTCATCGGAAGATGAAGAAAAAATTTGCCCCTCATCTGATGATGAACCTACGTCCATTTTAGCCAATATGAGTAAAAAAATTTATGAAAATAATTTTTTAGTAAAAATAAAAATAGTAAAAATAGTAAATCAAAATAAATTTATTTCACTTAACATCCTTATTATTATTTGTTTTTTATCAAAAAGTTATTAATTTTGTTTATTATATTTCATCTTCATTCATATGACTTTCTTTTATTCAACTTAATTTCCATAAATCTATTTTGTTAAATTTGTCCATCCAGATGTGCTTTCGGCTGTACTTTAGTACGTGGGTGCAGGCTTTAAATTACAAATGTTATATCATTTGAAAGAGCTAGTCGAGCTGAGTCGAATGCCATCAAAATTAGCTCTAGGAAAAATTTTTGAACCGAGATACAGGCGATTGAAAATCGAAAAACCATAGGGGGGACCAAGCACTTTTTTGGGATGAAAAATTCGAAAATGCAAATGATACCTCATTCGAAAGAGCTCCTCGAGCTGAGTCGAATAACACCAAAATCAACGAAATCCGACTTGATTAGACAAAGTTATGATCTTTTATTTTAGCTCCTTACCTATGGCATCTGTGGAGATTTTTGCTGCTACGGAGGCCCCAAATACGTCCAGAGCAAGGGAGATAGGAATAGGTTTATGTTACGAACCCAGACCCATCGCCCGTAGACTCCCCGCGAGGCGCGTGCCGCAAAACCCCGCGCGAAGCGCGGGGTTTTGCACAAGCGCCTCGCCGACGCTCCATAGGTTTAGGTTTTTTGTTTATTTTTTGTGTCATAACTTTGTCTAATCTTGTCCAATCACGGTGATTTTGGTGTCATTCGACTCAGCTCGTCGAGCTCTTTCGAATGAGGTATTATTTGTATAAAAAATTTTTTATTCCAAAAATCGCCCTTTTGGACCTTCGATTTTTAGGAGTCTATATCTCGGTTCATTCAAGTCGGATTCCGTTGATTTTGGTTTTATTCGACTCAGCTCGACGAGCTCTTTCGAATGAGGTATAATTTGCATTTTCGAATTTTTCACCCCAAAAAAGTGTTTGGTCCCCCCTATGGTTTTTCGATTTTCAATCGCCTGTATCTCGGTTCAAAAATTTTTCCTAGAGCTAATTTTGGTGGCATTCGACTCAGCTCGACTAGCTCTTTCAAATGATATAACATTTGTAATTTAAAGCCTGCACCCACGTACTAAAGTGACCCCGTGCTTTCTCTTTTCTATGGTGAATAGTGACGAAAGGTTCAGTGACGGAAGGTTCAATGACGGAAGGTTCAGTGACGAAAGGTTTTGACGAAAGGTTCGGTGACGAAAAGTTCAGTGACGAAACGTTCGGCCACCCTATTTTTATATGGACGTAGCATTAGAAATCTTTATCAGACTCTCTGCTAGACTCTCTTTTATCACTCTCTTCTTATGCTGCGGCTGGAAATATCGTCAGATGACGATACACAGTTCCAGACGATTCCTAAATTTTTGACAATTCCGAGAACAGGGCTGATCGTCATGGCATTTTGTGTTGGTCATCCATTTTTGGCGTTTTGTGTTTGGCGTGTTTTAAAAATTTGAAATTTGGCGTTTTGCGTTCCACGAGAAAATTTTTGGCGCACAGCCCTGCCCGAGACATTGGTTCTGCGTCTGGAAAGCACTCCCTCCTAGGTTCTTGTAACCAGGAAGGCACTCTTTCCTCGTATTTTATCCAAACATTTCAATATTTACCTTTCCCAACTTCTTCATTTTTTGTGTCAATTTTTTCTTCTTCTCCCGACGATTTTTGCGTCGCCTCAGAAGTTGAAACCAAATTCTCAGCTTTTAATTTATTTAATTCGCTTCCCTCAATGCCCTCGTCTTTTATATGTTGGGGATCCTCCAGGCATTTTTCTTTACAGTCTAATTCTCCTTCAGAATTATTTGAGGTTGAAGAATCTAATGAATAAGATTACTCTCTATTTAATAGACATTTCATTATAGGAGACAATTTTACAGCCGCACAGAGTATCTTATCGTAAGAGTTTGTCAAAAGTCTAGCCACCGGGCAGGATTCGAGCCTCCTCATAGTTATTGCTAGGCGCTCTCGCTCGTGACATAAAGGAGCTCTACCACTGAGCTACCGAGGCGTGACTCTTTTCTCTTTTTTTAACCCCCACCTAAGCATTTTAAACGCCGCTAGGTGAATAATCCTTACATTAGAAAGAAGTTCTTAATTTATTTTTAAACTTTTTTACCTTTTTTAGCAGATAAATATTTAAATTTCATGGTCTTTTTAGTAACATTTTTACTGTCAATTAATGACGGATAGTCATTTTTGTATTCTTTTTCATCTCCTATTTCGTCCTTTTTATTCTCAATTTTACCCCAAACTTTTTTTAAACTTTTTGTTTCTTTATCAGATTTTTTAATAAATTGTTCAGGCACTCTTTCACCTTCCTTAACTTCAATTTGGCCCCCTTCCCCTCTTTCAATGTCACTTTTAATCCCACCAAGTTCACCTCTACCTTGTTCAAGTTCACCTCCTTTACTTCCTCCAACTTTCACTTTTCCTCCTTCAACTTCGCCTTCACTCCAAATAATCTTGCTTCCATCTCCCTCATCTTCACCAACATTCCCTCCTTCAATTTTACGAGCATAACAAATTAATAATAAAAACAAAAGTATAATTTTGTTGGATTTTTGGCGAATCATTTCAAATAAAAATGATTGAGGCTGAAAGCCTATAATAAATTGTATGTTAATTAGGGGGTATGGCATTGACAACTCCTCCCCCAAATTTTAAAACACATTAAGGATCTGACTCTATCTTAAAACGAGGTGTACGTTGGGCATTGCTTAGGAAGCTCCCTCAGAGATCAACCAAATTTTATAGAATGTACTCTAAATAGAGGTGTCTAGTATTGGGTGTGTTTACATTAGAGGTTCTGCTGTATCATAAAATGTGGTGTGTGTTAAATAGAGAGGTATCGCCTAGGCAGTACCCTCCATCTAGTGTCCAAATTTCAAAATAATATCCTTAAATAGAGGTGTATCCATTAAAGGGAGGTGTTTACAATAGAGGTTTTGCTGTAAGAAGAGTATGGGTATCGTTTAGACAACCCTCCCTACTATGGGACCGAATTTTAAAATAATATCCTTAAATAGAGGGGTAGCTAATATTGGGAGGTGTTTACAATAGAGGTTTTGACTATATCTTATAACCAGGTATTTGCTGTTTTTTAGAGAGGTATGACTTTTAAAAATAAATTTTTTAAATGGAAAATAAAAAGAATAAAGCGGGAAAAGTGCAAAAATAGATTTAACAAAATCCTTTAAATATAAAGGGCATTCCTGTTTAAAGGGCATCTAAAGGGCCCTATTTAAAGGGCATTCTCTAAAAATTAAAAATTAAATTTCAAAATTAAAAAAAAATAAAAGGAATGCCCTTTAGCTAAGGGCATTCACTATTATAAAAATAAAAAATTAAATGAAGGCGCGTTGAATAACGCTCGCATAGGTAAACACGTGAATTTTATTGAAAATTTCCTCATGACGCCCAAACACACACGTGTATATCATTGATTTGATAGGGCTGTATTTTAAAGGAAAACAATGTTTTGAAAGAAGAGGGAGGAGGATTTTGATGAGGGAAAAAATTCTTACGCTTTTCTGGAGGAATCTCGAAGTCGCCTTTTGATCTATTTTGTTTGCTAAAATTTGTTTCGACAATTCTACCAATGTATAGGAGTAAACTATAATGCTTAGTAACAGAGATAGGACCCACCGTACAAACAACGGTATTTTTCAGTATACGTACCGTAGTTCTGTATGTCATACGGTACGGAAAAAAATATCATTACCATAATACAATAGCCATAAAAATTTAAGTATTTTTCGGCATTTATTAGTAGGAAATACGGTATGGTAAAATTTTGAAGTTTATCGGTATTCCGTATTTTTCGGCAATCCGTAACACGGTCAAAAATTAAGGAGAAATTTAAATATATTTTTACATTGAAAATTTTATTAAAAAATATTTTTTTTAATTGTCAAAAAATAAAATAATTTAATTTATCAATTTTTTGATTGTCAATCCACCGCCCCTTCAACTTCTTCCTTATCATTTTTAACTTCTTCCCCTTCATCAGATTTATCCTCATTTTCCCCACCAACTTTATTATCATCCCCATCATCTTCTCCCCCGTCCTCAACTTTTTCCTTCTTTTCTTTGTTTTCTTCAGCTGGTGACGGCTTTCTCAAAACATATTTTTTGTTTTGGGCATAATTTCGAATAATTGAGAGAAATGCAACTGTTCGGATTGCCTGAAAAAAATTAATTTTTTAAATTTAATTCTTAAGGTTATTAGTGGAAAGTGAATTCTAAGAATACTCAGAAATGCTTATTAATAACGATGAAATACTACATTAAAAAATTATACCGATATCCCCCAGGCCTTGTGGAAAAGTCTCAAACAACCCTCCAATTTCACCTGGTCACTTAATTAATTTTGCAAATTAATGGCAATCCAATCAATGGCGATAAGTACCCGATTCGGCGATTTAGTTGATTAGACACGCAAAAATATGTTTTGACGCGTAAACTTTTCACTGTACGCGTAAAGGTGCGATTAGACGCGTAATCTGAACAAGAGCCGTTCTGTCCTAATCCAAGGCCCAAAAAATTTTTTTTAAAAATTTTCCAAAACTCACATGAACAACAATTAACAAATCAGGCATAGTCAAATTAACTTTACTTCCTTTAGATTGTTCATTCATTAAAGCAACAACTTCATCATAAACTGGTTGTCTTTCAATTGCTTGAGTATTTCTAGCCTTAAAATCAATTGCATAACAAGGTGGAAAATCAAATTCTTTTGAAAATTTTTCCAAATGTTTTGAAAGCATTCCACTAAGAGACGACAAAATTTGTGGCATACTAGCATAACAAGTCTCTTCTATTGGAATTACCTTTAAAGGAAAAAAATATTTTTTTAGGGATAAAAAGGTCATAAAAGGCTATTTTCCTGTTATATCCCCTCATGTAATTTTTAATAAAATTACCAAAAAATATCACGGGTCTCGACCCAAACAACAAAATTTCAAAGATCTAAAACTCAACATATTTTCTCAGCACGTGACATCACTAAAAAACACCCTCTTCAAATATACATCTTAAAATCAGAAATCGTTTCAAAAATATCTTAAAACATAAAAACGAGTCGGACGGGCATTCAAAGACTTCTCATCCTATCTCTAAAATTCGCCCAATCTGTCTCAGAAAAAGGGTAATTGGGAAGAAAAGTGGTCGAACCATTCTAAAAATTTGAAGGAAAAAATTTTGGGGAGGGAAAAAAAATAAACCATAATTTTACAAAAGGAGTTCCAAAATTACCAAAAAAAATAAATTAAAAGAAAACCTTAGCCAAAAAACGAGTTTGAGCCTCATCTTCCAAACACAATTTAACCATCTTTTCAGCAAGTGAATAAACATTTTCAGGCGTAATTTGAGGAGAAATGAAGAAAAGTGTGTTGCGTGCTTTTGTTTCTAATTGTCGAAGAGCTGATTTATGTCCACGTTTATATTGATGACAGGCTGTCTTTAATGAATCGGAAATGTCTTCAGACTTTTCTGTTGTTTCTGAGGGTATTGGCTGAAAAATTGTAGAGGTTAGGGATCGCTTAGACGTCCGAACATTTTTAGAGGTTTTTTGAAGGCCTCTTAGCCTTCAAAGTTCAAAAAATTTTCGCCTGTACCGCTAGAAATTCGACGCAGAAAAATTTTCCCCCTTGGCCCTCCCACGAAAAAAATCCTGGCTACGGGCCTGATTATGCCTATGATCCATCTAAAATTTGTTTTGAAACGGACGGCATTTTTACTTTTTGTGGACGGTATTTTGTCGGACGGTGGTTTGTCCCGATATGGAAAATTAAAAAAAACCTTTTCTGTCGTCAAATTCAACGTTTCCTCCTCCAAAAAGCGGTCGATCAAATTTTTAGCTTCCGGGACAGCCCTCTGTTCATTTTCTGCAGTAAAGAAAAGGCCACAGAGTCCTGGAGTAATTGCATTCTTTTGGGTTGAAGGTCCGGCATTTGAACGAAAATAAGGTTTTCGATGGTAATTTGAAGCCATTTTTAATTAAATTTTAACTGAAAAAGTAGAGAAAAGCAAAAGATTGGATCAGGCAAGATTTCTCTGATTAATCCGGGCCGGAAATAATCCGGAAATCGCGGAAAAACCCGGGTTTGAGACCCGGAATGGACGAAGAAAAATGAAGTTTGATATTATGAAAAATAGATATTTTGAAATTTTTCCTCCAAAAATATTTCAAAGTGTTAAATTATTCAAAACGCAGATTAGACATTTCACCGTCTAGACAATTTACTTACATTTTCATTTCCTAGTGAGACACGTCACCACTTATTGTTAGTCAGTTCACTGAAATTTTTGCGTGTAATTGTCGGCAAGACTGGACGGGAAATTAAAAAAATTTTCGCAGCCAAAATCCGCAAGTCACGCAATTTTCGCAGTTCCCAATTGCGTCCGGGACTTTTCGTCGTTCCTTGCCTATAATTTCTAATTTTTCACATTTCAGGGTTTCTTCTAAGCCTATTATTGTTTGAAACCTTCCAGAGGACAACAAATGTTAATTCACAACGGCTACAAATATATTCGCGAATATTCACGAGGTCTAAACACCTATTGGTGTTGTAAAGAATTGAGGACCAAAATCAAATGTCGTGGAAGATCCAAAACTGTTGGAGATGAAGTAATCGAAACACAACCACATACTTGTATTCCATCGTCTTCTGTTGTTGAAGAACCTCTTAATGGAAGCAATATTATATCAAAACCTCAAGGATGTAATGCATTATCCAGTGATGTTGGGAGTGAATGTATCGCAGGTTTTCTTCATTTTCCTTTCGAAGGGTTAAAAGGGGCTGCATTTTATCAAACAAAAATTTACCGACCAAAATTTTTCGCATAAAAATAAGGGAAATGGGGTTGTTGCCGATCGATTAATTTTCGGCTGTGTCGGCTCAAATCTCCTCTAATATTCCTCAAATGACTGACGACTGACTTGGTGAAAACATTCCCTGATAAGTCCAAGACCCCCGCGCTTTCTCGGTAGGGATGCTAATCGCAAATAGAGAGGAGTTTTTGGAAGGCATAAAGAACGGAACACAGACTTAACCTTTACTTGTTTTTAAAATCAAATTTAGGAGCTTCAAAAACACCAGTCTCAACAACTCCAAAAATAGTTTCCTTCATCTCCCCTATTCAAAAAAAGCCTATAAAGAAAGAAGTATTGAACAGACCCAACAGAAAATGTCCAAAACCTTCCACCTCAGAAATTTTTACAACAACTACAAGAGGAAATCAAATGCTAGTTCACAAAGGTTATCGATACATAAAAGATTATGGCAAGGCTGGGCGAATTTATTGGGCGTGTAAAGAATACAAAACGAATGAAAAATGTCCTGGACGGGCAAAAACTGTTGACAACGATGTTTTTGTTACTCAACCACATTCTTGTGTTCCATCTCTTACTCTTATTGAAGCTACTAGAATTCGAAATAATATTTTACAAGCAGCAAAAACTTCGAAGGAGTCGCCCAAAGCTGTTATTAATGAATGTCTTGCAGGTTTTTTTTGTTAAATTAAATGGATTTGACGGAAATGACATTTTACGGATTACACTCAAAATTGGGACAATTCACCGAATTTTGCAAGCATTTCAGCTTATTGTTAGAGTAGGGTTTGCAACGGGCCCGTAACCAGGATTTTTTTCCCGGGGAGGGGGGATGCAGCGTGTTAATTGTACGCCCGGTTAATTTCTTGCCTGTGCTTGATCAATAGAAGAGTAAGAGCAGTTGAGCCGCTCGAGACAAAAATTAACCTTTCGTGTCAAACACTAACTTAAGGAGGAAAAATACGATTTAAGGTCCTTTTGGTGAACAGCTAATTCCCTTAACCTTCCAGTGGATGCCTCGCTTTTTAAAATCTCCCTCATCTTTCTATATATATCATTTTCTAAAATTTTGATTTTTAGGGGCTTCTGATGCAGTCATTGCTACACTTCCAAAAATTTCTTCATTGGCAACAACTATTAAAAGAAAACGGAGACTACAGGGTTTGCCTGACAACCCTCGCTCTCGCTCAGAAATTGTAATTCACGAAGACTATCGAAAAACCAGAACTCAATTGAAAGAAGAATTTGTTTTGCTTGATACGGGTGCTGAAGATCCAGACCGTTTAATTATTTTTGCGTCTTCCACGGATTTGGATCGTCTTTCAAGATGCGGGACTTGGCTAGCTGATAGTTCTTTCAAATCTGGTTCTGGAGCATTTTACCATCTTTGGGTGTTGTACGGGTTGTATTGGTAATAACATTTTATTTTTTTATTGGGATTGGCATTTTTGGGAAGATGGCCAAGGATGTTATGGAAACATGAGTAAGATATTAAAAAATCTAGCCTAGCTATTAGGATTGGGTTTTCCCGCATTTTTAAATGTGCAAGGCTGAACACGAAAAGGTCAAAAAATGCAAAACTCTGCGGAAGAATAAGCGGAAGACAGCCATCCCTGGTTCACCCTTTTTCGCGTCAAAATCATCTAAAATCGTCTTTATTTTATTCAAATTTAGGAATCGAGTAGTTCCATTTGTTTATTGCCTTATCCCCAATAAATCTGAAGAAATTTATAAACGTGCTTTAACTTGTGTTTTAAATTCAATTGGCGAGCGCCGTCCAATGATGTTTATTATTGATTTTGAAAAATCTGTTGAAAATGTTATTCGAGCTTTGATTCCTCAAACACACGTTGCTGGTTGTTGGTTTCATTTTAATCAGGTTTCTTCTTTAAAAACAACTTTTTAAATTTTAATTTAAGTCAATATGGCAGTCAATCCAAAATCTAGGCTTGAATACACGTTTTGACCAGGAACCTGAATACGCTTTGGCTTTAAAAAAATTTTCAGTTTTGGCATTGTGTGATGTTCAGGTTTATTTTTAACAAAAATTTTACAAGTTTTTTGGGTTTTGAGTGATTTTTTGTGTCTATTTTGTGTAGTTTTTGTGGGTTTATTTTTAATGAGGTTCGGATAAGACTGACAGGGATGGACCGACTTGAGAAAAAAAGTCTGGGTCGTGTTTCAGATCAATTTTTAAAATTTTCTTTGAATCGGGTTCCGTGTTAAATAAAGTCTGAGGGTTAGTTTGGTTTAGTTAAGGATTCTAGTGAGGATTTGAATTCAGCTGTGGGAATATGTGCGGAAATAATTTTCATGAGAATAGTGGGAGAGGGGTTTTAAATTTGCTGCCTCAGACCTACAAACTCCTGAAATTTAAAACTGGCCATTTTTATAAATTCAAAAAAAATTTTTTTCATTCTTTATGAAGGTTTCGGTCTTTAAAAATCGGCAAATATTCTTCATTCCATTAAATATTTTTTCCCTTAAAATTTCAGAATGTTTTCCAACGCTTTGAGCATCTTGCTGATCACTTTCTTCAACAATTTGGCGACACTGAAGCTCACCAGGATTTTATCGAAAATATAGAAAATATGTTTATTGGACGTCCTCGACGTTCTCCTCTCTTTCCTATTGAAATGTGGACTTCAAAATATATTACAGAATTTCAATTACCGTCAACTAAAAATTCTGTGGAATTTTGGCATAGAAATTTACAAAATATTTGGTCAAGTCTTCGACAAAATTTTTTTCGTTTTTTGGTTAGAATATTAAACGAAAATGAAAAGGTGGATGCTATTTGTTTAAAATTGGATGCTGGAGAAGAGGTTTTTATTGTTTTTATATTGTGTTTGGGTTAATAGTTTGGATGGTCCCCCTTTTTATGTCTTGATATAATTCTTGGTTTTAGTGTTTCTTTTTTGACTATTTCGATTTTTGAGAATTTTTGGGAATTTTGTATAACAAGCCAAAAATGTATATGTAAATTGCTGATAGTACCAGGCACATTTGGGGCGTAAATTCCCGAACCCTTGGTTCATTACAAGAAAAAAGGGTGGGACGAACATTGCCTGAATTTACTTTAAATTGGGTTCGATATTACAAACTGGGGGTATCGATTCTTTGGGGACTGGGGATTTTGTGGATTTTTTAACGGGAACTTTCAAGGGCGTATCCAGGGGGGGCTGGGGGGGGCTAGAGCCCCCCCCCGAAATGGGGGAAAGGGGGAAAAAATTAGGAGAAGGATTGTCGAAAAAGTGAAATTTTTTCGCCTACAACCCTCAAATTTTAAAAAATTTTCGCCTGCGGCGCAAAAAATGGAAAAAATCTGGCTTCTTGAGCTCCAAAATCCTCAAAATTTTCGCCTGCGGCGCTAAAAAGTGAACTTTTTTGGCCTACGGACCTCCAAATTCAAAAAATTTTCGCCTGCGGCGCTAAAAAAGGAAGAAATCTGGCTTCTTGGGCTCCAAATTCCAAAAATTTTTGCCTACGGCGCTGAATAAGTGAATTTTTTTGCCTACGGCCTTCTAAAATTCAAAAAATTTTCGCCTGCGGCGCTGAAAAGATAAAAATTATGTACAAAAAAATTTGCGTCCGGAACGCCAAGGTAAACGCCAAAAATTTTAGCGCCCACCCAGTGTTAGCCCCCCCCGAAACCGACCCCCTGGATACGCCCTTGGGAACTTTGGCCCCCCGCGTTCTTCCTCCGAGGAATTCCCTGTTAGGAAACATCAAAAAATTCCAAAAAAATTTCTTTCTTCAGTTATCAGTCTATTCAAAAGTTGAATATAAACAAGCAAATCAACGTTTATTGGAAATTATACAAAATTATTCTAATTTAAATGAAAATGATTATTTTACCCAATGTGTTAATTTTGTTTATTTTACTTGAATAATTTTTTGGTTTAATTTTTTCAAAGATTTTTATTTTTTCAATTGGCTAATCTATCGTTTCTTTGTTAATTCATTTAAGAATAAAATTTATTTTAATTTTTATTCAAAACTCAATTTTAATTTTTGATGGTTTTTGATAAAAAAATTTTTTTTTGATAAATATTTAATTTATTCTTTTTTCAAAGTGTGTTACAATTTCGTTTTAACCAATATTTTTTTAATCTTTTTTTATTTCGCTTTAAATATTTTTTGTTGATTCACTTATGTTTAATTTATCTTAATTGAATGTAGGCACGGGACAGGATCCCGTACGGGGTTTCGAGTGAACTTGACCCGAAATCCCGTGTTTTAAGTGTCGAACGGGATTATCCCGCGGAATCGTGTCTCGTCCGATTTTTTGAAAAAATCCCGGTAATTTTTTCTCAATTTGCGGGATCATCATGGCCTTCCAAAAATTAAGGATATATCGAGGGACTTGGTAGCACAGATAAAAAGGGTTTGGGTGGATTAAAAGTGATGCTAGAGTCTGGAGAGGCAAGCACTGATAAGAGGGTGTGAATGGATTCAAGGGAATATTGAGAGATTTGGGCGTGAAATCGAGGGATTTGTAGGGATATCTACCATAAGAGATCGATATCGAGTGTAGGGATATGGGTCCAAATCCCCATTAATCCTCTGATATCTCCCCAAATCCTCTTACCCTATAAAATCCTCAAACGCCGCGGGATCTGGTAAAGTAGAGAACCGGATTTACGTGTTTAATCCCGCGCAATCCTGCCCCTACGAAATTTTGAAAAAATCCCGTTATGAGTTCCTGTGAATTCGATTTTACTGGCCTCTAGTTTAAACCAGGGTTCCGATCGGCAACATGCCTAACAAAAGTACAAAAATCTCGATTTAAAAGTACATAGGGACTAAATTTCCAAATAAAAAGTACACTCCAAATTAAATTAAAAAATTTTTTTCGGAGGGAGGTGCCAAGGTGAAAAAATTTTCTGCGCCGAATTTTTGGTGCCGAAGGCGCCAAAAATTTTGATTTTTAGCGCCGCAGGCGAAAATTTTTAAAATATTAGAAGGCCGTAGGCCAAAAAAATTCACTTTTTCAGCTCCTCAGGCGAAAATTTTTTGAAATTTGGAGCCCATGAAGTCAGATTTCTTCCATTTTTTGCGCCGCAGGCGAAAATTTTGGGAATTTTGGAGTCCTTAAGCCAGATTTCTTCCATTTTTTGCGCCGCAGGCGAAAATTTTGGGAATTTTGGAGTCCTTAAGCCAGATTTCTTCCATTTTTTCCAAAATGTTGATTTAAAAGTACATACTTTCAAAAAAGTACAAATTCAATTTCTTAAGTACGGAGGTCGATTTAAAAGTACAATACTTTTAAAAAAGTACGAATCGGAACCCTGGTTTAAACCCCATTTTAAAAATTTAATTTTTTCTCAATTTTCAAATGTTTTTGTCTTTTTGTGATTTTTACTTTTCTTAATTTATTCTTTCTCGTTAATTTTAGTTTTCTTTATCCAAAATTGGAGTTAATTTTCATTCTCATAAGCCATAACAAAAGGCTTTTAGACCGGTATAAAATAGCCAAGTTTAAACAAATTTTAATAGATTTTGGCATTCTGTTTATATTTTATTTAAATGACATTTAATCCCAAATAACTTTTCACTCTCTCTGCCATCTCTCTTTTCTATTTGTTTCTCGCTAACCACCGTTGCATTTTCTTTTAACCATTTTTTGTTTTCCTTTTTATATTTAGTACTTGTTTTTAATTTTGAATTGAGTTTTCGTTATTTTGCTTTAAGATTGTCTTAAAACTTTAAAAACAATTATTTATTCTTTTGTTTTTTTGAATGGAAATGAAGTTTCTGGATTATCTTTCAAGCTTGGTTAAACAATTCATGGATTGTAAAGAAGAGTTTAATTGCATGGAGAAAGGTTTAATTTTCATTTTAAATTTTGTCTCTATAAAGTACTTGGATATTTGGTAGGCGGGTTAAGTCGGGTTTTCCTAGGCACTTGAAGTCCTGACTTTTCGATCGGAAAACCTACCCGAGGAAAATTTTGAAGCAATCCTAGTTTTTCACAACCCGGGCCATCTATTGATAAAGGATCGGTTTTTTGTAACCCCGTTTTCTCATTTTTTCATCTCCCTGGAAAACACTTCCTCATTCTTTAAAAGTTGTAAAATGTGGTAAGTGCCTTTTCGATATTTTAGAAGTTTGCCGGCAGGTAATTAAGTGTGCTGAGCCCAAATATGAGTTCAAATTTTAATATGAATCTAGAATTAGAGTAGGTCAAATTCGGTTAGAAACTTGAAGATAACTTTATGGCTAAACTGACACGTCTTTTTTGAGCTCGAATTCGGTTCAGGGTTTCGAAATAAATAGAACGACCTCAGCCGAACTCAGCACACTTCATACCTACAGACAAAACTCTAAAATATTGAAAAGCGCTTCTTCATAATCTTTCTAGGGAGATGAAAAAAATGCGAAAAAGGGGTCACATAAACCGAACCTTTTTCATATCTCCAAAAGTGGTCAAGTAGTTTGAATCCGAATTTGTTTTCCGGATCCCATGTCTTGCTATACAATCTCAAAATTTTTGCCTTTAATTAAAAAATTGAAAAGCGGGTAATATTGAACCGGACAGAACTTCTTTTTTCCTCTCCAATTTTCCCCCTATAGTTTTGCAAAATGATCCGACTTTTTCCTTTCTTCCTTCCAAATTGCCTTTCTACTTTTTGCCTATAATCAAACAAAAAGGATTATTTAATTTTATACAAGTGAAAGTACATGCCAATAACAAGTACAAGGAGGAAAATATAGGGGAAAAATTTGGGAAGAAAAAAGGAGGTTCGTCCGGTTTAATATTACCAAGGTGTTTTCACTGATATTATGGGGAAATTGAATAATAGGAGAATGATGGGGGATTGCCCTAAAGAAAATTGACAATGAGACCGTAAAAACAAAAAAAAATTTCTAGCAAATTAAAACTTTTAAATTAAATAGAAAAACTTGATCGAGTTTTTGAATTATTCTCAAATTTATTTTTGCTGGCTGTGTTAATGATGAATTTTGTTTGTCTTGGTTTTTGTTTTAATTTTTACAATGGCTTACTTGGATTAGTATGTTTTTCTTTTAAAACCGCAAAAATTAATTTGTTTATCTATTTTTAGTTCTTTGCTTTTATTTTGATTTGGCTGATTATTTATCAATTGAATTTTAAATTTACAAATGGAATTGCTTTAAAAATGGGAAATAATGATCGTATTCAATTAATTGTTTTAACTTGGAATACTGTTGCTAAACAAGTATTTTAATTAAAAATTAAATTCAAAAATAAATTTATATTTAGGCTCGTAATGATTTTTATTTTGTTGCTTATTGTGTAAAGTATTTGTTTTTTGGTAATTTAACTAAATCTTCAATTAATCAAAAATTAAATGTTTCTCGTGGCAACAATGGAGGGAGAAATAAAGGTTTTGATTTTACTTTTTCCACTATTTTTCGGCACCTGGGAAGAAGTATTGGCCCGAGTTACCCGAAACCTTGACTTTTGTCGATCCGAACCCCGGTTTTAAATAAATTTGAAAGCAAGACCCGACTTTTTCTCAACCCGGAAAACCCTACTAGGAAATTGATAACAAAGGTATAAAAGTAGATGGTATCGAGTAAGGGCGTGGCCAGGGAGTTTAGGGGTCTATAGTCTTAAATGGGGAAACAAAAAATTTTGGGAGTGAATTGGTCAAAAAAGTGCATTTTTACGTTTAAAATCCCCAAAATTCTCAAAAATTTTCGCCTCCGGCGCTAAAAGATATATACAAAAAAATTTGCATTGGTAAAGTCAAAGTAAACGCCAAAATTTTGGCACACCTGATTCTAGCTCCGCCTGAAATCGACTCCTTGCTTTGCCCTTGATATCGATGACTCTTTAGGGAAAGATTTAAGAATTTACTATAAAATTAGGAATAACTTGAAAAAATTTTTTGTTAAAATTAGACGCATTTTTAATAGGAAATAATTTCTAAAATTATTTTTCCATAACTTTGGTTTGTTACTCAAAAATTGCGCACTTTTTGGCTAGACTTCGGCTCATGAACACAACAGAACTTATGTTTTTCTTGTATAAAAAGGTGTGGGAAGATAAAATATCAGTATAAAAGTGCTCAAAATGGTCCTCTTTTGTATTTTTCCCGGATTTTCAGACCCCTGAAAATCCGGAAAGCATAGGGGGGACCAAGCTGAATTTTGGGGCCAAAAATTCGAATATGCAAATTATACCTCATTCGAAAGAGCTCGCCGAGCTGAGTCGAATGACACCAAAATCAGCTCGATTGGATGATTTTTGACAAAGTTATGACCGTTTGTTTTTACCCCTTCCACAAGGTTTTCGCGGAAAAAAGTTTTTGCCGCTGCGGAGGAAGCCGGGCATGTCGAGCGGAACGACGGCCGCCGCTTCGCTACGGTCGCCGCGAGCGAAGCGAGCACGACCGCAGCGAAGCACGGCCATCGTGTAGCGAAGACCATGCCCGGCCTACCCTCCGTAGCAGCACAAAACCAGTTTTTCCAGCGAAGATTCTGTTGGTCATAACTTTGTCAAAAATCATCTAATCGAGCTGATTTTGGTGTCATTCAACTCAGCTCGTCGAGCCCTTTCGAATGAGCTATTATTTGCATATTCGAATTTTTGACCCAAAAAAACAGCTTACTCCCCCCTATGGTACCCGGATTTTCAGGGGTCTGAAAATCCGGGAAAAATGCACAAGAGGACCATTTTGAGTACTTTTATACTGATATTTTACCTTTTTACACAATTTTAGACAAGAAAAACATAAGTTCTGTTGTGTTCATGAGCCGAAGTCTTACCCACTTTTTTATTTAGTTAATCTCCTTTTAAATTTAGCTTACATCAAAAACAATTTAATTTTCGCCAACTTTGTTTTACAAATTTACATTGGTTTAATGATGATCCTACCTGTCACTGCATGGAACACAACAAAATACTCTACTTGGGACATTTTAATTGGATGTTTTGTGGTTATATTTTTCATCATTATCTTCGCCTTTTTATTTGTTGTTATTGTTTATGGAAGTATTTTACTCTTCGTATATTTCGAAAACAAACAACAACATCAAACAACACCTAATGTTATTAAAAATAAAATTTCAACGGAAGAAGAACGATTGGAAGGGACTCAATCAACACTTGAGGTTTTTAACGATTTTCTTTTTTTCTATTATTTTTCGATTATGTGACATTTGCGGGCCTGCACTTGCAGACCGACTTCAGTTTGAAATATTCTCTTTTTTAGCGTTTAAAAACGAATGGTAAAAAGCTTAATATTTAACAAGGGGAAAAATTTCGGTATACGACACAGACGCCTATTAAGTCGAATGATATGTCATTCGAAAGAGCTCGTCGAGTTGAGTCGAAATGTGAAAAAATTTTCGTGCGGACTCATACAGGGGCTGAGATATAGGCCCCCGAAAACTGAAAAACCATAGGGGGGACCAAGCACTTTTTTGGGGTGAAAAATTCGAAAATGCAAATTATACCTCATTCGAAAGAGCTCCTCGAGCTGAGTCGAATGACACCAAAATCAAAATCCGACCTCATATGGCCAAGTTACAGACCCCCGAAATTTTAAAATTTTTGGGGTCAAAAAATTCGAATATGCAAATAATAGCTCATTCGAAAGGGCTCGACGAGCTGAGTTGAATGACAACAAAATCACCGTGATTGGACAAGATTATACAAAGTTATGACACAAAAAACCTAAACCTATGGAGCGTCGGCGATGCGCTTGTGCAAAACCCCGCGCTTCGCGCGGGGTTTTGCGGCACGCGCCTCGCGGGGAGTCTACGGGCGATGGGTCTGGGCTCGTAACATAAACCTATTCCTATCTCCCTTGCTCTGGACGTATTTGGGGCCTCCGTAGCAGCAAAAATCTCCACAGATGCCATAGGTAAGGAGCAAAAAGAAAAGATCATAACTTTGTCCAATCAAGTCGGATTTTGTTGATTTTGGTGTCATTCGACTCAGCTCGATGAGCTCTTTCGAATGAGGTATAATTTGCATTTTCGAATTTTTCACCCCAAAAAAGTGCTTGGTCCCCCCTATGGTTTTTCAGTTTTCGGGGGCCTATATCTCAGCCCCTGTATGAGTCCGCACGAAAATTTTTTCACATTTCGACTCAACTTGACGAGCTCTTTCGAATGACATATCATTCGACTTAATCGGCGTCTGTGTCGTATACCGAAATTTTACCTTAACAAGGAATTAGTGTAGGTCCGCAAATGTCGTTCGGAATTCAAATAGGTATTTCATGTCTTTTCTAGAATACTATTTTAAGTTGTTCAAATTAAGTAAGAAATACTAGCCGGGACTTGATGGTTTTTTGGGCAAAGTTTGCGGACTTTTTAGTTGAATAAGTTTTTTACAGTGAAAAGAAAAATGGAAATATTTCGGCCAAAATAGATTATGAATAAAATGTCCGTAAATTTTGTCCGCAAGAAAATATATGCTTAATTTAACATTACATCCTCCTGAATTTTTGGAATTTTTATTAAATATTTTTTCGAAAGTTTCAAATTTAGATAGGTGTTCTTGTTTAGGATCGTTCTATAAATATGAAAAATCAAAATTTATTTATCTATTTGGTTTTAATATTTTTTATTTTAGCTTGAAGTTATTGATGAAACTCAAGAATCAAAATCTGACAGTGGAGGTGAGTTTTTAAATTTTATTTTAATTATATTAGAGACCGGAGTGTAGGAGGTTGTAGGAGAAAATCGAGATCGATATCTCGAACGAATAAATAATTTTGTCTTACGAGATTTATCGAAAAGTTGGTAACCGAGATTTTTGTTCGAGATCTCGGTCGGTCTCTAATTGGCATATTTTTAAATTAAATTATTTTTTTTTGGAATAAAAATAAACCCTTTTAGGATATTAGTAAACCCCTCTAGTTTTCCCATCTCGCTTATACGTTCAAAGTACCGACTGAGTTCTATATCTCTTGGGATCTTTCGGTTATATCGCAAAAATAATCCGTAACAATCTTACTGTAAATGTTTTTCTTTTCTCTCTACCCCCTTTGTCATTAATAACTTGAGAAAGTGAGAGCACAATTTTTAATGTAAAAATGAAGGATTTTTGGTAATCTTGCGCTTTACTGGTCCCTAGAAAAAAATGTGGTAGAAGTACTTTTTCGATATTTTTGAGGCATGCCAGTAGATAATCGAGCTTGATGAGTCCGAATATGGTCTTAGAATTTGATTATTTCGAACCCCGGACCCGAATTCGACCATGTCAAACATGGGGTAAAAATCCGAAATTTCAAATTTTTTGTTTAATCGGACTCGTCTCTTCGAGCCGAGTCGATTGGTATCAAAATTATTACGTTTCGACATTTTTAGACTGAGTTATGGTGTCTGATTTATATACGAAAGACTAACCAAGCGTGTATTTAATTGATCATAACTCAGTCTAAAGTTGTCGAAACACAATAATTTTGATACCAATCGACTCGGCTCGAAGAGACGAGTCCGATTAAACAAAAAATTTGAAATTTCGGATTTTTACCCCATGTTTGACATGGTCGAATTCGGGTCCGGGGTTCGAAATAATCAAATTCTAAGACCATATTCGGACTCAGCAAGCTCGATTATCTACTGGCATGCCTCAAAAATATCGAAAAAGTACTTCTACCACATTTTTTTCTAGGGACCAGTAAAGCGCAAGATTACCGGATTTTTTAAACAAAATTTTTCTAAAGCGGAGAATTTTTTCTAAAATTTCGGGATAGAAATAAAAAAACCTTGCCAAAGATTTATTAGAATTGGCGTTGAACTAAAAAAATTCACGATTAGAGCTAAAGGGAGATAGAGAGAAAAGAGAAATCGGAAGCAAAATATTTCTTTTTGATCTTGTTGTTGATAAAGTTTGCGGACTTTTGCGGTATAACCGAAAGTATCTATATTTTTTTTGCGGTTGGGGTTATATATTTTTAACTTTTTTCAATAAAGCGTTGAAAAGCCCTGTTTTAAACTAGCTGGGGTGGTGTAAAAATCGAAAAAATACATGAAAGATTAATTTATAAAAATTTATTTTACAGAGGATGATTTCAAATCTGCAAAATCTGAACCTTATGTAAATGATTTGGATGAAAGCTTTGATACAGCAAAGGTAAAAAAAGTTTTACTTAAAATTCCGCTTGGCCACTTTATCCCCCTTCCTTTCTTAGGGGGATAAAGTCCCCCTTCCTTTCTTAGAAAATTTTGAGGGTACTCTTCACTTATAGCGGGTTCGACTCCTCATACGTACATATCCATCCACGCATTAAAAACCAGCTATAAGTGAAAATTTTCAACTCTGAGAATTTTGGAGAGCCAGAAGACAGATTTCCTTCAATTTTTGCCCTCAGATTAGAAGGATAGCCGGGATTTGAGCATATAATAGGAGGTATCAGGGGTTGGAAAGATATAGGAGGATTTTAGAACAAAGGAAATCGGTCAGGTTTACTAAATTAAAAGGATGCAAGATGTTTTGAATGGATCTTTACTCCCTCGTCAAATTTTTTGTAAATATATATTTACCATTTTATATATACCAAAAAAATGACGGGGTGGGGGCGGGTGGAAGTAAATAAGTACCGCCATGGGTACTTTTCAAACCTTAGATTCAAGTTTAGTAACATATATTTTCTCCTTTTTTTAGATTGAACCTGAAACATCTTCGGAATCAGCATGTGATGGTAAATTATTTTTATTTTTTTTTTACTTTTGTTAAACTTGTTGAAAATGAGACACAAAGAAAAATAAGATCTTTTTCGAGAATCGAAATCTCCGGAATCGTAATCGAAATTTCCTTAAAATCCACATTGAAAATCGTGGGAACTATCTAAAATGCTTTCTGACATGTTTGGAAGATTTTTGTTTAAGGCTTTAATAAAATTCTGCTTAGGAGAGTTAAAAAGAAAAATCGACTTTTTTCTTTCTCTTACTCAAATTATAAATTTTTACACGTGGGCTAAAAGTGCTTTTGGCTTAATCTTAAAAAAACTAAAAATTTTGCCCACGCTTGTAAATTGAATTTTGGTAATTTTCGACCACTCAAGGCCCTCCCTATATAACGTTAAAAAGATTAAATAAAATTTAATATTTTACAATATCATACTTTATAGAACCTTTAAATAAAAGCCATGAATTTGATGTACAATCGGATGAGAATAATGCAATGTGTTCAACGTCAAATTATGCTACGGTAAAAATTCTATATTAAAAAGTCAGATTTATCAAAAAGTACCAGATTTGAAAATTTTTCGGTTCGGTTTCGGATATCCAAGGAATTTCCTGGAACCGACAACCCTATTTCTGAATAATCATTTTTTGAAAGGCTGAATGCAGCAAAACTGAAAATTCGGATCGTTCCGTGATTTGATCATTCCATTATTTGATCTTTCCTTGATTTGGTTAGACTTTGATTTATCGTTCCGTGTCTTATTTGTTCCTTAAGATGACATTAGATATTATTGAGATTAAAAAAAGATATTATTGAGATTTGAGTAAATGTCCAGCTCGTGACCAACATGTCAGCAGAGGCATCTCTGCAATAATCATTTTTCGCTGTATTTTACTCCTTTGCCTTTCTTTCCTTTGACTGGTTGACAGCCTGGCATACATTCTTTGTGGCCTAAGTCATGAAAAGAGTATTTAAAAAAATAAATAACAATTTAAGGAGTGTAAATTTTTAATAAAGTCCCGCTGTGATTTATGAATTCTTTCATAAAAATTTTTTGCATTTTTCCTTTTTTTGCTGATCTTTCTTCTGAAAATACCACAAAATCTTATAGGGAGTTAATATATCCCTCTAACTCCACAGTATTTCTTCAATCCACCGATACTTAAGTACCTGTTATTTTTAATATCTATTATGCAAAAATTTAATATTAAGCCACAAAATAAATTCGCCAAGCCGTCAACCAATCAAAGGAAAGAAAGGCAAAGAAGAATTCAGCGAAAATGATTTTTGCAAAATGCCTTTGCGGACATGTTGGTCGCGAGCAAGAAGTAAAAAATCTTTCCGCAGCCACAATCTGCAATTTTAATTTAAAAATCCGCATACGTAATCCGCAAGTAAAAAAACACGAAATTTTACGCAATACGCTATCCGCAATATGGAGATATGAGGGTTAATCTTGAGATAGGGGGTTCAATGGATTAATTTTTTATTTTAAAATTTGCAATCCGCAACTCCATCTAGCCCTAGACGAAATCTCGGACATTTACCGAGATTTGAATTTTATATAATTCAATTTCACTGAGGATTCGACCTCCTGCATTTTTCCCTGTAAAGTTGGTGAGATAAGACACGGAACGACTAACCAACTAGGCCTTCCCCCTGAAAGGCGAGTTCATAATATTTTTAAAATATTAAAATTAAAATTTTACATTTATCATTACTAAACAAATGTTTAAAACAAGATTTAATTTTTTCTACGTTTCAAAAACGTTTTAGGGATACAGTGATTATTTCATGAAGGATGGAATTGCTATCAAAACTGCTTACTTTTCGTATTTGAACGATACAACTCCAGAAAATAAAGTAATTTCTCCGAATGCAGATAAAAAAGAGGAAAATAAAGAACAAAATGAAGAAAATCAAGAGAAAAAAGAAGTTGTTGATAAAGAAGAAGAAAATAAAGATAAAAATGAAGTTGCAAAAAAAGAAGACAAGATCACAACAAAAAAAGAATTGCCCTTTGGTGTCATGCCTTTACTTGCTTGTACAAGTAAATTTTTATTTAAAATAAGATTAATATAAAGAATAAACCCAAAAAATGGATAACGGTTTTAAATACTTCTTGAAGTGTACCCTTTGGACAAATCGTATTAAACAGTGGTGTAATATAAATTAAGGGGTTAAATTAGGTTATTTATTTGAACAAATTTTCAGCGTATTTAAAAACAAACTTTTCGGTACTTTCTGCATATATCACTGCTCCCCCTATTTTGAGTCTCGGAGTTTACCTTAATATGCAATAATTGTCAGCCTTTCTTCCTTACACAATTTCTATCCATTTCCCCGTGTCTGAGGAAAAGACCTTAATTATAGTTAATTAGGCAACAAAGCAAAAAAATCTTTTCTTTACTAATGCCTCTCAATTAAATACACCACAGGGAAATGGAGTGAAATTGTGGAAGGAAGGAATGCTGACGATTATTACATATTAAGGAAAACTCTGAGACTCAAAATATAGGGAGGGGGTGATATATCCATAAAGTACCAACTTTTCTGTCAGAAGATAATCATCATTTATATTAAAAATAAATGATTAAATTCCGTAATTGCCTTAAACATTTTAAGTGCATGTATCTTCAATTCAACCATATTTATAAATTATCTAAAAGCGGGCTTTATATGACGGCGTATTCAAAATCTTAGTCTATAAAATAAATCATTTAAATCTAATTAATTTTTCAGTTCAAAATGGGAAAGTTATTGGAGTAGCGCATGCTGTTAGTGTTGGAGTCTCCGCTCATCCTGTGTCAGAAAAAAATCTTGCGCCAGGCGCTCCAGAATCATTGAGAATCTCGGCCTTCATTGCTAAAGGATGCGCTGAATACATTTGTAGACTCAGAAACATTCCTTTTACAACAAATGAATCTGACAGATATTATTATGTATTTGATCCAGTGAGTTTGACATTTTTTTAAATTGATATGAGACTCTTAGTCTCTAGTTTTTGTTTAAAAAATATTTCTTTGAGTCAAAAAATAAAATTTCTGCTATCTATTAGAAAAAGCTGAATTTTTTCTTTGCCATATAATCAAAACTTGGTGTGGTGAAGAACTGGGGAGACATGTTAAATACGCCTTAAAAAATTTTTTTCTGAGAATAATTTAAGTTTCAAAATATTCTTATTAATAAAAGTAATAAAAGCTAAATTTTTAAATTTAAAGTATTTTATAAAAATCAACTATATGATAAAAAATCATTGATAAATTGTCATATTTGACAAAATCTGATATCAGATTCGTAACATGGTCGATTACTTGCACAAAATTATTTTCAGAAAAAAATAATACTTTTTAAGGTGTTTTTAATGTGTCTCCCAAATTTTTCACCGATACCAAATTTTGATTATTTGACAAAGAAAAAATTTAACTTTTCTAAGATACAGCCATGCCTACATAAAATTATTTAGAGAAAAATAGTAATTAGGTGTTTTAAGGTACCCCAATTCTTCACAATTACCCAAAATTTTAGTTGAGTGCCATTTTCGGCGGGCATTTTTTCAAAGCCGTAATTTTTGATTTCGAGACTCATTTTGCTTAATAAATGTCCGAGAGCTGAAAAATGAGTCTGGGTCAATAATTTCAGTAAATCGGCTAAAATTTTCGCTTTCTCCTAGGTGCTAAAATGAGAGAATTTTGGGGTTTTGGTGATTTTAAATTAAAAATCTAGGGACTACGGGGGGGGGGGTATTTCTGGAGTCCATATTCTAACATTCGATTTTTTCAAAAATTATTTAAAACATCTGCAGATTTTTACTAATATAACCATTATCAATTTTATTTTCTTATGATATTAATAAACTAATTTTTATCATATTTAGCTTGAATCAGACAGGCAAGGACAGAGCGCTGGTGTAGCTCTAACAATAGGAACTCTATCAAAAATTTTGAATAGACGTCCTATTGATGGTGATTTAAATTTTTTTCGTTAATATTATAGGCGTAATTTAAAACCAATTAATATTTGTATTTCTAATTTCAAATAAATCGGATACAGGTCTGACAACATTGATTAGAAATCTACGATTTAAATATTGTGGGATTCCCCAGGATCCGCCAATTCTATTTTAGATACTATTTATAATTTAATTTCATAATTTTTACATTCTTATTTAGGGTTATGCGCCACTGGCCAGATAACAAACAATGGATTATTAATTAGAGTGGGAGGATTGAAACAAAAGGTTAGAGCTGCAAAAGCTCTTGGTATGAAGAAGATCGTGTTACCGAAGTCGATGGAGTCAGATTTCAACAATTTAAAGGAAAAAGATAAGAAAGGACTTGAACCTATCTTTGCGGAATATTTAAATGACATTTTTGATATAATTTTCCCTGCTGAGCCTGTATTTTCTACTTAAAAACTTTAAAATAAAATTTTATTTGTTTCGTTTAATCTTTTTTTCTTCCCTAGTTTTAGCATTGCAGAAAAACCAAAATAAATATAAAAATATAAAACTGATAATTTAGAATATTTTAGATCACTCGATGTTCTGATCTCCTTTAAGTTGCTCGACAAGTATAAAAACCAGTGAATGGAAAGATCGAATTTTTAGGACCCCGTTTTACATTTTTTAGGAGGCGAAGGAATGTTCGACACTAAAGTAAATTTATTTAAAGGATTCGTGCTTTTCGGAAATTTCATCTCCTCTAAAATCGTGACCGGACAATCCGTCAGTGGACATTCCGTCAGTAAACAAGTTCGTAATTCCTACCCATACCCAGACTACTGCGGCCAAATACCGTATTTCCTCTAAAATAGCCCCACCCCCTCTAAAATAACCCCCCTCTAGAAATCGATCGAAAAAAAATAACCCCCCCTCTGAAATAACCCCCTCCCCCTTCTAAAATAGCCCCCCCCCCTAAAATATTTAATTATTTTTTGGCATTGTTTTTTTCGAAGCACATCACTGTTTAATCCCTATATTCCAATAAGATTAGAAATGATTATGGGGGATATCGGGGATTTGGAGGGATCTAAGGGGATTCTGATGGATTAAGGGATGGCGAGGATTAATATGGATTCGGAGATTTGGAGAGATATTAGGGTGAATTTGTAAATTAAAAGAAATATGAATTAAAAGAGATAATTTTATAATCTTATTCAATTAATTGTCCGATATCCTCCCAAATTCCTTAGATCCCAAATCCGCTGGTCTCCACCTTAATCCCCTCAAATTGGATTTTGAGAGGTCCACTAATAATCTCTGTTACTTCCTAAATCTCTTAATATTCAACTTAATCCCTCAACATTTCCCTTAATCCTTTAAAATCCACTAATATCCAACGATGCCTATCTCCACTAATTCTATCCTCTTGATCTCTCGACGAAGGAGTAAAGTCATGTCACATTGACTTTAATACCAAGATAGGCATCTTAATCCAATCCCTTTTAATATTATTAAACTTTAGGGACTTAACTGAAGCATATACAAGTGGGATAATAATCTGAATAAATTCTTAATTAGGTATCCCGAACCTTAAACCAAGTCTTGGATGAATTTATGGACTGAGGAGTACTTGATGGAAGGTTTTGGGCTGGGATTTTTGTTAAGAATGAGGAAATCGGCCGATTTAGCTGGATTAAAAGGATATCAATGGATTTGGGAGATATAGGGGATTTCAAAGATATTGTGAGATTAAGGTATATAAAAGATTTGCAGTATTATGGTAGTTATCGAGGAATTAGGGAAATTAAGATGGATTTCGGAGATTAAGTGGGATATCAAGGGATATAGCCGGCTTAAGAGGATTTGGAGGCTGTTCCATGATATCCATCTAAAAACAATTTCTTATTTATAGATTTCCCACGTTATTCATCTAAATTCAACATAATGCCATCCGTTAATCATGTGAATCTAATCCATCCAAATCCCCTATATCCTTCTAAATCCATCGACAATTCAACCAAACTTCCCAATATCTCCCAAATCCATTGATATCCTTTTACGTTTCCAGGAAAATTTGCCGCACATGTAAAAAAATTTGCCGCACCATGTATTATTTAATTTATTTTAAAATTTTTTATTTCAATAATTTTTAATAATATTTTTTAAATTTAATTTTTAATTCTAATATTTTATTTTAAGCTTTTTTTCTCATATTTTTATTTATCAATATTTTATAATTTTTTTATATTTTTTATAACAATTTTATTTATTATTTAATTTATTTTAAAATTTTTTATTTCAATAATTTTTAATAATATTTTTTAAATTTAATTTTTAATTCTAATATTTTATTTTAAGCTTTTTTTCTCATATTTTTATTTATCAATATTTTATAATTTTTTTATATTTTTTATAACAATTTTATTTATTATTTAATTTATTTTAAAATTTTTTATTTCAATAATTTTTAATAATATTTTTTAAATTTAATTTTTAATTCTAATATTTTATTTTAAGCTTTTTTTCTCATATTTTTATTTATCAATATTTTATAATTTTTTTATATTTTTTATAACAATTTTATTTATTATTTAATTTATTTTAAAATTTTTTATTTCAATAATTTTTAATAATATTTTTTAAATTTAATTTTTAATTCTAATATTTTATTTTAAGCTTTTTTTCTCATATTTTTATTTATCAATATTTTATAATTTTTTTATATTTTTTATAACAATTTTATTTATTATTTAATTTATTTTAAAATTTTTTATTTCAATAATTTTTAATAATATTTTTTAAATTTAATTTTTAATTCTAATATTTTATTTTAAGCTTTTTTTCTCATATTTTTATTTATCAATATTTTATAATTTTTTTATATTTTTTATAACAATTTTATTTATTATTTAATTTATTTTAAAATTTTTTATTTCAATAATTTTTAATAATATTTTTTAAATTTAATTTTTAATTCTAATATTTTATTTTAAGCTTTTTTTCTCATATTTTTATTTATCAATATTTTATAATTTTTTTATATTTTTTATAACAATTTTATTTATTATTTAATTTATTTTAAAATTTTTTATTTCAATAATTTTTAATAATATTTTTTAAATTTAATTTTTAATTCTAATATTTTATTTTAAGCTTTTTTTCTCATATTTTTATTTATCAATATTTTATAATTTTTTTATATTTTTTATAACAATTTTATTTATTATTTAATTTATTTTATAATTTTTTATTTCAATAATTTTTAATAATATTTTTTAAATTTAATTTTTAATTCTAATATTTTATTTTAAGCTTTTTTTCTCATATTTTTATTTATCAATATTTTATAATTTTTTTATATTTTTTATAACAATTTTATTTATTATTTAATTTATTTTAAAATTTTTTATTTCAATAATTTTTAATAATATTTTTTAAATTTAATTTTTAATTCTAATATTTTATTTTAAGCTTTTTTTCTCATATTTTTATTTATCAATATTTTATAATTTTTTTATATTTTTTATAACAATTTTATTTATTATTTAATTTATTTTAAAATTTTTTATTTCAATAATTTTTAATAATATTTTTTAAATTTAATTTTTAATTCTAATATTTTATTTTAAGCTTTTTTTCTCATATTTTTATTTATCAATATTTTATAATTTTTTTATATTTTTTATAACAATTTTATTTATTATTTAATTTATTTTAAAATTTTTTATTTCAATAATTTTTAATAATATTTTTTAAATTTAATTTTTAATTCTAATATTTTATTTTAAGCTTTTTTTCTCATATTTTTATTTATCAATATTTTAATTTTTTTATTTTTTTATAACAATTTTATTTATTTAATTTATTTTAAAATTTTTTTTTCAATAATTTTATAATATTTTTTAAATTTAATTTTTAATTCTAATATTTTATTTTAAGCTTTTTTTCTCATATTTTTATTTATCAATATTTTATAATTTTTTTATATTTTTTATAACAATTTTATTTATTATTTAATTTATTTTAAAATTTTTTATTTCAATAATTTTTAATAATATTTTTTAAATTTAATTTTTAATTCTAATATTTTATTTTAAGCTTTTTTTCTCATATTTTTTTATCAATATTTTAATTTTTTTATATTTTTATAACATTTTATTATTATTATTTTTTTAAAATTTTTTATTTCAAAATTTTTAATAATATTTTTTAAATTTAATTTTAATTCTAATATTTTATTTTAAGCTTTTTTCTCATATTTTATTTATCAATATTTTTAATTTTTTTATATTTTTATAACAATTTTTTTATTATTT
>CACSLI010000300.1:0-47958 GCA_902706615.1 Meloidogyne luci | reverse complement strand
CAAAAGAGTGAGACCACTTCAACACTCTTTAAAAAGAACGGGACCACTTCAACGTTCTAAAAAATAAAAAAAAAGGCCAAAAATATTAAAAAAGGCCAAAAGAGTGAGACCACTTCAACACTCTTAAAAAGAACGAGACCACTTCAACGTTCTAAAAAAAAGGCCAAAATAAAAAAATAAAAAAAGGCCAAAAGAGTGAGACCACTTCAACACTCTTTAAAAGAACGAGACCACTTCAACGTTCTAAAAAAAGGCCAAAATAAAAAAAATAAAAAAAGGCCAAAAGAGTGAGACCACTTCAACACTCTTTAAAAAGAACGAGACCACTTCAACGTTCTAAAAAATAAAAGGCCAAAATAAAAAAAGGCCAAAATAAATAAAATAAAAAAGGCCAAAAGAGTGAGACCACTTCAACACTCTTTAGAGAACGAGACCACTTCAACGTTCTAAAATAAAAAAGGCCAAAATAAATAAAAAATGGCCAAGAGTCAGACCACTTTAACATTATAAGTAAGAATTCCGACCCCACCGGGGCGGGGTACAGGGTTTGCCCGTTTACCTCCGTGCACCTCCACGTGGTGTACCTGGGCATTGTTGTATAATTAAAAAATGTTATACAACAATGGCTAAGCACGGTAAAAAACGGGAAGAGTTGAAATTAAAAAAATGTGACTGTTTCTAGCCGCGCGCGAAGCGCGCCCCAAAGCCGTTAGGCTTTCCAACGAGCAGAGCAAAATTTTACTGCCAGAGTATGCTTATTCGCGCCATCGCATACGTAACCCATAGTTATAATAGTCTAAAAAAAACCCCAACTTCGATTTTAAAAAAACTCAGGCTCCCGGCCGAAGGCCGGGAGCCCCGGAAAGTTATGGATGGGTCCTACAACTTTTTGAGGGCTATTCAGGAAAAATCCGACCTCGGCGCCATGACTTTTCCTTTGCGCCGAAACGACCCCATGTGATTTTATATCTCGTGAACCAGAACCTGGAGCAAAAAACTTCTGCTGGTAGGAACCTAAGTTGGAACATGTACATATATGCAGGAAAAAACCCGGACCCGAAATCTGAACTTGAAGGGTAGTTATTGGTGGGCAAAAATTTCTGGGACCAAACGGTTTTTGGCAAAATTTGGGGTTATTGGGGTGTACGCAATTGTCGCGATGGTGTATCTCGGGAATGGATTGGGCGATTCGGATGGGGCCTGCGGTCTATTAGGTAAGTCGCTATGGGGAATTTTTTGGGATGGGTCGTTTTGGTGCCGCAATTGAGTGTGGCACCAAAATGGCCGGATGAATATTTCAACGCGTTATAACGCGTTTTTGAGAAGTAGGGGGTTCTTGGGCCTGGGAGTGATGTTGGAGGGTGGGATGTTGGGAAGATATTTGGTGTTGGACATTAGAGTCTCAAGTGAACTTTTGGGGGTATTATGGTCCAAAGTGTCGGGGTCGAAAAGTCGACTTTTTTTAAAAGGTCGTTTCAGGTCTATTCGATAGCCTAAGTTATAGAGCGTCCCCTGGGGCTCCGAAAAAGGTATACTTTGTTGGGGATCCTCTTGAGTCTCAAAAAGTTATAGCCAATGTGGCAAAATGTCGCGAAACTTTTTGAGACTCTAACGTCCCGGGGAATTTTTTTAAAATTTTTTGACGCTGGATTCGTACTCAGCGCATGTCAGAGTACCAAATAGGTCGAATTTCGGGTCAAAATTCGAAAATTTTGTCCCACCCCCTATATTCCAAAGGGTACCCCTTTTGGGAAAATTTCGGGATTTTTTAGGGGACCTTAACTTTTTTTGGGGTGGACGGATTGCGATGGGGTTTGCTTTATAAATACGAATAAAAAACTAGAAATTTTTTGAGGTGAAAAAATTTTGAAAAAATTCGAAATTGGGGGTGTAGGGGTCGAATTTCGAAAAACCGAAAATTTTTCGGTTTTTCTAAAAAATTTCGGCATTTTTGCCGGCGGTTCGGGTCGTAGGTATTTTTTCTGTATAGAGCAGATTTTTCTGCATAGAATACCCCTTTAAAATGTTTCAAAAAGGTCTACTTTGGTGAAGTTACGATTTTTTTAAAATTTGGGTGATTTTTTCCTCCGAAATTTTCGGCCAAAAAAAACTTTTTTCTAAAATGGATTTAAATGGGCCAAATGTTATATCAATCGAAAGCTCATCGAGCTGAGTTTAAAAATATTTTTTCCAAAATTTTCTGACCATTTTGGCAAAAGTTAGAGAGTGTCGAACTTTGGGGGGGGGGGGGCGGTTCTCTCAGACTCATATGACACGCAAAAGTCGATCGCAGACTCAAGTGTTCAACTACTCAAATCTTCCTCCCACCCTACCCTACAAGATCACTCCCTGACGCGAAAAACCCCAGGCCGCCAAAAAACCGCTATGAGCAGCTGAATTTTTCATTTGGACGTTTCATTGCCACACTTGAGTGTGGCACCAAAATAACCATGCTCATTGAATTCCCCATGACCGATTACCTATAATCCCAACGAGTTTTTGCCCCGTTTGGTCTTTTTTCGAGTTTGACCATTTTTCCATGTTCCCTTTTGTCGAAAAAAGGGCTGCAGCTTTTATTTTTCCATTTTTTTATTTTTTTTTTTTAAAAATCCCCCTAAAATTTAATTTTACTTTAATGTGGAACTGCTGGGGCTTTTTAGCGGAAATTTGGGGTAGTAGGTAATCGGACCTGGGGAGTTCATTGGGCATGTTCATTTTGGTGCCACACTTGAGTGTGGCACTGAAAGGTCCTACTTCGGGAACTTTTTCTCCGTTTGGGTTTAAACATGGAGATATAGGTAATCGACCTTGGGGAATTCAGCTAGCATGGTCGTTTTGGTGCCACACTTAAGTGTGGCACTGAAACGGTCGTTTTTTTCCAAATACTCCAAAATTAATTTTTAATTAAACTTTTATATATTTTTTCATTTCTAGCCTAAAAAATTAAAATGTTTTAATTCAAAAAATTATTTTTATTCAACATCAACGTAATTTTTCTATTTCCAAAAATCTAAATTTTTCGACAACAACAACAATTTTCACTTATTCTTATTTTTTCTCCTACAACAACAAATTTCTTCAATTCAATTTATTCCTTCTTCAACATTTTTCTTCTTCAACACATTCCTTCCTCTAACTCAACACCTACAAACAAACCATTATGGTTAGTTTTATAATTTATAATTTAAAAAAAACAAAATGTTTTTCACAATTTTAGAATTTTTTAAAAAAAACTTTTTTTCCTTAATTTAGAATTTTTTTTCGAAAAACATTTTTTAAGTGAAAAAAATCCCACGGATGTGGGTAGCGAATTTGTATGACCACTATGCAGAGGGGTCATGCCGGTTTTTTCTCAGAAATGGGCGGAGCTGGCATGATCGGGGATTGGGTCACGCCCGTTTCCCCTTTTGGGGGTATGGGAAGGCCCCCTTCCTTCTGGACAGTGGGACAGTACAACCACTGTGCGGACGGTTCATGCCGGTTTTTTCCCAGAAATGGGCGGAACCGGCATGCTCGGGGATTGGGTCATGCCCGTTTCCCCTTTTGGGGGTATGGGAAGGCTCCCCCTTCCTTCTGCACAGTGGGACAGTACAACAGGGCAAACAGGCGATTCTGTTATAATCCCAGAAGCTATGCGAGTTAATTCAAGGCAAGAATTGTATGCATTTGTTTTTAACACAGGTTTTGATGCGCCTGTTACAGATTTGTTAAAACGTTTAATTCTTTCGCCAACTAATAGAGTAGTAGATGTGATTAACTCAGAAATTATTGATTTAATAAACGCGCCTCTTCACGAGTATTTGTCAATAGATAATCCTACAAGTGAGAACCCTTTTGCTTATAACTTAGCTGATTATGAAGTAGCCCAATTAAACAGATTAACACCTAAGGGATTGCCAGCGCACAATATTAAGCTTAAAGTTGGTGCAGTAATAGTATTACTTCAAAATTTAAATACCCAGAAGGGTTTATGTAACGGTACCAGAATGATAGTTAGGCGTTTACATCAAGATTTAATTGAAGCGGAAACTATAAGTGGTTCTTCAGAACGTGGTATTGTTGTGGGAATTTGCAGAGCAAGAAATAGCTATAAGGAACTGCGTCCGGACGGAGTTAGTTTTGAAAGATTCCAATTCCCAGTAAGGGTAGCATTTTGTATGACAATAACTAAAGCCCAGGGGCAAACATGCGAACGTTTAGGTATTGATATTCTTGATGAACCATTCGCGCATGGTCAGACTTATACGGCTTTTTCAAGATGCAGAAGTGGGGAGAATATTAGAGTATTTGCACCTGGAAAAACACCCGATAATAATGGTAATATTTCTATGAGAAATGTAGTAGCAAGAGGAATCCGTTTTGATTAAAAATAGTATTGAAAAAATATAAAATAAAAAATAGTATTAAAATTTCAGTTAAATTTCTCTTAGGGGTATACTTTAAAATCAAAAAAACTAAGGGTAATTTTTAGGGGTAAACTTACATTACAAATCAAAAAGGCCGTAAAAAAAGAATGAGACCACTTCAACATTCTTTAAAAAAGAACGAGACCACTTCAACGTTCTAAAAAATAAAAGGCCAAAATAAATTAAATAAAAAAAGGCCAAAAGAGTGAGACCACTTCAACACTCTTTAAAAAGAACGAGACCACTTCAACGTTCTAAAATAAAAAAGGCCAAAAAATATAAAAAAATAAAAAAGGCCAAAAGAGTGAGACCACTTCAACACTCTTTAAAAAGAACGGGACCACTTCAACGTTCTAAAAAATAAAAGGCCAAAATAAATAAAATAAAAAAGGCCAAATAGAGTGAGACCACTTCAACACTCTATAAAAAAGAACGAGACCACTTCAACGTTCTAAAAAAAGGCCAAAATAAAAAAATAAAAAAGGCCAAAAGAGTGAGACCACTTCAACACTCTTTATAAAGAACGAGACCACTTCAACGTTCTAAAAAAAAGGCCAAAATAAATAAAAAAAAAAAAAAAAAAGGCCAAAAGAGTGAGACCACTTCAACACTCTTTAAAAAGAACGAGACCACTTCAACGTTCTAAAAAATAAAAGGCCTAAAAAAAAAAGGCCAAAATAAATAAAATAAAAAAGGCCAAAAGAGTGAGACCACTTCAACACTCTTTAGAGAACGAGACCACTTCAACGTTCTAAAAATAAAAAAGGCCAAAATAAATAAAAAATGGCCAAGAGTCAGACCACTTTAACATTATAAGTAAGAATTCCGACCCCAATGGGGCGGGGTACAGGGTTTGCCCGTTTACCTCCGTGCACCTCCACGTGGTGTACCCTGGGCATTGTTGTATAAAAAAATGTTATACAACAATGGCTAAGCACGGTAAAAACGGGAAGAGTTGAAATTAAATAAATTATGTGACTGTTTCTAGCCGCGCGCGAAGCGCGCCCCAAAGCCGTTAGGCTTTCCAACGAGCAGAGCAAAATTTTACTGCCAGAGTATCCTAATGGGAATTGCATACGCACAACGCCGCCATCGCATACGTAACCCACAGCTAGTTATATTATACTAAAAAAAACCACCAAGTGCCCCTTCTTTTGTGGGTAAAATCGGCCATTTTGGCTACCAAAAATTAAGGCTCCTCAGGGTTTCCCCGGAGATTTTTTGAATGGTGGATGGGTCCTAAACTTTTTGAGGCGCATCTGGGAAAATTATAGGTTTGGCGCCAAAACGTACCGCTGCGCCGAAACGACCCCAAGTGAAATTTCAAAGGGCTATAACTCGGAAACTAAAAGTCGGATCACAAAGGGTCTGCTGGGAGGCGATTGCACTGGGATATGACCTATAACTCTGAAAAAAAATTCGAGGCCTGGGATCAAATGTCGAGGCTGTAGAAGTTGGCAAAAATTCACCGATTGTCGGTGAATTGTCCCACCGTGTTTTACAAAAGTCACCGACAATTTACAAATTATACACCAATCGAAAGATCTCATCGAGCTGAGTCTGAAAAAATTTAGTTTAATTTTTTCTGACCATTTTGAAAAAAGTTATAAAACGCCAAAGGTTCAAAATGACCTAAAAATACTTGGACCCCTATCGGGAAGGGTGGCTCCCATTGGATGTAATTATAAAAGTGCTTATGAAAGGCTGAATCGCTCCAACTTTTTTTTCATATGTTAGGGCACTAAGTTGGCTAAAATTTTGTTGTTGGACATTTGAGTCTCGGACTTCGCTTTGGGGGTGATATGGTTCAAAGGTCGATGTCGAAAAATCGACTTTTTAACGCGTGAATTGAAACTCGATTTGAGTATCCTATGTTATAGAGCGTCCCTTGAAACCTCTAAAAATATATACTTTGTTGGGGGTCCACTTGAGTCTCAGAAAGTTATAGGCCAAAAAGTGACATTTTGGGGGTCAAAAATTGAACTTTTTTGGGCTATAACTTTTTTTAAAAATTTTTTAAAAATAAACGGACGTCGGATTCGGTTTCAGCACCTATTGGAGCACCATATAACATTTTTCTCAATATCGATTTTTGGACCCATTTTTGAAGGGGTACCCCTTTTGAAATTTTTGGGTGAAATTTAAATTGGGCATAACTTTATAAATTTTTGTCGTAATTTTTGTCGTAGGTTAACTTTAAGAAAGTTATGATTTTTTTAAAATTTGGTCGATTTTTCGGCCAAAATTTTCGGCCAAAAAAATATTTTTTCCAAAATCTATATAAACAGGCCAAATGTTATATCAATCGAAAGCCTCATCGAACTGAGCATAAAAATATTTTTAGTAAAATTTTCTGACCATTTTGCACAAAGTTACAAAAGGTCAAATTTTGGGTGTGGGGGGTTTGGGGGCCGAAGGCCCCCAAACGGCGTTCCGGAGGCTTGCCGAGCGAGGGCCGAAGGCTCGAGCTTTTAACCCATCTAAAAGGCAGGGCAACGAATTAAAAAGCAGGGTTAAACTTTGCCGGCGAGGGCCGAAGGCCCGAGCTTTCAACCCATCTAAAAGGCAGAGCAATGAATTAAAAAGCAGGGCAAACTTTACCGGCGAGGGCCGAAGGCCCGAGCTTTCAACCCATCTAAAAGGCAGAGCAATGAATTAAAAAGCAGGGCAAACTTTACCGGCGAGGGCCGAAGGCCCGAGCTTTCAACCCATCTAAAAGGCAGAGCAACGAATTAAAAGGCAGGGCAAACTTTACCAGCGAGGGCCGAAGGCCCGAGCTTTCAACCCATCTAAAAGGCCAAGCAATAGTCTAAGGCAGGGCAAATTTTACCTGCGAGGGCCGAAGGCCCGAGCTTTCAACCCATCTAAATGGCCGAGCGATGGTCTAAGGCAGGGCAAACTTTACCGGCGAGGGCCGAAGGCCCGAGCTTTCAACCCATCTAAAAGGCCGAGCAATGGTCAAAGGCAGGGCAAACTTTACCGGCGAGGGCCGAAGGCCCGAGCTTTCAACCCATCTAAAAGACAGAGCAATGAATTAAAAGGCAGGGCGCAACTTTATCGGCGAGGGCCGAAGGCCCGAGCTTTCAACCCATCTAAAAGACAGAACAATGATGAAAATGCAGGGCTTAACTTTACAGGCGAGGGCCGAAGGCCCGAGCTTTAACCCATCTCTGAAGGCAGGGCTAAACTTTACCAGCGAGGGCCGAAGGCCCGAGCTTTCAACCCATCTGAAAAGCAGAGCAATAGTAAAAGGCAGAGAAAACAACTGGCGAGGGCCGAAGGCCCGAGCTTAAAACCCATCCCGCAACGAATAGCGAGGGCCGAAGCCCGAAGCAATGAAAAGGCAGGGCTAATCTTTACTGGCGAGGGCCGAAGGCCCGAGCTTTCAACCCATCCCGCAACGAATCGCGAGGGCCGAAGGCCCGAAGCAATGAAAAGGCAGGGCAAACTTTACCGGCGAGGGCCGAAGGCCCGAAGCAATGAAAAGGCAGGGCAAAACTTTACCGGCGAGGGCCGAAGGCCCGAGCTTTCAACCCATTTAAAAGGCTGAGCAATAGTCAAGAGAAGGGCAAACTTTACCTGCGAGGGCCGAAGGCCCGAGCTTTCAACCCATCCCGCAACGAATCGCGAGGGCCGGAGGCCCGAGCTTAAAACCCATCCCGCAACGAATCGCGAGGGCCGAAGGTCCGAAGCTATGAAAAGGCAGGGCTATTCTTTACCGGCGAGGGCCGAAGGCCCGAAGCCCCCTCGATGCATTTTAAAGGTGAGTCGAGGGCCGAAGGCCCGAGATTGGCATCCATCCCGCAACGAATTGCGAGGGCCGAAGGCCCGAGCTTTAAACCCATCCCGCAACGAATTGCGAGGGCCGAAGGCCCGAGCTTTAAACCCATCCCGCATCGAATTGCGAGGGCCGAAGGCCCGAGCTTTAAACCCATCCCGCAACGAATTGCGAGGGCCGAAGGCCCGAGCTTTAAACCCATCCCGCATCGAATTGCGAGGGCCGAAGGCCCGAGCTTTAAACCCATCCCGCAACGAATTGCGAGGGCCGAAGGCCGGAGCTTTAAACCCATCCCGCATCGAATTGCGAGGGCCGAAGGCCCGAGCTTTAAACCCATCCCGCAACAAATTGAGGGCCGAAGGCCCGAAGCAATGAAAAGGCGGGGCAAAAACTTACCGGCGAGGGCCGAAGGCCCGAAGCAATGAAAAGGCAGGGCGAAAACTTGCATTTTTCAAAAAAAATTTCAAGTTGGCCAAATGATATATCAAATGAAAGCTCTCAGTGAGCTGATTCTAAAAATAATATCAGAAAAAATTTCTGACCATTTTGTACAAAGTTATGACTCGCCAAAATTCCCATCCAGCTAATAAATATTCTAGCAGCGCGCGAAGCGCGCCCCAAAGCCGTTAGGCTTTCCAACGGGCATTCCAAACTAAACAGCCAGAGTATCCTAATAGGAATTGCATACGCACAACGCCGCCATCGCATACGTAACCCATAGCTAGTTATTATACTAAAAAAAACCACCAAGTGCCCCTTCTTTTGTGGGTAAAATCGGCCATTTTGGCTACCAAAAATTAAGGCTCCTCAGGGTTTCCCCGGAGATTTTTTTGAATGGTGGATGGGTCCTACAACTTTTTGAGGCGCATCTGGGAAAATTATAGGTTTGGCGCCAAAACGTACCGCTGCGCCGAAACGACCCCAAGTGAAATTTCAAAGGGCTATAACTCGGAAACTAAAAGTCGGATCACAAAGGGTCTGCTGGGAGGCGATTGCACTGGGATATGACCTATAACTCTGAAAAAAAATTCGAGGCCTGGGATCAAATGTCGAGGCTGTAGAAGTTGGCAAAAATTCACCGATTGTCGGTGAATTGTCCCACCGTGTTTTACAAAAGTCACCGACAATTTACAAATTATACACCAATCGAAAGATCTCATCGAGCTGAGTCTGAAAAAATTTAGTTTAATTTTTTCTGACCATTTTGAAAAAAGTTATAAAACGCCAAAGGTTCAAAATGACCTAAAAATACTTGGACCCCTATCGGGAAGGGTGGCTCCCATTGGATGTAATTATAAAAGTGCTTATGAAAGGCTGAATCGCTCCAACTTTTTTTTCATATGTTAGGGCACTAAGTTGGCTAAAATTTTGTTGTTGGACATTTGAGTCTCGGACTTCGCTTTGGGGGTGATATGGTTCAAAAGGTCGATGTCGAAAAATCGACTTTTTAACGCGTGAATTGAAACTCGATTTGAGTATCCTATGTTATAGAGCGTCCCTTGAAACCTCTAAAAATATAACTTTGTTGGGGGTCCACTTGAGTCTCAGAAAGTTATAGGCCAAAAAGTGACATTTTGGGGGTCAAAAATTGAACTTTTTGGGCTATAACTTTTTTTAAAAATTTTTTAAAAATAAACGGACGTCGGATTCGGTTTCAGCACCTATTGGAGCACCATAACATATTTTTCTCAATATCGATTTTTGGACCCATTTTTGAAGGGGTACCCCTTTTGAAATTTTTGGGTGAAATTTAAATTGGGCATAACTTTATAAATTTTTGTCGTAATTTTTGTCGTAGGTTAACTTTAAGAAAGTTATGATTTTTTTAAAATTTGGTCGATTTTTCGGCCAAAATTTTCGGCCAAAAAAATATTTTTTCCAAAATCTATATAAACAGGCCAAATGTTATATCAATCGAAAGCCTCATCGAACTGAGCATAAAAATATTTTTAGTAAAATTTTCTGACCATTTTGCACAAAGTTACAAAAGGTCAAAATTTTGGGTGTGGGGGGTTTGGGGGCCGAAGGCCCCCAAACGGCGTTCCGGAGGCTTGCCGAGCGAGGGCCGAAGGCTCGAGCTTTTAACCCATCTAAAAGGCAGGGCAACGAATTAAAAAGCAGGGTTAAACTTTGCCGGCGAGGGCCGAAGGCCCGAGCTTTCAACCCATCTAAAAGGCAGAGCAATGAATTAAAAAGCAGGGCAAACTTTACCGGCGAGGGCCGAAGGCCCGAGCTTTCAACCCATCTAAAAGGCAGAGCAATGAATTAAAAAGCAGGGCAACTTTACCGGCGAGGGCCGAAGGCCCGAGCTTTCAACCCATCTAAAAGGCAGAGCAACGAATTAAAAGGCAGGGCAAACTTTACCAGCGAGGGCCGAAGGCCCGAGCTTTCAACCCATCTAAAAGGCCAAGCAATAGTCTAAGGCAGGGCAAATTTTACCTGCGAGGGCCGAAGGCCCGAGCTTTCAACCCATCTAAATGGCCGAGCGATGGTCTAAGGCAGGGCAAACTTTACCGGCGAGGGCCGAAGGCCCGAGCTTTCAACCCATCTAAAAGGCCGAGCAATGGTCAAGGCAGGGCAAACTTTACCGGCGAGGGCCGAAGGCCCGAGCTTTCAACCCATCTAAAAGACAGAGCAATGAATTAAAAGGCAGGGCGCAACTTTATCGGCGAGGGCCGAAGGCCCGAGCTTTCAACCCATCTAAAAGACAGAACAATGATGAAAATGCAGGGCTTAACTTTACAGGCGAGGGCCGAAGGCCCGAGCTTTTAACCCATCTCTGAAGGCAGGGCTAAACTTTACCAGCGAGGGCCGAAGGCCCGAGCTTTCAACCCATCTGAAAAGCAGAGCAATAGTAAAAGGCAGAGAAAACAACTGGCGAGGGCCGAAGGCCCGAGCTTAAAACCCATCCCGCAACGAATAGCGAGGGCCGAAGCCCGAAGCAATGAAAAGGCAGGGCTAATCTTTACTGGCGAGGGCCGAAGGCCCGAGCTTTCAACCCATCCCGCAACGAATCGCGAGGGCCGAAGGCCCGAAGCAATGAAAAGGCAGGGCAAACTTTACCGGCGAGGGCCGAAGGCCCGAAGCAATGAAAAGGCAGGGCAAAACTTTACCGGCGAGGGCCGAAGGCCCGAGCTTTCAACCCATTTAAAAGGCTGAGCAATAGTCAAGAGAAGGGCAAACTTTACCTGCGAGGGCCGAAGGCCCGAGCTTTCAACCCATCCCGCAACGAATCGCGAGGGCCGGAGGCCCGAGCTTAAAACCCATCCCGCAACGAATCGCGAGGGCCGAAGGTCCGAAGCTATGAAAAGGCAGGGCTATTCTTTACCGGCGAGGGCCGAAGGCCCGAAGCCCCCTCGATGCATTTTAAAGGTGAGTCGAGGGCCGAAGGCCCGAGATTGGCATCCATCCCGCAACGAATTGCGAGGGCCGAAGGCCCGAGCTTTAAACCCATCCCGCAACGAATTGCGAGGGCCGAAGGCCCGAGCTTTAAACCCATCCCGCATCGAATTGCGAGGGCCGAAGGCCCGAGCTTTAAACCCATCCCGCAACGAATTGCGAGGGCCGAAGGCCCGAGCTTTAAACCCATCCCGCATCGAATTGCGAGGGCCGAAGGCCCGAGCTTTAAACCCATCCCGCAACGAATTGCGAGGGCCGAAGGCCGGAGCTTTAAACCCATCCCGCATCGAATTGCGAGGGCCGAAGGCCCGAGCTTTAAACCCATCCCGCAACAAATTGAGAGGGCCGAAGGCCCGAAGCAATGAAAAGGCGGGGCAAAAACTTACCGGCGAGGGCCGAAGGCCCGAAGCAATGAAAAGGCAGGGCGAAAACTTGCATTTTTCAAAAAAAATTTCAAGTTGGCCAAATGATATATCAAATGAAAGCTCTCAGTGAGCTGATTCTAAAAATAATATCAGAAAAATTTCTGACCATTTTGTACAAAGTTATGACTCGCCAAAATTCCCATCCAGCTAATAAATATTCTAGCAGCGCGCGAAGCGCGCCCCAAAGCCGTTAGGCTTTCCAACGGGCATTCCAAACTAAACAGCCAGAGTATCCTAATAGGAATTGCATACGCACAACGCCGCCATCGCATACGTAACCCATAGCTAGTTATAATAGTATAAAAAAACCCCAACTTCAACTTTAAAAAAACTCAGGCTCCCGGCCGAAGGCCGGGAGCCCCCGGAAAGTTATGGAAGGGTCCTACAACTTTTTGAGGGCTATTCAGGAAAACTCTAACCTCGGCGCCAGACTTTCCCTTTGCGCCGAAACGACCCCATGAGTTTGGCTATCTCGAGAACCAGAACCTGGAGCAAAAAACTTCTGCTGGTAGGAAATTAAGTTGGAGTAGGTAGATATATGCAGGAAAAAACCCGGACTTGAAATCTGAACTTGGAGGGTAGTTATGCCCCGACAAAAATTTTTGGGACCAAACGGTTTTGGCAAAAAGTGGGGTTATTGGGGTGTACGCAATTGTCGCGATAGTGTATCTCGGGACTGGCTTGGGCGATTCGGGTGGGGCCTGCGGGGTATTAGGTAAGTGGCTACGGGGAATTTTTTGGGATAGGTCGTTTTGGTGCCGCACTTGAGTGTGGCACCGAAATGGCCGGATGAAAATTTCAAAGCGTTATAGCGGTTTTTTGGAGGCTTGGGGGTTTTCGCGCCTGGGAGTGATGGTGGAGGGCTGGATGTTGGGAAAATATTTGGTGTTGGACATTAGAGTCTCGGGTGAACTTTTGGGGGTGATATGACTCAAAGAGTCGGGGTCGAAAAGTCGACTTTTTGTAAAGTGAATTCAAATCCGTTTTCGATAGCCCATTCGAAAGAGCGTCCCCTGGGGCTCCGAAAAAGGTATAATATGTCGGGGGTCCACTTGAGTCTCAAAAAGTTATAGCCAATGTGGCAAAATGTCGCGAATCTTTTTGAGACTCTAACGTCCCGGGGAAATTTTTTTAAATTTTTCTGACACCGGATATGGATTTAGCGGGTGTCAAAGCACCATATAAGTCGAATTCGGGTCAAATTCGAAAATTTTGTCCCACCCTTATTTCCAAAGGGGATTTTCTTGGGGGATTTTCGGGATTTTTTGGGGGACCATAACTTTTTTTGGGGTGGAAGAATTGGGATGGGGTTTCCTTCATAAAATCGAGTAAAAATTAGGTGTTTTTTCACCGGAGAAAATTTCAAAAAAAGTCGAAATTGAACCCGTAGGGGTCGAATTTCGAAAAACCAAAAATTTTTCGGTTTTTTGGAAAAATTTCGGGATTTTTGCCGGCGGTTCGTGCCGAAAGTATTTTTCCTGGATAGAGCAGAATTTTCTGCATATTGTAGGCTTTTAAAATTTTTCAAAAAGGTCAACTTTGAAAAAGTTATGAATTTTTGAAAAATTCGTTGATTTTTCCGGCCAAAATTTTCGGCCAAAAATTAAATTTTTCAAAATGGCCATAAATAGGCCTAATGTTATATCAATCGAAAGCTCTCATCGAGCTGAGTACAAAAATTTTTTTGCAAAATTTTCTGACCATTTTGTACAAAGTTAAAAGGTCGAAATTTTGGATGTGGGTGGTTTGGGGGCCGAAGGCCCCCAAACGGCGGGCCGGAGGCCCGCCGAGCGAGGGCCAAGGCCCGAGCACACCGAGGCCGAAGGCCGAGGAATTTTCTGACCATTTTGTACAAAGATAAAAGGTCGAAATTTTGTGTGGGAGGTTGGGGGCCGAAGGCCCCCAAACGGCGGGCCGGAGGCCCGCCGAGCGAGGGCCGAAGGCCCGAGCACACCGAGGCCGAAGGCCGAGGAATTTTCTGACCATTTTGTACAAAGTTACAAAAGGTCGAAATTTTGTGTGTAAGAGGTTTGGGGCCGAAGGCCCCCAAACGGCGGGCCGGAGGCCCGCCGTGCGAGGGCCGAAGGCACGAGCATCCATCCATCGTTGGAAGGCAACGGATTTTCGAGGGCCGAAGGCCCGAGATTTCCATCCATCACTCGAGGCAAGGCAAAAGAGTTTTGAGGGCCGAAGGTCCGAGGCCGAAGGCCGAGGAGTTTGGGGGCGAGGGCCGAAGGCCCGAAGCAACGCTCGGGCCGAAGGCCCGAGCATGCATCCATCCCTCAAGGCAAGACAACGTATTTTCGAGGGCCGAAGGCCCGAGATTTGCACCCATCCCTCGATGCATTTTAAAAGTGAGTCGAGGGCCGAAGGCCCGAGATTGGCATCCATCCCGCAATTCAGAATGTTGTTTAGTCGCGGCGGGCCGAAGGCCCGACGAGATTTCCAAGGCCATCTTTAAATGAAGAAGCAAAAAACTTTCTAGCCGCGCGCGAAGCGCGCCCCAAAGCCGTTAGGCTTTCCAACGGGCAGAGCAAAATTTAAACCCAGAGCAAAATTAAACTGCCATTGCATACGTAAGTTACCGCCATCGCATACGTAACCCAGAGCTAGTTATAATAGTATAAAAAAAACCCCAACTTCGATTTTAAAAAAACTCAGGCTCCCGGCCGAAGGCCGGGAGCCCCCGGAAAGTTATGGAAGGGTCCTACAACTTTTTGAGGGCTATTCAGGAAAACTCCAACCCGGCGCCACGACCTTCCCTTTGCGCCGAAACGACCCCATGTGATTTTATATCTCGTGAACCAGAACCTGGAGCAAAAAACTTCTGCTGGTAGGAAATTAAGTTGGAGTAGGTAGATATATGCAGGAAAAAACCCGGACTTGAAATCTGAACTTGGAGGGTAGTTATGCCCCGACAAAAATTTTTGGGACCAAACGGGTTTTGGCAAAAAGTGGGGTTATTGGGGTGTACGCAATTGTCGCGATGGTGTATCTCGGGGATGGCTTGGGCGATTTGGATGGGGCCAGTGGGATAATAGGTAAGTGGCTATGGGGAATTTTTTGGGACAGGTCGTTTTGGTGCCGAACTTCAGTGTGGCACTGAAACGGCCGGATGGAAATTTCAAAGCGTTATAGCGGTTTTTGGAGGCTTGGGGGTTTTCGCGCCTGGGAGTGATGTTGGAGGGCTGGATTGGGAAATATTTGGTGTTGGACATTAGAGTCTCGGGTGAACTTTTGGGGGTGATATGACTCAAAGAGTCGGGGTCGAAAAGTCGACTTTTTTTAGAAGGTCGTTTCGGCTCTCTTCGATAGCCAGTTCGAAAGAGCGTCCCCTGGGGCTCCGAAAAAGGTATAATATGTTGGGGGTCCACTTGAGTCTCAAAAGTTTAAAATTTGGTCGATTTTTCGGCCAAAATTTTCGGCCAAAAAATATTTTTTCCAAAATCTATATAAACAGGCCAAATGTTATATCAATCGAAAGCCTCATCGAACTGAGCATAAAAATATTTTTAGTAAAATTTTCTGACCATTTTGCACAAAGTTACAATCTGGGGGTGATATGGTGGGGGTGATTCGATCTGGGGGTGATATGGTCCAAAAGGTCGTTGTCGAAAAATCGACTTTTTGTAGCGTGAATTGTAATCCGTTTTCGATAGCCTAAGTGAAAGAGCGTCCCTGGCGGTCAGAAAAAATATACATTGGGGGTCCACTTGAGTCTGGGAAAGTTATAGCCAAATTGGCCAAATGTCGTAAATCGGTTTTGAGACTCTAACTTCCCGGGGAATTTTTTTAGAATTTTTCTGAGACCGGATATCGATTCCCCGGGTCCTAAAGCACCATATTGGACGTTTTTTAAGTCGAAATTAAAAAAAATTTTTTCTCGTGTTCCCTTATGGGCCCCTGGCATTTTGTCGCGGTCGATGGTTTTGCATCTCATCTAAAAAAAAGTCCCTGGCCCGACAGAAGGCCGGGAGCCTCCTGAAAGTTGTGGAAGGGTCCTACAACTTTTTGAGGGCTATTCAGGAAAATCCGACTTTGGCGCCATGACTTTTCCTTTGCGCCGAAACGACCCCCCTGAAGTGGCTATCTCGTGAACTATAAGTCGGAGCGGAAAAGTCCCGCTGAAAGGGCACTGCTCCTCTATTAGTAGATAATGTTTAAAAAAAAAATTTCGAAATTCGGTGAAGTCTAAATACCGAAGTGCCCTGTCATTGGTTTTTATTTGGTCCGAAAACCAATTAATTGGTTTTTCGATTTTTATATCTCGGGAACGGCGCGGCGGAATTGGATGGGACCTGGGGGTTATAGGTAAACGGCTATGAGGAATTTATTGGGCATGGTCGTTTTGGTGCCGCACTTGAGTGTGGCACCGAAATGGCCGGATGAAACATTCAAAGTGTTATAGCGGTTTTTTGTATGCATGGGGGTTTTCGCGTCTGGGAGTGATGTTGTAGGGCTTGCTGTGGGGAACATATAAGTAGTTGGCCACTTGAGTCTCAGATCAACTTTTGGGGTTCATATGGTTCAATGAGTTGGGGTCGAATTGTCGACTTTTTTACAAGGTCGTTTCAGGTTTATTCGATACCCTATTCGAATGAGCGTCCCCTGGCGGTCAGAAAATATATAATTTGTTGGGGGTCCACTTGAGTCTCAAAAAGTTATAGCCAATGTGGCAAAATGTCGCAAATCTTTTTGAGACTCTAACGTCCCTTGGAAATTTTTTAAAATTTTTTCGAGGCCGGATTCGGACTTAGCATATGTTATTGCACCATATAGGTCGAATTTTGTGTCAAAATTCGAAAAATTTTTTCCCGCCTTCAGATCCAAAGGGCCGGCAAAAAAATTTCCCTTTTGGGGAAATTTCGGGATTTTTTAGGAGACCATAACTTTTTTTGGAAAGTCGGATTCGGATGGGGTTTCTTTGTAAAAATAGTACTAAAAATTAGGTATTTTTTTAGGGAAGAAAATTTCGAAAAAATTCGAAATTGGGCCCGAGGGGGTCAAATTTCGAAAATTCGAAAATTTTTCGGTTTTTCGAAATAATTTCGGGATTTTTGCCGGCGATTCGCGCCAAAAGTATTTTTCCTGTATAGAGTAGAATTTTCTGTATAGGATAAGCTTTTAAAACTTTCAAAAAGGTTAACTTTGAGAACGTTATGATTTTTGAAAATTTCGCCGATTTTTTCGGCCGAAATTTTCGGCCAAAAAAATATTTTTGCCAAAATGGGAATAAACGGGCCAAATGTTATATCAATCGAAAGCTCTCATCGAGCTGAGTATAAAAATATTTTTTGTAAAATTTTTTTAACATTTTGCCAAAAGTTAGAAAAGGTCAAAATTTGAGTCTGGGGGGCAACTTTAGCACGTGAGGTACCAAAGGAACGGTAATAAATTAAAAAGACTTACGTTATATTGTAGAGCATCCTCAAATTCACAGAAAAACGTAGACATTGTTGGGGGTCCATTTGAGTCTCTAAAAGTTATGGGCGATGTACGCAAATGTCGCAAATCTTTTTGAGACTCTAACGTCCCGGGGAAATTTTTAAAAATTTTTCTGACGCCGGATTCGTATTCTGCGCATGTCAATGCACCATATAGGTCATTTTTTGACCCAAAACAAAAATTTTTGTCCACCCCCTATTTCCAAAGGGGTACCCTTTTGGGGAAATTTCGGGATTTTTTAGGGGACCTTAACTTTTTTTTGGAAAGTCGGATTGGGATGGGGTTTCCTTTAAAATATCAAGCAAAAAATTAGGTATTTTTTGAGTGAAGAAAATTTCGAAAAACTTCGAAATTGGGCACGAGGGGGTCGAATTTCGAAAATTCGAAAATTTTTCGGTTTTTCGAAATTTTTTCGGGTTTTTTGTCAACGGTTCGGCCCGAGGATATTTTTCCTTGATAGAGCAGAATTTTCTGCATATTATAAGCTTTTAAAATGTTTAAAAAAGGTCGACTTTCGGAAAGCTATGAATTTTTAAAAATTTGGGTCAATTTTTCTCCCGAAATTTTCAGCCAAAAAAATAAATTTTTCAAATGGCCATAAATAGGCCACATGTTATATCATTCGAAAGCTCTTACCGAGGGGAGTCCAAAAATATTTTTTATAAAATTTTCTGGCCATTTTTGCAAAAGTTACAAAAGGTAGAAATTTCGATTGTGGGGGTTTGGGGGCCGAAGGCCCCCAAACGGCGGGCCTGAGGCCCGCCGTGCGAGGGCCGAAGGCCGAGGATTTTGGAGGCGAGGGCCGAAGGCCCGAAGCAATGCTCGGGCCGAAGGCCCGAGTAAGCATCCATCCCTCAAGGCAGGGCAAAGGAATTTCGAGGGCCGAAGGCCCGAGAATTGCATCCATCCCTCGAGGCATTTTAAAAGTGAGTCGAGGGCCGAAGGCCCGAGATTGGCATCCATCCCACAATTCAGAATGGTGTTTAGACGCGCGGGCCGAAGGCCCGACGAGATTTCCAAGGCCATCTTTAAATGAAGAAGCAAAAAACCTTCTAGCCGCGCGCGAAGCGCGCCCCAAAGCCGTTAGGCTTTCCAACGGGCAAACGCTATTAAACCTAAAGTATCCTAATGGGAATTGCATCCGCACAACGCCGCCATCGCATACGTAACCAGAGCTAGTTATAATAGTATAAAAAAACCCCAACTTCAACTTTAAAAAAACTCAGGCTCCCGGCGAAGGCCGGGAGCCCCCGGAAAGTATGGAAGGGTCCTACAAACTTTTTGAGGGCTATTCAGGAAACTCTAACCTGGCGCACGACTTTCCCTTTGCGCCGAAACGACCCCATGAGTTGGCTATCTCGAGAACCAGAACCCTGGAGCAAAAAACTTCTGCTGGTAGGAATTAAGTTGGAGTAGGTAGATATATGCAGGAAAAAACCCGGACTTGAAATCTGAAACTTGGAGGGTAGTTATGCCCCGACAAAAATTTTGGGACCCAAACGGGTTTTGGCAAAAAGTGGGGGTATTGGGGTGTACGCAATTGTCGCGATAGTGTATCTCGGGACTGGCTTGGGCGATTCGGGTGGGGCCTGCGGGGTATTAGGTAAGTGGCTACGGGGAATTTTTTGGGATAGGTCGTTTTGGTGCCGCACTTGAGTGTGGGCACCGAAATGGCCGGATGAAAATTCAAGCGTTATAGCGGTTTTTTGGAGGCTTGGGGGTTTTCGCGCCTGGGAGTAGTGATGGTGGAGGGCTGGATGTTGGGAAAATATTTGGTGTTGGACATTAGAGTCTCGGGGTGAACTTTTGGGGGTGATATGACTCAAAGAGTCGGGGGTCGAAAGTCGACTTTTTGTAAAGTGAATTCAAATCCGGTTTCGATAGCCCATTCGAAAGAGCGTCCCCTGGGGCTCCGAAAAAAGGTATAATATGTCGGGGGTCCACTTGAGTCTCAAAAAGTTATAGCCAATGTGGCAAAATGTCGCGAATCTTTTTGAGACTCTAACGTCCCGGGGAAATTTTTTTAATTTTTCTGACACGGATATGGATTTAGGGGTGTCAAAGCACCATATAAGTCGAATTTCGGGTCAAAATTCGAAAATTTTGTTCCCCACCCCTATTTCCAAAGGGGGATTTTTTTTTTTTTGAAAATCCTTTTGGGGGATTTTCGGGATTTTTTGGGGGACCATAACTTTTTTTTGGGGTGGAAGAATTGGGATGGGGTTTCCTTCATAAAATCGAGTAAAAAATTAGGTGTTTTTTCACCGGAGAAAATTTCAAAAAAGTCGAAATTGAACCCGTAGGGGTCGAATTTCGAAAAACCAAAAATTTTTCGGTTTTTTGGAAAAATTCGGGATTTTTGCCGGCGGTTCGTGCCGAAGTATTTTTCCTGGATAGAGCAGAATTTTCTGCATATTGTAGGCTTTTAAAATTTTTCAAAAAGGTCAACTTTGAAAAAGTTATGAATTTTTGAAAAATTCGTTGATTTTTCCGGCCAAAATTTTCGGCCAAAAAATTAAATTTTTCAAAATGGCCATAAATAGGCCTAATGTTATATCAATCGAAAGCTCTCATCGAGCTGAGTACAAAAATATTTTTTGCAAAATTTTCTGACCATTTTGTACAAAGTTACAAAAGGTCGAAATTTTGGATGTGGGTGGTTTGGGGGCCGAAGGCCCCCAAACGGCGGGCCGGAGGCCCGCCGAGCGAGGGCCAAGGCCCGAGCACACCGAGGCCGAAGGCCGAGGAATTTTCTGACCATTTTGTACAAAGATACAAAAGGTCGAAATTTGGTGTGTGGGAGGTTTGGGGGCCGAAGGCCCCCAAACGGCGGGCCGGAGGCCCGCCGAGCGAGGGCCGAAGGCCCGAGCACACCGAGGCCGAAGGCCGAGGAATTTTCTGACCATTTTGTACAAAGTTACAAAAGGTCGAAATTTTGTGTGTAAGAGGTTTGGGGGCCGAAGGCCCCCAAACGGCGGGCCGGAGGCCCGCCGTGCGAGGGCCGAAGGCACGAGCATCCATCCATCGTTGGAAGGCAACGGATTTTCGAGGGCCGAAGGCCCGAGATTTCCATCCATCACTCGAGGCAAGGCAAAAGAGTTTTGAGGGCCGAAGGTCCGAGGCCGAAGGCCGAGGAGTTTGGGGGCGAGGGCCGAAGGCCGAAGCAACGCTCGGGCCGAAGGCCCGAGCATGCATCCATCCCTCAAGGCAAGACAACGTATTTTCGAGGGCCGAAGGCCCGAGATTTGCACCCATCCCTCGATGCATTTTAAAAGTGAGTCGAGGGCCGAAGGCCCGAGATTGGCATCCATCCCGCAATTCAGAATGTTGTTTAGTCGCGGCGGGCCGAAGGCCCGACGAGATTTCCAAGGCCATCTTTAAATGAAGAAGCAAAAAACTTTCTAGCCGCGCGCGAAGCGCGCCCCAAAGCCGTTAGGCTTTCCAACGGGCAGAGCAAAATTTAAACCCAGAGCAAAATTAAACTGCCATTGCATACGTAAGTTACCGCCATCGCATACGTAACCCAGAGCTACCCAGAGCCCCAAAGTTAGGCTTTCCACGGGCACCCAAAATTTACCGCCAGAGTGCTGTAACCACCGCCATCGCATACGACCCAGAGCTAGTTATAATAGTCTAAAAAAAACCCAACTTCGATTTTAAAAAAACTCAGGCTCCCGGCCGAAGGCCGGGAGCCCCCGGAAAGTTATGGATGGGTCCTACAACTTTTTGAGGGCTATTCAGGAAAAATCCGACCCTCGGGCGCCATGACTTTTCCTTTGCGCCGAAACGACCCCCATGTGATTTATATCTCGTGAACCAGAACCTGGAGCAAAAAAACTTCTGCTGGTAGGAACCTAAGTTGGAACATGTACATATATGCAGGAAAAAACCCGGACCCGAAATCTGAACTTGAAGGGTAGTTATTGGTGGGCAAAAATTTCTGGGACCAAACGGTTTTTGGCAAAATTTGGGGTTATTGGGGTGTACGCAATTGTCGCGATGGTGTATCTCGGGAATGGATTGGGCGATTCGGATGGGGCCTGCGGTCTATTAGGTAAGTCGCTATGGGGAATTTTTTGGGATGGGTCGTTTTGGTGCCGCAATTGAGTGTGGCACCAAAATGGCCGGATGAATATTTCAACGCGTTATAACGCGTTTTTGAGAAGTAGGGGGTTCTTGGGCCTGGGAGTGATGTTGGAGGGTGGGATGTTGGGAAGATATTTGGTGTTGGACATTAGAGTCTCAAGTGAACTTTTGGGGGTATTATGGTCCAAAGTGTCGGGGTCGAAAAGTCGACTTTTTTTAAAAGGTCGTTTCAGGTCTATTCGATAGCCTAAGTTATAGAGCGTCCCCTGGGCTCCGAAAAAGGTATACTTTGTTGGGGATCCTCTTGAGTCTCAAAAAGTTATAGCCAATGTGGCAAAATGTCGCGAAACTTTTTGAGACTCTAACGTCCCGGGGAATTTTTTTAAAATTTTTTTGACGCTGGATTCGTACTCAGCGCATGTCAGAGTACCAAATAGGTCGAATTTCGGGTCAAAATTCGAAAATTTTGTCCCACCCCCTATATTCCAAAGGGTACCCCTTTTGGGAAAATTTCGGGATTTTTTAGGGGACCTTAACTTTTTTTGGGGTGGACGGATTGCGATGGGGTTTGCTTTATAAATACGAATAAAAAACTAGAAATTTTTTGAGGTGAAAAAATTTTGAAAAAATTCGAAATTGGGGGTTGTAGGGGTCGAATTTCGAAAAACCGAAAATTTTTCGGTTTTTTTCTAAAAAATTTCGGCATTTTTGCCGGCGGTTCGGGTCGTAGGTATTTTTTCTGTATAGAGCAGATTTTTCTGCATAGAATACCCCTTTAAAATGTTTCAAAAAGGTCTACTTTGGTGAAGTTACGATTTTTTTAAAATTTGGGTGATTTTTTCCTCCGAAATTTTCGGCCAAAAAAAAACTTTTTTCTAAAAATGGATTTAAATGGGCCAAATGTTATATCAATCGAAAGCTCTCATCGAGCTGAGTTTAAAAATATTTTTTCCAAATTTTCTGACCCATTTTGGCAAAAGTTAGAGAGTGTCGAACTTTGGGGGGGGGGGGGGGGGGGGGGGGGGGCGGTTCTCTCAGACTCATATGACACGCAAAAGTCGATCGCAGACTCAAGTGTTCAACTACTCAAATCTTCCTCCCACCTACCCTACAAGATCACTCCCTGACGCGAAAAACCCCAGGCCGCCAAAAAACCGCTATGAGCAGCTGAATTTTTCATTGGACGTTTCATTGCCCACACTTGAGTGTGGCACCAAAATAACCATGCTCATTGAATTCCCCATGACCGATTACCTATAATCCCCAACGAGTTTTTTGCCCCGTTTGGTCTTTTTTCGAGTTTGACATTTTTCAATGTTCCCTTTTGTCGAAAACGGGCCCTGCAGCTTTATTTTTCCATTTTTTTATTTTTTTTAAATTTTTTAAAATCCCCCTAAAATTTAATTTTACTTTAATGTGGAACTGCTGGGGCTTTTTAGCGGAAATTTGGGGTAGTAGTAGTAGGTAATCGGACCTGGGGAGTTCATTGGGCATGTTCATTTGGGTGCCACACTTGAGTGTGGCACTGAAAGGTCCTACTTCGGGAACTTTTTCTCCGTTTGGGGTTTAAACATGGAGATATAGGTAATCGACCTTGGGGAATTCAGCTAGCATGGTCGTTTTGGTTGCCACACTTAAGTGTGGCACTGAAACGGTCGTTTTTTTCCAAATACTCCAACATTAATTTTTAATTAAACTTTTATATATTTTTTTCATTTCTAGCCTAAAAATTAAAATGTTTTAATTCAAAAAATTATTTTTATTCAACATCAACGTAATTTTTTCTATTTTCCAAAAATCTAAATTTTTTCGACAACAACAACATTTTCACTTATTCTTATTTTTTCTCCTACAACAACAAATTTCTTCAATTCAATTTATTCCTTCTTCAACATTTTTCTTCTTCAACACATTCCTTCCTCTAACTCAACACCTACAAACAAACCATTATGGTTAGTTTTATAATTTATAATTTAAAAAAAACAAAATGTTTTTCACAATTTTAGAATTTTTTAAAAAAACTTTTTTTTCCTTAATTTAGAATTTTTTTTCGAAAAACATTTTTTAAGTGAAAAAAATCCCACGGATGTGGGTAGCGAATTTGTATGACCACTATGCAGAGGGGGTCATGCCGGTTTTTTTCTCAGAAATGGGCGGAGCTGGCATGATCGGGGATTGGGTCACGCCCGTTTCCCCTTTTGGGGGTATGGGAAGGCTCCCCCTTCCTTCTGGACAGTGGGACAGTACAACCACTGTGCGGACGGTTCATGCCGGTTTTTTCCCAGAAATGGGCGGAACCGGCATGCTCGGGGATTGGGTCATGCCCGTTTCCCCTTTTGGGGGTATGGGAAGGCTCCCCCTTCCTTCTGCACAGTGGGACAGTACAACAGGGCAAACAGGCGATTCTGTTATAATCCCAGAAGCTATGCGAGTTAATTCAAGGCAAGAATTGTATGCATTTGTTTTTTAACACAGGTTTTGATGCGCCTGTTACAGATTTGTTAAAACGTGTAATTCTTTCGCCAACTAATAGAGTAGTAGATGTGATTAACTTCAGAAATTATTGATTTTAATAAACGCGCCTCTTCACGAGTATTTGTCAATAGATAATCCTACAAGTGAGAACCCTTTTGCTTATAACTTAGCTGATTATGAAGTAGCCCAATTTAAACAGATTAACACCTAAGGGATTGCCAGCGCACAATATTAAGCTTTAAAGTTGGTGCAGTAATAGTATTACTTCAAAATTTAAATACCCAGAAGGGTTTATGTAACGGTACCAGAATGATAGTTAGGCGTTTACATCAAGATTTAATTGAAGCGGAAACTATAAGTGGTTTCTTCAGAACGTGGTATTGTTGTGGGAATTTGCAGAGCAAGAAATAGCTATAAGGAACTGCGTCCGGACGGAGTTAGTTTTGAAAGATTCCAATTCCCAGTAAGGGTAGCATTTTGTATGACAATAACTAAAGCCCAGGGGCAAACATGCGAACGTTTAGGTATTGATATTCTTGATGAACCATTCGCGCATGGTCAGACTTATACGGCTTTTTTCAAGATGCAGAAGTGGGGAGAATATTAGAGTATTTGCACCTGGAAAAACACCCGATAATAATGGTAATATTTCTATGAGAAATGTAGTAGCAAGAGGAATCCGTTTGATTAAAAATAGTATTGAAAAAATATAAATAAAAATAGTATTAAAATTTCAGTTAAATTTCTCTTAGGGGTATACTTTAAAATCAAAAAAACTAAGGGTAATTTTTAGGGGGTAAACTTACATTACAAATCAAAAAGGCCGTAAAAAAAGAATGAGACCACTTCAACATTCTTTAAAAAAGAACGAGACCACTTCAACGTTCTAAAAAATAAAAGGCCAAAATAAATTAAATAAAAAAAGGCCAAAAGAGTGAGACCACTTCAACACTCTTTAAAAAGAACGAGACCACTTCAACGTTCTAAAAAAAAAAAGGCCAAAATAAATAAAAAAATAAAAAAGGCCAAAAGAGTGAGACCACTTCAACACTCTTTAAAAAGAACGGGGACCACTTCAACGTTCTAAAAAATAAAAGGCCAAAATAAATAAAATAAAAAAGGCCAAATAGAGTGAGACCACTTCAACACTCTATAAAAAAGAACGAGACCACTTCAACGTTCTAAAAAAAGGCCAAAATAAAAAAAATAAAAAAGGCCAAAAGAGTGAGACCACTTCAACACTCTTTATAAAGAACGAGACCACTTCAACGTTCTAAAAAAAAGGCCAAAATAAATAAAAAATAAAAAAAGGCCAAAAAGAGTGAGACCACTTCAACACTCTTTAAAAAGAACGAGACCACTTCAACGTTCTAAAAAATAAAAGGCCTAAATAAAAAAAGGCCAAAATAAATAAAATAAAAAAGGCCAAAAGAGTGAGACCACTTCAACACTCTTTAGAGAACGAGACCACTTCAACGTTCTAAAATAAAAAAGGCCAAAATAAATAAAAAATGGCCAAGAGTCAGACCACTTTAACATTATAAGTAAGAATTCCGACCCCAATGGGGCGGGGTACAGGGTTTGCCCGTTTACCTCCGTGCACCTCCACGTGGTGTACCCTGGGCATTGTTGTATAATTAAAAAATGTTATACAACAATGGCTAAGCACGGTAAAAACGGGAAGAGTTGAAATTAAATAAATTATGTGACTGTTTCTAGCCGCGCGCGAAGCGCGCCCCAAAGCCGTTAGGCTTTCCAACGAGCAGAGCAAAATTTTACTGCCAGAGTATCCTAATGGGAATTGCATACGCACAACGCCGCCATCGCATACGTAACCCACAGCTAGTTATAATAGTCTAAAAAAACCCCAACTTCGAATTTAAAAAAAACTCAGGCTCCCGGCCGAAGGCCGGGAGCCCCCGGAAAGTTATGGATGGGTCCTACAACTTTTTGAGGGCTATTCAGGAAAAATCCGACCTCGGCGCCATGGACTTTTCCTTTGCGCCGAAACGACCCCATGTGATTTTATATCTCGTGAACCAGAACCTGGAGCAAAAAACTTCTGCTGGTAGGAACCTAAGTTGGAACATGTACATATATGCAGGAAAAAAACCCGGACCCGAAATCTGAACTTGAAGGGTAGTTATTGGTGGGCAAAAATTTCTGGGACCAAACGGTTTTTGGCAAAAAGTGGGGTTATTGGGGTGTACGCAATTGTCGCGATAGTGTATCTCGGGACTGGCTTGGGCGATTCGGGTGGGGCCTGCGGGGTATTAGGTAAGTGGCTACGGGGAATTTTTTGGGATAGGTCGTTTTGGTGCCGCACTTGAGTGTGGCACCGAAATGGCCGGATGAAAATTTCAACGCGTTATAACGCGTTTTTGAGAAGTAGGGGGTTCTTGGGCCTGGGAGTGATGTTGGAGGGTGGATGTTGGGAAGATATTTGGTGTTTGGACATTTAGAGTCTCGGGTGAACTTTTGGGGGGTGATATGACTCAAAGAGTCGGGGTCGAAAAGTCGACTTTTTTAAGTGATATTCAAATCCGTTTTCGATAGCCCATTCGAAAGAGGCGTCCCCTGGGGGCTCCGAAAAAGGTATAATATGTCGGGGGGTCCACTTGAGTCTCAAAAAGTATAGCCAATTGTGGCAAAATGTCGCGAATCTTTTGAGACTCTAACGTCCCGGGGAAATTTTTTTAAATTTTTCTGACACCGGATATGGATTTAGCGGGTGTCAAAGCACCATATAAGTCGAATTTCGGGTCAAAATTCGAAAATTTTGTCCCACCCCTTATTTCCAAAGGGGTACCCCTTTTGGGGGATTTTCGGGATTTTTTGGGGGACCATAACTTTTTTGGGGTGGAAGAATTGGGATGGGGTTTCCTTCATAAATCGAGTAAAAAATTAGGTGTTTTTTCACCGGAGAAAATTTCAAAAAAAGTCGAAATTGAACCCGTAGGGGTCGAATTTCGAAAAACCAAAAATTTTTCGGTTTTTTGGAAAAATTTCGGGATTTTTGCCGGCGGTTCGTGCCGAAAGTATTTTTCCTGGATAGAGCAGAATTTTCTGCATATTGTAGGCTTTTTAAAATTTTTCAAAAAGGTCAACTTTGAAAAAGTTATGAATTTTTGAAAAATTCGTTGATTTTTCCGGCCAAAATTTTCGGCCAAAAAATTAAATTTTTCAAAATGGCCATAATAGGCCTAATGTTATATCAATCGAAAGCTCTCATCGAGCTGAGTACAAAATATTTTTTGCAAAATTTTCTGACCATTTTGTACAAAGTTACAAAAGGTCGAAATTTTGGATGTGGGTGGTTTGGGGGCCGAAGGCCCCCAAACGGCGGGCCGGAGGCCCGCCGAGCGAGGGCCAAGGCCCGAGCACACCGAGGCCGAAGGCCGAGGAATTTTCTGACCATTTTGTACAAAGATACAAAAGGTCGAAATTTTGTGTGTGGGAGGTTTGGGGGCCGAAGGCCCCCAAACGGCGGGCCGGAGGCCCGCCGAGCGAGGGCCGAAGGCCCGAGCACACCGAGGCCGAAGGCCGAGGAATTTTCTGACCATTTTGTACAAAGTTACAAAAGGTCGAAATTTTGTGTGTAAGAGGTTTGGGGGCCGAAGGCCCCCAAACGGCGGGCCGGAGGCCCGCCGTGCGAGGGCCGAAGGCACGAGCATCCATCCATCGTTGGAAGGCAACGGATTTTCGAGGGCCGAAGGCCCGAGATTTCCATCCATCACTCGAGGCAAGGCAAAAGAGTTTTGAGGGCCGAAGGTCCGAGGCCGAAGGCCGAGGAGTTTGGGGGCGAGGGCCGAAGGCCCGAAGCAACGCTCGGGCCGAAGGCCCGAGCATGCATCCATCCCTCAAGGCAAGACAACGTATTTTCGAGGGCCGAAGGCCCGAGATTTGCACCCATCCCTCGATGCATTTTTAAAGTGAGTCGAGGGCCGAAGGCCCGAGATTGGCATCCATCCCGCAATTCAGAATGTTGTTTAGTCGCGGCGGGCCGAAGGCCCGACGAGATTTCCAAGGCCATCTTTAAATGAAGAAGCAAAAAACTTTCTAGCCGCGCGCGAAGCGCGCCCCAAAGCCGTTAGGCTTTCCAACGGGCAGAGCAAAATTTAAACCCAGAGCAAAATTAAACTGCCATTGCATACGTAAGTTACCGCCATCGCATACGTAACCCAGAGCTAGTTATAATAGTATAAAAAAAACCCCAACTTCAACTTTAAAAAAACTCAGGCTCCCGGCCGAAGGCCGGGAGCCCCCGGAAAGTTATGGATGGGTCCTACAACTTTTTGAGGGCTATTCAGGAAAAATCCGACCTCGGCGCCATGACTTTTCCTTTGCGCCGAAACGACCCCATGTGATTTTATATCTCGTGAACCAGAACCTGGAGCAAAAAACTTCTGCTGGTAGGAACCTAAGTTGGAACATGTACATATATGCAGGAAAAAACCCGGACCCGAAATCTGAACTTGAAGGGTAGTTATTGGTGGGCAAAAATTTCTGGGACCAAAACGGTTTTTTGGCAAAAAGTGGGGTTATTGGGGTGTACGCAATTGTCGCGATAGTGTATCTCGGGACTGGCTTGGGCGATTCGGGTGGGGCCTGCGGGGTATTAGGTAAGTGGCTACGGGGAATTTTTTGGGATAGGTCGTTTTGGTGCCGCACTTGAGTGTGGCACCGAAATGGCCGGATGAAAATTTCAACGCGTTATAACGCGTTTTTGAGAAGTAGGGGGTTCTTGGGCCTGGGAGTGATGTTGGAGGGTGGGATGTTGGGAAGATATTTGGTGTTGGACATTAGAGTCTCGGGTGAACTTTTGGGGGTGATATGACTCAAAGAGTCGGGGTCGAAAAGTCGACTTTTTGTAAAGTGAATTCAAATCCGTTTTCGATAGCCCATTCGAAAGAGCGTCCCCTGGGGCTCCGAAAAAAGGTATAATATGTCGGGGGTCCACTTGAGTCTCAAAAAGTTATAGCCAATGTGGCAAAATGTCGCGAATCTTTTTGAGACTCTAACGTCCCGGGGAAATTTTTTTAAATTTTTCTGACACCGGATATGGATTTAGCGGGTGTCAAAGCACCATATAAGTCGAATTTCGGGTCAAAAATTCGAAAATTTTGTCCCACCCCTTATTTCCAAAGGGGTACCCCTTTTGGGGGATTTTCGGGATTTTTTGGGGGACCATAACTTTTTTTGGGGTGGAAGAATTGGGATGGGGTTTCCTTCATAAAATCGAGTAAAAATTAGGTGTTTTTTCACCGGAGAAAATTTCAAAAAAGTCGAAATTGAACCCGTAGGGGTCGAATTTCGAAAAAACCAAAAATTTTTCGGTTTTTTTGGAAAAATTTCGGGATTTTTGCCGGCGGTTCGTGCCGAAAGTATTTTTCCTGGATAGAGCAGAATTTTCTGCATATTGTAGGCTTTTAAAATTTTTCAAAAAGGTCAACTTTGAAAAAGTTATGAATTTTTGAAAAATTCGTTGATTTTTCCGGCCAAAATTTTCGGCCAAAAAATTAAATTTTTCAAAATGGCCATAAATAGGCCTAATGTTATATCAATCGAAAGCTCTCATCGAGCTGAGTACAAAATATTTTTTGCAAAATTTTCTGACCATTTTGTACAAAGTTACAAAAGGTCGAAATTTTGGATGTGGGTGGTTTGGGGCCGAAGGCCCCCAAACGGCGGGCCGGAGGCCCGCCGAGCGAGGGCCAAGGCCCGAGCACACCGAGGCCGAAGGCCGAGGAATTTTCTGACCATTTTGTACAAAGATACAAAAGGTCGAAATTTTGTGTGTGGGAGGTTTGGGGGCCGAAGGCCCCCAAACGGCGGGCCGGAGGCCCGCCGAGCGAGGGCCGAAGGCCCGAGCACACCGAGGCCGAAGGCCGAGGAATTTTCTGACCATTTTGTACAAAGTTACAAAAGGTCGAAATTTTGTGTGTAAGAGGTTTGGGGGCCGAAGGCCCCCAAACGGCGGGCCGGAGGCCCGCCGTGCGAGGGCCGAAGGCACGAGCATCCATCCATCGTTGGAAGGCAACGGATTTTCGAGGGCCGAAGGCCCGAGATTTCCATCCATCACTCGAGGCAAGGCAAAAGAGTTTTGAGGGCCGAAGGTCCGAGGCCGAAGGCCGAGGAGTTTGGGGGCGAGGGCCGAAGGCCCGAAGCAACGCTCGGGCCGAAGGCCCGAGCATGCATCCATCCCTCAAGGCAAGACAACGTATTTTCGAGGGCCGAAGGCCCGAGATTTGCACCCATCCCTCGATGCATTTTAAAAGTGAGTCGAGGCCGAAGGCCCGAGATTGGCATCCATCCCGCAATTCAGAATGTTGTTTAGTCGCGGCGGGCCGAAGGCCCGACGAGATTTCCAAGGCCATCTTTAAATGAAGAAGCAAAAAACTTTCTAGCCGCGCGCGAAGCGCGCCCCAAAGCCGTTAGGCTTTCCAACGGGCAGAGCAAAATTTAAACCCAGAGCAAAATTAAACTGCCATTGCATACGTAAGTTACCGCCATCGCATACGTAACCCAGAGCTAGTTATAATAGTCTAAAAAAAACCCCAACTTCGATTTAAAAAACTCAGGCTCCCGGCCGAAGGCCGGGAGCCCCCGGAAAGTTATGGATGGGTCCTACAACTTTTTGAGGGCTATTCAGGAAAAATCCGACCTCGGCGCCATGACTTTTCCTTTGCGCCGAAACGACCCCATGTGATTTTATATCTCGTGAACCAGAACCTGGAGCAAAAAACTTCTGCTGGTAGGAACCTAAGTTGGAACATGTACATATATGCAGGAAAAAAACCCGGACCCGAAATCTGAACTTGAAGGGTAGTTATTGGTGGGCAAAAATTTCTGGGACCAAACGGTTTTTGGCAAAATTTGGGGTTATTGGGGTGTACGCAATTGTCGCGATGGTGTAATCTCGGGAATGGATTGGGCGATTCGGATGGGGCCTGCGGTCTATTAGGTAAGTCGCTATGGGGAATTTTTTTGGGATGGGTCGTTTTGGTGCCGCAATTGAGTGTGGCACCAAAATGGCCGGATGAATATTTCAACGCGTTATAACGCGTTTTTGAGAAGTAGGGGGTTCTTTGGCCTGGGAGTGATGTTGGAGGGTGGGATGTTGGGAAGATATTTGGTGTTGGACATTAGAGTCTCAAGTAATAAAAAAAAAAAATAAAATCTTGATGTTCGATTTCTTTATGGGAGAAAATCGCTTTAAAAACTAAAATCTCAAGAAGAAATTGCGGGGGAATTTTTTGGGTTGTGGATTGGTCCTACAACTTTTTGAGGCGCATTCAGGAAAAATATGACCTTGGCACCAAAACGTCGTTTTCGCACTGAAACGGCCATGGGTGGTTTTTCAATGGAAATAGCGGGGAGGGCTGAAGTGTGATCAAAAAGTGGTTGGGGGGAGGATTTTAAGTTGGGAATGTACTATATCGTATGCAAAAGTTGGGAGGGCTTGGATGAACTCTTCCGACCTGTAGGCCGAGTGCGAAAATTGTACATCTCGTCCCAAAATGACACATGGTGTCCGACGAAACTCAACGACAATTTACAAACTATATGCCATTCGATAGAGCTCCATGAGTTGGTAATGGGGGAAAATTTGGTTTTGATTTTTTCTGACCATTTTGGGCAAAGTTATAGAATGCCAAAGGTCCAAAATGGCCAAAACACCCTAACGTGAAGGGAGGCTCCCATGGAATGTAATTATAAAAGTGGTTAAACTTGGGCCAATGGTTTTCAACTCTTTTTTAGTATGTTAGGGGCACTAAATGTACTACAATTTTGTTGGGGGACACTTGAGTCTCAGATTTTTTTCCTGACATAGATATGGGCACCAAAGTGACCTCGCCAAAACCGACTTTTTAACGCGTGAATTGAAACTCGATTTGAGTACCCTATCTTGTAGAGCGACCCTTGAAACCTCTAAAAATATATACTTTGTTGGGGGTACACTTGAGTCTGGGGGAGTTATACTCAAAAAAGTGGCATTTTTGGGGCCAAAAGTGGTCGGTTTTTGAGTATATCTCCGAGGAAAAAATTTTTAAAAATAAACGGAGTTCGGATTCGTGTTCAGCACATATTGGAGCACCATAAAACATATTTTTCTCGAGGTCGAATTTTTGACCCATTTTTGAAGGGGTACCCCTTTTGAATTTTTTGGGTGAAATTTAAATCGACTGTAACTTTGCGAGTTTTTGTCGTGGCCAAACGAATTAAAGCTTATAAAATAGAGCAAAAAATTACAAATTTTTTGAGCTATTTAAATTTTTGTAAAATTTCACCCGAGGCCTGGTAGGGTCGATTTTTTCAAAATTCAAAATTTTTCGGTTTTTTGAAATTTTTGGGGTATATCGAGGCTGAGGGGTGTTATAAATATTTTTATAAAATTAAAGCAGAATTTTGCTATATATTAAGCTTTTAAAATGTTTCAAAAGGGTTTATTTTTGGGGAGTTATGATTTTTTGAAAATTACGTAAATTTTTCGGTCGAAATTTCGGCCAAAAATTTATTTTTTCCAAAATGACTTAAATAGGGCAAATGTTATATCAATCGAAAGCTCTCATCGAGCTGAGCATGAAAATATTTTTTTTCAAAATTTTCTGACCATTTTGTACAAAGTTACAAAAGGTCGAAATTTCGGGTGTGGGTAACTTGGGGGCCGAAGGCCCCCAAAATGGGTCGCGAGGGGCCGAAGGCCCGAGCTTAAGATCCATCCCAAAATGGGTCGCGAGGGCCGAAGGCCCGAGCTTAAGATCCATCCCTGAAGGCAGAGCAAAGACCTACCGAGGCCGAAGGCCGAGGAGTTTGGGGGCGAGGGCCGAAGGCCCGAGCTTAAGACCCATACAAAATGAATCGCGAGGGCAGAAGGCCCGAGCTGCGACCCATCCCGGAAGGCAGAGCAAAGATTCACCGAGGCCGAAGGCCGAGGAGTTTGGGGCGAGGGCCGAAGGCCCGAAGCAATGAAAAGGCATGGCTAAATTTTATCGGCGAGGGCCGAAGGCCCGAAGCAATGAAAAGGCAGGGCAAAATATACCGTTTCTAGCAGCGCGCGAAGCGCGCCCCAAAGGCCGTTAGGCTTTCCAACGGGCAGAGCAAAATTTAAACCCAAAAGCATACGTCGAGGCAATGCATACGTAACTTACCGCCATACCCAATGGGCACAACTAGTTATAATAGTATAAAAAAAAACCCCAACTTCAACTTTAAAAAAACTCAGGCTCCCGGCCGAAGGCCGGGAGCCCCCGGAAAGTTATGGATGGGTCCTACAACTTTTTGAGGGCTATTCAGGAAAAATCCGACCTCGGCGCCATGACTTTTCCTTTGCGCCGAAACGACCCCATGTGATTTTATATCTCGTGAACCAGAACCTGGAGCAAAAAACTTCTGCTGGTAGGAACCTAAGTTGGAACATGTACATATATGCAGGAAAAAACCCGGACCCGAAATCTGAACTTGAAGGGTAGTTATTGGTGGGCAAAAATTTCTGGGACCAAACGGTTTTTGGCAAAAAGTGGGGTTATTGGGGTGTACGCAATTGTCGCGATAGTGTATCTCGGGACTGGCTTGGGCGATTCGGGTGGGGCCTGCGGGGTATTAGGTAAGTGGCTACGGGGAATTTTTTGGGATAGGTCGTTTTGGTGCCGCACTTGAGTGTGGCACCGAAATGGCCGGATGAAAATTTCAACGCGTTATAACGCGTTTTTGAGAAGTAGGGGGTTCTTGGGCCTGGGAGTGATGTTGGAGGGTGGGATGTTGGGAAGATATTTGGTGTTGGACATTAGAGTCTCGGGTGAACTTTTGGGGGTGATATGACTCAAAGAGTCGGGTTCGAAAAGTCGACTTTTTGTAAAGTGAATTCAAATCCGTTTTCGATAGCCCATTCGAAAGAGCGTCCCCTGGGGCTCCGAAAAAGGTATAATATGTCGGGGGTCCACTTGAGTCTCAAAAAGTTATAGCCAATGTGGCAAAATGTCGCGAATCTTTTTGAGACTCTAACGTCCCGGGGAAATTTTTTTAAATTTTTCTGACACCGGATATGGATTTAGCGGGTGTCAAAGCACCATATAAGTCGAATTTCGGGTCAAAATTCGAAAATTTTGTCCCACCCCTTATTTCCAAAGGGGTACCCCTTTTGGGGGATTTTCGGGATTTTTTGGGGGACCATAACTTTTTTTGGGGTGGAAGAATTGGGATGGGGTTTCCCTTCATAAAATCGAGTAAAAAATTAGGTGTTTTTTCACCGGAGAAAATTTCAAAAAAAGTCGAAATTGAAACCCGTAGGGGTCGAATTTCGAAAAACCAAAAATTTTTCGGTTTTTTTGGAAAAATTCGGGATTTTTGCCGGCGGTTCGTGCCGAAAGTATTTTTCCTGGATAGAGCAGAATTTTCTGCATATTGTAGGCTTTTAAAATTTTTCAAAAAGGTCAACTTTGAAAAAGTTATGAATTTTTGAAAAATTCGTTGATTTTTCCGGCCAAAATTTTCGGCCAAAAAATTAAATTTTTCAAAATGGCCATAAATAGGCCTAATGTTATATCAATCGAAAGCTCTCATCGAGCTGAGTACAAAAATATTTTTTGCAAAATTTTCTGACCATTTTGTACAAAGTTACAAAAGGTCGAAATTTTGGATGTGGGTGGTTTGGGGGCCGAAGGCCCCCAAACGGCGGGCCGGAGGCCCGCCGAGCGAGGGCCAAGGCCCGAGCACACCGAGGCCGAAGGCCGAGGAATTTTCTGACCATTTTGTACAAAGATACAAAAGGTCGAAATTTTGTGTGTGGGAGGTTTGGGGGCCGAAGGCCCCCAAACGGCGGGCCGGAGGCCCGCCGAGCGAGGGCCGAAGGCCCGAGCACACCGAGGCCGAAGGCCGAGGAATTTTCTGACCATTTTGTACAAAGTTACAAAAGGTCGAAATTTTGTGTGTAAGAGGTTTGGGGCCGAAGGCCCCCAAACGGCGGGCCGGAGGCCCGCCGTGCGAGGGCCGAAGGCACGAGCATCCATCCATCGTTGGAAGGCAACGGATTTTTCGAGGGCCGAAGGCCCGAGATTTCCATCCATCACTCGAGGCAAGGCAAAAGAGTTTTGAGGGCCGAAGGTCCGAGGCCGAAGGCCGAGGAGTTTGGGGGCGAGGGCCGAAGGCCCGAAGCAACGCTCGGGCCGAAGGCCCGAGCATGCATCCATCCCTCAAGGCAAGACAACGTATTTTCGAGGGCCGAAGGCCCGAGATTTGCACCCATCCCTCGATGCATTTTAAAAGTGAGTCGAGGGCCGAAGGCCCGAGATTGGCATCCATCCCGCAATTCAGAATGTTGTTTAGTCGCGGCGGGCCGAAGGCCCGACGAGATTTCCAAGGCCATCTTTAAATGAAGAAGCAAAAAACTTTCTAGCCGCGCGCGAAGCGCGCCCCAAAGCCGTTAGGCTTTCCAACGGGCAGAGCAAAATTTAAACCCAGAGCAAAATTAAACTGCCATTGCATACGTAAGTTACCGCCATCGCATACGTAACCCAGAGCTAGTTATAATAGTATAAAAAAAACCCCAACTTCGACTTTAAAAAAACTCAGGCTCCCGGCCGAAGGCCGGGAGCCCCGGAAAGTTATGGATGGGTCCTACAACTTTTTGAGGGCTATTCAGGAAAAATCCGACCTCGGCGCCATGACTTTTCCTTTGCGCCGAAACGACCCCATGTGATTTTATATCTCGTGAACCAGAACCTGGAGCAAAAAACTTCTGCTGGTAGGAACCTAAGTTGGAACATGTACATATATGCAGGAAAAAACCCGGACCCGAAATCTGAACTTGAAGGGTAGTTATTGGTGGGCAAAAATTTCTGGGACCAAACGGTTTTTGGCAAAAGTTGGGGTTATTGGGGTGTACGCAATTGTCGCGATAGTGTATCTCGGGACTGGCTTGGGCGATTCGGGTGGGGCCTGCGGGTCTATTAGGTAAGTGGCTATGGGGAATTTTTTGGGATAGGTCGTTTTGGTGCCGCACTTGAGTGTGGCACCGAAATGGCCGGATGAAATATTTCAACGCGTTATAACGCGTTTTTGAGAAGTAGGGGGTTCTTGGGCCTGGGAGTGATGTTGGAGGGTGGGATGTTGGGAAGATATTTGGTGTTGGACATTAGAGTCTCAAGTGAACTTTTGGGGGTGATATGACTCAAAGAGTCGGGGTCGAAAAGTCGACTTTTTTTAAAAGGTCGTTTCAGGTCTATTCGATAGCCTAAGTTATAGAGCGTCCCCTGGGGCTCCGAAAAAGGTATACTTTGTTGGGGATCCTCTTGAGTCTCAAAAAGTTATAGCCAATGTGGCAAAATGTCGCGAAACTTTTTGAGACTCTAACGTCCCGGGGAATTTTTTTAAAATTTTTTTGACGCTGGATTCGTACTCAGCGCATGTCAGAGTACCAAATAGGTCGAATTTCGGGTCAAAATTCGAAAATTTTGTCCCACCCCCTATATTCCAAAGGGTACCCCTTTTGGGAAAATTTCGGGATTTTTTAGGGGACCTTAACTTTTTTGTGGGGTGGACGGATTGCGATGGGGTTTGCTTTATAAATACGAATAAAAAACTAGAAATTTTTTGAGGTGAAAAAATTTTGAAAAAATTCGAAATTGGGGGTGTAGGGGTCGAATTTCGAAAAAACCGAAAATTTTTCGGTTTTTCTAAAAAATTTCGGCATTTTTGCCGGCGGTTCGGGTCGTAGGTATTTTTTCTGTATAGAGCAGATTTTTCTGCATAGAATACCCCTTTAAAATGTTTCAAAAAGGTCTACTTTGGTGAAGTTACGATTTTTTTAAAATTTGGGTGATTTTTTTCCTCCGAAATTTTCGGCCAAAAAAAACTTTTTTCTAAAATGGATTTAAATGGGCCAAATGTTATATCAATCGAAAGCTCTCATCGAGCTGAGTTTAAAAATATTTTTTCCAAAATTTTCTGACCATTTTGGCAAAAGTTAGAGAGTGTCGAACTTTGGGGGGGGGGGGGGGCGGTTCTCTCAGACTCATATGACACGCAAAAGTCGATCGCAGACTCAAGTGTTCAACTACTCAAATCTTCCTCCCACCCTACCCTACAAGATCACTCCCTGACGCGAAAAACCCCAGGCCGCCAAAAAACCGCTATGAGCAGCTGAATTTTTCATTTGGACGTTTCATTGCCACACTTGAGTGTGGCACCAAAATAACCATGCTCATTGAATTCCCCATGACCGATTACCTATAATCCCAACGAGTTTTTGCCCCGTTTGGTCTTTTTTCGAGTTTGACCATTTTTCCATGTTCCCTTTTGTCGAAAAAAGGGCTGCAGCTTTTATTTTTCCATTTTTTTATTTTTTTTAAATTTTTTAAAAATCCCCCTAAAATTTAATTTTACTTTAATGTGGAACTGCTGGGGCTTTTTAGCGGAAATTTGGGGGTAGTAGGTAATCGGACCTGGGGAGTTCATTGGGCATGTTCATTTTGGTGCCACACTTGAGTGTGGCACTGAAAGGTCCTACTTCGGGAACTTTTTCTCCGTTTGGGTTTAAACATGGAGATATAGGTAATCGACCTTGGGGAATTCAGCTAGCATGGTCGTTTTGGTGCCACACTTAAGTGTGGCACTGAAACGGTCGTTTTTTTTCCAAATACTCCAAAATTAATTTTTAATTAAACTTTTATATATTTTTTTCATTTCTAGCCTAAAAAATTAAAATGTTTTAATTCAAAAAATTATTTTTATTCAACATCAACGTAATTTTTCTATTTTCCAAAAATCTAAATTTTTCGACAACAACAACAATTTTCACTTATTCTTATTTTTTCTCCTACAACAACAAATTTCTTCAATTCAATTTATTCCTTCTTCAACATTTTTCTTCTTCAACACATTCCTTCCTCTAACTCAACACCTACAAACAAACCATTATGGTTAGTTTTATAATTTATAATTTAAAAAAAACAAAATGTTTTTCACAATTTTAGAATTTTTTAAAAAAAAACTTTTTTTCCTTAATTTAGAATTTTTTTTTCGAAAAACATTTTTTAAGTGAAAAAAATCCCACGGATGTGGGTAGCGAATTTGTATGACCACTATGCAGAGGGGTCATGCCGGTTTTTTCTCAGAAATGGGCGGAGCTGGCATGATCGGGGATTGGGTCACGCCCGTTTCCCCTTTTGGGGGTATGGGAAGGCTCCCCCTTCCTTCTGGACAGTGGGACAGTACAACCACTGTGCGGACGGTTCATGCCGGTTTTTTTCCCAGAAATGGGCGGAACCGGCATGCTCGGGGATTGGGTCATGCCCGTTTCCCCTTTTGGGGGTATGGGAAGGCTCCCCCTTCCTTCTGCACAGTGGGACAGTACAACAGGGCAAACAGGCGATTCTGTTATAATCCCAGAAGCTATGCGAGTTAATTCAAGGCAAGAATTGTATGCATTTGTTTTTAACACAGGTTTTGATGCGCCTGTTACAGATTTGTTAAAACGTTTAATTCTTTCGCCAACTAATAGAGTAGTAGATGTGATTAACTCAGAAATTATTGATTTAATAAACGCGCCTCTTCACGAGTATTTGTCAATAGATAATCCTACAAGTGAGAACCCTTTTGCTTATAACTTAGCTGATTATGAAGTAGCCCAATTAAACAGATTAACACCTAAGGGATTGCCAGCGCACAATATTAAGCTTAAAGTTGGTGCAGTAATAGTATTACTTCAAAATTTAAATACCCAGAAGGGTTTATGTAACGGTACCAGAATGATAGTTAGGCGTTTACATCAAGATTTAATTGAAGCGGAAACTATAAGTGGTTCTTCAGAACGTGGTATTGTTGTGGGAATTTGCAGAGCAAGAAATAGCTATAAGGAACTGCGTCCGGACGGAGTTAGTTTTGAAAGATTCCAATTCCCAGTAAGGGTAGCATTTTGTATGACAATAACTAAAGCCCAGGGGCAAACATGCGAACGTTTAGGTATTGATATTCTTGATGAACCATTCGCGCATGGTCAGACTTATACGGCTTTTTCAAGATGCAGAAGTGGGGAGAATATTAGAGTATTTGCACCTGGAAAAACACCCGATAATAATGGTAATATTTCTATGAGAAATGTAGTAGCAAGAGGAATCCGTTTTGATTAAAAATAGTATTGAAAAAATATAAAATAAAAAATAGTATTAAAATTTCAGTTAAATTTCTCTTAGGGGTATACTTTAAAATCAAAAAAACTAAGGGTAATTTTTAGGGGTAAACTTACATTACAAATCAAAAAGGCCGTAAAAAAAGAATGAGACCACTTCAACATTCTTTAAAAAAGAACGAGACCACTTCAACGTTCTAAAAAATAAAAGGCCAAAATAAATTAAATAAAAAAAGGCCAAAAGAGTGAGACCACTTCAACACTCTTTAAAAAGAACGAGACCACTTCAACGTTCTAAAATAAAAAAGGCCAAAATAAATAAAAAAATAAAAAAGGCCAAAAGAGTGAGACCACTTCAACACTCTTTAAAAAGAACGGGACCACTTCAACGTTCTAAAAAATAAAAGGCCAAAATAAATAAAATAAAAAAGGCCAAATAGAGTGAGACCACTTCAACACTCTATAAAAAAGAACGAGACCACTTCAACGTTCTAAAAAAAGGCCAAAATAAAAAAAATAAAAAAGGCCAAAAGAGTGAGACCACTTCAACACTCTTTATAAAGAACGAGACCACTTCAACGTTCTAAAAAAAAGGCCAAAATAAATAAAAAAATAAAAAAAGGCCAAAAGAGTGAGACCACTTCAACACTCTTTAAAAAGAACGAGACCACTTCAACGTTCTAAAAAATAAAAGGCCTAAATAAAAAAAGGCCAAAATAAATAAAATAAAAAAGGCCAAAAGAGTGAGACCACTTCAACACTCTTTAGAGAACGAGACCACTTCAACGTTCTAAAAATAAAAAGGCCAAAATAAATAAAAAATGGCCAAGAGTCAGACCACTTTAACATTATAAGTAAGAATTCCGACCCCAATGGGGCGGGGTACAGGGTTTGCCCGTTTACCTCCGTGCACCTCCACGTGGTGTACCCTGGGCATTGTTGTATAATTAAAAAATGTTATACAACAATGGCTAAGCACGGTAAAAACGGGAAGAGTTTGAAATTAAATAAATTATGTGACTGTTTCTAGCCGCGCGCGAAGCGCGCCCCAAAGCCGTTAGGCTTTCCAACGAGCAGAGCAAAATTTTACTGCCAGAGTATCCTAATGGGAATTGCATACGCACAACGCCGCCATCGCATACGTAACCCACAGCTAGTTATAATAGTATAAAAAAAACCCCAACTTCAACTTTAAAAAAACTCAGGCTCCCGGCCGAAGGCCGGGAGCCCCCGGAAAGTTATGGATGGGTCCTACAACTTTTTGAGGGCTATTCAGGAAAAATCCGACCTCGGCGCCATGACTTTTCCTTTGCGCCCGAAACGACCCCATGTGATTTTATATCTCGTGAACCAGAACCTGGAGCAAAAAACTTCTGCTGGTAGGAACCTAAGTTGGAACATGTACATATATGCAGGAAAAAACCCGGACCCGAAATCTGAACTTGAAGGGTAGTTATTGGTGGGCAAAAATTTCTGGGACCAAACGGTTTTTGGCAAAATTTGGGGTTATTGGGGTGTACGCAATTGTCGCGATAGTGTATCTCGGGACTGGCTTGGGCGATTCGGGTGGGGCCTGCGGGGTATTAGGTAAGTGGCTACGGGGAATTTTTTGGGATAGGTCGTTTTGGTGCCGCACTTGAGTGTGGCACCGAAATGGCCGGATGAAAATTTCAACGCGTTATAACGCGTTTTTGAGAAGTAGGGGGTTCTTGGGCCTGGGAGTGATGTTGGAGGGTGGGATGTTGGGAAGATATTTGGTGTTGGACATTAGAGTCTCGGTGTGAACTTTTGGGGGTGATATGACTCAAAGAGTCGGGGTCGAAAAGTCGACTTTTTGTAAAGTGAATTCAAATCCGTTTTCGATAGCCCATTCGAAAGAGCGTCCCCTGGGGCTCCGAAAAAGGTATAATATGTCGGGGGTCCACTTGAGTCTCAAAAAGTTATAGCCAATGTGGCAAAATGTCGCGAATCTTTTTGAGACTCTAACGTCCCGGGGAAATTTTTTTAAATTTTTCTGACACCGGATATGGATTTAGCGGGTGTCAAAGCACCATATAAGTCGAATTTCGGGTCAAAATTCGAAAATTTTGTCCCACCCCTTATTTCCAAAGGGGTACCCCTTTTGGGGGATTTTCGGGATTTTTTGGGGGACCATAACTTTTTTTGGGGTGGAAGAATTGGGATGGGGTTTCCTTCATAAAATCGAGTAAAAAATTAGGTGTTTTTTCACCGGAGAAAATTTCAAAAAAAGTCGAAATTGAACCCGTAGGGGTCGAATTTCGAAAAACCAAAAATTTTTCGGTTTTTTGGAAAAATTTCGGGATTTTTGCCGGCGGTTCGTGCCGAAAGTATTTTTCCTGGATAGAGCAGAATTTTCTGCATATTGTAGGCTTTTAAAATTTTTCAAAAAGGTCAACTTTGAAAAAGTTATGAATTTTTGAAAAATTCGTTGATTTTTCCGGCCAAAATTTTCGGCCAAAAAATTAAATTTTTCAAAATGGCCATAAATAGGCCTAATGTTATATCAATCGAAAGCTCTCATCGAGCTGAGTACAAAAATATTTTTTGCAAAATTTTCTGACCATTTTGTACAAAGTTACAAAAGGTCGAAATTTTGGATGTGGGTGGTTTGGGGGCCGAAGGCCCCCAAACGGCGGGCCGGAGGCCCGCCGAGCGAGGGCCAAGGCCCGAGCACACCGAGGCCGAAGGCCGAGGAATTTTCTGACCATTTTGTACAAAGATACAAAAGGTCGAAATTTTGTGTGTGGGAGGTTTGGGGGCCGAAGGCCCCCAAACGGCGGGCCGGAGGCCCGCCGAGCGAGGGCCGAAGGCCCGAGCACACCGAGGCCGAAGGCCGAGGAATTTTCTGACCATTTTGTACAAAGTTACAAAAGGTCGAAATTTTGTGTGTAAGAGGTTTGGGGGCCGAAGGCCCCCAAACGGCGGGCCGGAGGCCCGCCGTGCGAGGGCCGAAGGCACGAGCATCCATCCATCGTTGGAAGGCAACGGATTTTCGAGGGCCGAAGGCCCGAGATTTCCATCCATCACTCGAGGCAAGGCAAAAGAGTTTTGAGGGCCGAAGGTCCGAGGCCGAAGGCCGAGGAGTTTGGGGGCGAGGGCCGAAGGCCCGAAGCAACGCTCGGGCCGAAGGCCCGAGCATGCATCCATCCCTCAAGGCAAGACAACGTATTTTCGAGGGCCGAAGGCCCGAGATTTGCACCCATCCCTCGATGCATTTTAAAAGTGAGTCGAGGGCCGAAGGCCCGAGATTGGCATCCATCCCGCAATTCAGAATGTTGTTTAGTCGCGGCGGGCCGAAGGCCCGACGAGATTTCCAAGGCCATCTTTAAATGAAGAAGCAAAAAACTTTCTAGCCGCGCGCGAAGCGCGCCCCAAAGCCGTTAGGCTTTCCAACGGGCAGAGCAAAATTTAAACCCAGAGCAAAATTAAACTGCCATTGCATACGTAAGTTACCGCCATCGCATACGTAACCCAGAGCTAGTTATAATAGTATAAAAAAAACCCCAACTTCAACTTTAAAAAAACTCAGGCTCCCGGCCGAAGGCCGGGAGCCCCCGGAAAGTTATGGATGGGTCCTACAACTTTTTGAGGGCTATTCAGGAAAAATCCGACCTCGGCGCCATGACTTTTCCTTTGCGCCGAAACGACCCCATGTGATTTTATATCTCGTGAACCAGAACCTGGAGCAAAAAACTTCTGCTGGTAGGAACCTAAGTTGGAACATGTACATATATGCAGGAAAAAACCCGGACCCGAAATCTGAACTTGAAGGGTAGTTATTGGTGGGCAAAAATTTCTGGGACCAAACGGTTTTTGGCAAAAAGTGGGGTTATTGGGGTGTACGCAATTGTCGCGATAGTGTATCTCGGGACTGGCTTGGGCGATTCGGGTGGGGCCTGCGGGGTATTAGGTAAGTGGCTACGGGGAATTTTTTGGGATAGGTCGTTTTGGTGCCGCACTTGAGTGTGGCACCGAAATGGCCGGATGAAAATTTCAACGCGTTATAACGCGTTTTTGAGAAGTAGGGGGTTCTTGGGCCTGGGAGTGATGTTGGAGGGTGGGATGTTGGGAAGATATTTGGTGTTGGACATTAGAGTCTCGGGTGAACTTTTGGGGGTGATATGACTCAAAGAGTCGGGGTCGAAAAGTCGACTTTTTGTAAAGTGAATTCAAATCCGTTTTCGATAGCCCATTCGAAAGAGCGTCCCCTGGGGCTCCGAAAAAGGTATAATATGTCGGGGGTCCACTTGAGTCTCAAAAAGTTATAGCCAATGTGGCAAAATGTCGCGAATCTTTTGAGACTCTAACGTCCCGGGGAAATTTTTTTTAAATTTTTCTGACACCGGATATGGATTTAGCGGGTGTCAAAGCACCATATAAGTCGAATTTCGGGTCAAAATTCGAAAATTTTGTCCCACCCCTTATTTCCAAAGGGGTACCCCTTTTGGGGGATTTTCGGGATTTTTTTGGGGGACCATAACTTTTTTTGGGGTGGAAGAATTGGGATGGGGTTTCCTTCATAAAATCGAGTAAAAAATTAGGTGTTTTTTCACCGGAGAAAATTTCAAAAAAGTCGAAATTGAACCCGTAGGGGTCGAATTTCGAAAAACCAAAAATTTTTCGGTTTTTTGGAAAAATTTCGGGATTTTTGCCGGCGGTTCGTGCCGAAAGTATTTTTCCTGGATAGAGCAGAATTTTCTGCATATTGTAGGCTTTTAAAATTTTTCAAAAAGGTCAACTTTGAAAAAGTTATGAATTTTTGAAAAATTCGTTGATTTTTCCGGCCAAAATTTTCGGCCAAAAAATTAAATTTTTCAAAATGGCCATAAATAGGCCTAATGTTATATCAATCGAAAGCTCTCATCGAGCTGAGTACAAAAATATTTTTTGCAAAATTTTCTGACCATTTTGTACAAAGTTACAAAAGGTCGAAATTTTGGATGTGGGTGGTTTGGGGGCCGAAGGCCCCCAAACGGCGGGCCGGAGGCCCGCCGAGCGAGGGCCAAGGCCCGAGCACACCGAGGCCGAAGGCCGAGGAATTTTCTGACCATTTTGTACAAAGATACAAAAGGTCGAAATTTTGTGTGTGGGAGGTTTGGGGGCCGAAGGCCCCCAAACGGCGGGCCGGAGGCCCGCCGAGCGAGGGCCGAAGGCCCGAGCACACGAGGCCGAAGGCCGAGGAATTTTCTGACCATTTTTGTACAAAGTTTACAAAAGGTCGAAATTTTGTGTGTAAGAGGTTTGGGGGCCGAAGGCCCCCAAACGGCGGGCCGGAGGCCCGCCGTGCGAGGGCCGAAGGCACGAGCATCCATCCATCGTTGGAAGGCAACGGATTTTCGAGGGCCGAAGGCCCGAGATTTCCATCCATCACTCGAGGCAAGGCAAAAGAGTTTTGAGGGCCGAAGGTCCGAGGCCGAAGGCCGAGGAGTTTGGGGGGCGAGGGCCGAAGGCCCGAAGCAACGCTCGGGCCGAAGGCCCGAGCATGCATCCATCCCTCAAGGCAAGACAACGTATTTTCGAGGGCCGAAGGCCCGAGATTTGCACCATCCCTCGATGCATTTTAAAAGTGAGTCGAGGGCCGAAGGCCCGAGATTGGCATCCATCCCGCAATCAGAATGTTGTTTAGTCGCGGCGGGCCGAAGGCCCGACGAGATTCCAAGGCCATCTTTAAATGAAGAAGCAAAAAACTTTCTAGCCGCGCGCGAAGCGCGCCCCAAAGCCGTTAGGCTTTCCAACGGGCAGAGCAAAATTTAAACCCAGAGCAAAATTAAACTGCCATTGCATACTGTAAGTTACCGCCATCGCATACGTAACCCAGAGCTAGTTATAATAGTCTAAAAAAAACCCCAACTTCGATTTTAAAAAAACTCAGGCTCCCGGCCGAAGGCCGGGAGCCCCGGAAAGTTATGGATGGGTCCTACAACTTTTTGAGGGTATTCAGGAAAATCCGACCTCGGCGCCCATGACTTTTCCTTTGCGCCGAAACGACCCCATGTGATTTATATCTCGTGAACCAGAACCTGGAGCAAAAAACTTCTGCTGGTAGGAACCTAAGTTGGAACATGTACATATATGCAGGAAAAACCCGGACCCGAAATCTGAACTTGAAGGGTAGTTTATTGGTGGGCAAAAATTTCTGGGACCAAACGGTTTTTGGCAAATTTTGGGGTTATTGGGGTGTACGCAATTGTCGCGATGGCGTATCTCGGGAATGGATTGGGCGATTCGGATGGGGCCCTGCGGTCCTATTAGGTAAGTCGCTATGGGGAATTTTTTGGGATGGGCTCGTTTTGGTGCCGCAATTGAGTGTGGGAACCAAATGGCCGGATGAATATTTCAACGCGTTCTAACGCGTTTTTTTGAGAAGTAGGGGGTTCTTGGGCCTGGGAGTGATTGTTGGAGGGTGGGATGTGGAAGATATTTGGTGTTGGACATTAGAGTCTCAAGTAATAAAAAAAAATAAAATCTTGATGTTCGATTTCTTTATGGGAGAAAATCGCTTTAAAAACTAAAATCTCAAGAAGAAATTGCGGGGGAATTTTTTGGGTTGTGGATTGGTCCTACAACTTTTGAGGCGCATTCAGGAAAAATATGACCTTGGCACCAAAACGTCGTTTTCGCACTGAAACGGCCATGGGTGGTTTTTCAAATGGAAATAGCGGGGAGGGCTGAAGTGTGATCAAAAAGTGGTTGGGGGGAGGATTTTAAGTTGGGATATGTACTATATCGTATGCAAAAGTTGGGAGGGCTTGGATGAACTCTCCGACCTGTAGGCGAGTGCGAAAATTGTACATCTCGTCCCAAAATGACACATGGTGTCCGACGAAACTCAACGACAATTTACAAACTATATGCCATTCGATAGAGCTCCATGAGTTGGTAATGGGAAAATTTGGTTTGATTTTTTCTGACCATTTTGGGCAAAGTTATAGAATGCCAAAGGTCCAAAATGGCCAAAACCCCTAACGTGAAGGGCTCCCATGGAATGTAATTATAAAAGTGGTTAAACTTGGGCCAATGGTTTCAACTCTTTTTTAGTATGTTAGGGCACTAAATGTACTACAATTTTGTTGGGGGACACTTGAGTCTCAGATTTTTTCCTGACATAGATATGGGCACCAAAGTGACCTCGCCAAAACCGACTTTTTAACGCGTGAATTGAAACTCGATTTGAGTACCCTATCTTGTAGAGCGACCCTTGAAACCTCTAAAAATATATACTTTGTTGGGGGTACACTTGAGTCTGGGGGAGTTATACTCAAAAAAAGTGGCATTTTTGGGGCCAAAAGTGGTCGGTTTTTTGAGTATATCTCCGAGGAAAAAATTTTTAAAAATAAACGGAGTTCGGATTCGTGTTCAGCACATATTGGAGCACCATAAAACATATTTTTCTCGAGGTCGAATTTTTGACCCATTTTTGAAGGGGTACCCCTTTTGAATTTTTTGGGTGAAATTTAAATCGACTGTAACTTTGCGAGTTTTTGTCGTGGCCAAACGAATTAAAGCTTATAAAATAGAGCAAAAAATTACAAATTTTTTGAGCTATTTAAATTTTTGTAAAATTTCACCCGAGGCCTGGTAGGGTCGATTTTTTCAAAATTCAAAATTTTTCGGTTTTTTGAAATTTTTGGGGTATATCGAGGCTGAGGGGTGTTATAAATTTTTTAAAATAAAGCAGAATTTTTGCTATATATTAAGCTTTTAAAATGTTTCAAAAGGGTTTATTTTTGGGGAGTTATGATTTTTTGAAAAATTACGTAAATTTTTCGGTCGAAATTTCGGCCAAAAATTTATTTTTCCAAAATGACTTAAAATAGGGCAAATGTTATATCAATCGAAAGCTCTCATCGAGCTGAGCATGAAAATATTTTTTTCAAAATTTTCTGACCATTTTGTACAAAGTTACAAAAGGTCGAAATTTCGGGTGTGGGTAACTTGGGGGCCGAAGGCCCCCAAAATGGGTCGCGAGGGCCGAAGGCCCGAGCTTAAGATCCATCCCAAAATGGGTCGCGAGGGCCGAAGGCCCGAGCTTAAGATCCATCCCTGAAGGCAGAGCAAAGACCTACCGAGGCCGAAGGCCGAGGAGTTTGGGGGCGAGGGCCGAAGGCCCGAGCTTAAGACCCATACAAAATGAATCGCGAGGGCAGAAGGCCCGAGCTGCGACCCATCCCGGAAGGCAGAGCAAAGATTCACCGAGGCCGAAGGCCGAGGAGTTTGGGGGCGAGGGCCGAAGGCCCGAAGCAATGAAAAGGCATGGCTAAATTTTATCGGCGAGGGCCGAAGGCCCGAAGCAATGAAAAGGCAGGGCAAAATATACCGTTTCTAGCAGCGCGCGAAGCGCGCCCCAAAGCCGTTAGGCTTTCCAACGGGCAGAGCAAAATTTAAACCCAAAGCATACGTCGAGGCAATGCATACGTAACTTACCGCCATACCCCAATGGGCACAACTAGTTATAGTATAAAAAAAACCCCAACTTCATTTAAAAAAACTCAGGCTCCCGGCCGAAGGCCGGGAGCCCCCGGAAAGTTATGGATGGGTCCTACAACTTTTGAGGGCTATTCAGGAAAAATCCGACCTCGGCGCCATGACTTTTCCTTTGCGCCGAAACGACCCCATGTGATTTTATATCTCGTGAACCAGAACCTGGAGCAAAAAACTTCTGCTGGTAGGAACCTAAGTTGGAACATGTCATATATGCAGGAAAAAACCCGGACGAAATCTGAACTTGAGGGTAGTTATTGGTGGGCAAAAATTTTGGGACCAAACGGGTTTTGGCAAAAAGTGGGGTTATTGGGG